>MWVB01000072.1:37060-113114 GCA_003054985.1 Leucosporidium scottii | reverse complement strand
TGCGGATCTCAAGCAGGGGCTGTTTGAAAAGCAACTATCCTAAACCACTGGACGAATGAGGAAACGAGATGGATTTTGACTTCCAAAAAAGCATACTGGACCTGACCCGTCCTTGTTTCTCGACACTACCTCAGTCTTGAGCGCCTCTGGAAGGGACACTGGACACTACCTCAGTCTTGAGCGCCTCTGGAAGGGACACTGGTCTAAGTGTTCCTACACTCAAGGCAACTAGAGTTGTTAGGACTGTTGTCTGTTATGGCAAGCTAAAGAGAAATGATCTACTCAAGAAGCGGGAAGCCGTCTACTCCAAAGGTCTGGAAGCACTGCAAGGCGCTGCGCCTTGCAGCCTTGCACCCTCTGACATCAAAATGCATGGTCAATAGTCATCCAGTTTTTGTGGATAGGCAGTCATTTGCGGTAACAGTGAAGCACCTGGAGTCCACCCTGTTGGACTGTCCTTCTCAGGCTTACTTTAGCAGTATTTCTGTCCCCATCCTTTCTTCTCCTCATCACCACACCTGTTCTAGGTAGACATGCTTAGCTTCTTTTACTCATATTGAACCTGATTAGATCCAAAAAAATTCCAGGTAGACTTGCTTCGCTTCCTTTGCTTCTCTTTTGATCCTCCTTTGCCTGTCACAACCTGATTTGGTTCAAAACTCAGCCCCTCTGCAGCTCTATTACCTCCTCTGTTGACCAGTTCCCTGTTTCAAGCCAGCCTTTTGCTGTCACTTAGCAACCCTATCAATAAGTGGCAGCGCCGAGCCCCGAAAGTTCCTCCCTCTTCAGCCTCGGAGCACGTCAAGGCTACAGACACAGCTCAAGAAAACGTCTTAGGTCAAGGGGATGAGTTTGAGAGCTAATGCTAGGACGCTCAGCAGCTTCCGGAGCGCTAGGCAGGCTTAAGCCTGAAGCGCCGAGCATCGCCGAGTCGCTTTCGCACCACCTACAGCCGTGCAAACCTCTGGGAGACAGGCTCAGATGCATCACGAATCTCCTACAACGGCTCCGCAGCACCGGAACACCCTTCAGCTCAGCACTGATCCTCGCCCCCGTCGGACTTCGAATTCGCCTCTTGGAGCTTGAGCACCCAAGTCTCGAAACCTCGCCTGATTGAAGGTCTGCCTTCGACGTCTCGCCTTGCCGCTGCCACCTTCGACGATGCTCTCGCTTAGAGCGACTCTGCTGGTCCTCGCCTGCGTGGCCCTACCCGCCTTCACAACAGCAGAACAGGTGCCATTCATTACAACTCCCCACCTCGAACCAGAGCAGCTCGTTCGGCTCTCGTGGGCTTCTCGCACAGCAGCGGAAGAAGCTGCAGCGTGGCTGGACGACAACGACTTTGATGTCTGGTCCACTACACCGCAACACACGACACTCCGCCTCTCGCCTGCGCAACATGAGCAGCTCTCGTCCTCGCATCTCTCGCCTTTGGCCCTCCACGTCCTCCTCCCTTCCATCGCTGAGCACCTCGACACTACGAGCCTCACTGTACCGTTCAACCTCCAGCACTCGGAAGCAGCGGTCGCCAACCTCTCGAGCACTCGACTGCAAGCGCTCGACGACCCGATTCACGACAGCTACCACTCGCTCGAGGCGCTACATCAGATCCTGAGGCGGTTCGAGGAGGAATTTCCAGGCTATGCCACTGTGGTCAAGGTGGGAGCATCGGCCGAGGGCAAAGAGATCTTGGGGCTGAAGGGTGCGTCACGAGCGAGTCAAGTGGCACGGAGCTTGCCCCCGAGCTGGCGAAGTTGCTGAGATGTAGAGCTGACTCGGTCGATTCGACAGTCACCAACCAGAGCTACACGCCCAGCTTGCTCGCCTCGCAGGAGGATGCGCCAGGGAGCCATTTCGAGGACTCGGACGGCATCCACGCCCTCAAGCACAAGAAGCACAAGATTCACAAGAAGCTCGGTTTTGTTGTAGCTGGTGGCCAGCACGCTCGCGAGGTGAGCTACCCTCTTCTCGCCCTCCCTTGCCCCGCTGACCCCCGCCCTTCCCAGTGGATCGCTCCTTCGGTCGTTCTCTACCTCATTCACGATCTCCTCCTCTCCACCGTCTACGAGGCCGACCCTTCGCATGCACACCGCACCTACTCTCGCCCCACCGCCTCTCACCTCCTCGACAACGTCGAGTTCACCTTTATCCCTACGCTCAACCCCGACGGGTACTCATGGACCTGGGCGCCCGAAGGCGATCGCCTCTGGCGCAAGAACCGACAGCCAACGGGGGCGGGATGCTACGGAGTCGATATGAACCGCAATTGGGGGTTCAAGTGGGCTTCAGGCAGTCGGCCGAACCCCTGCTCCGACGCCTACGCCGGCGAGGGAGCCTTCCAGAGTCCCGAGTTGAGGGCTGTGCGCGACTACCTACTGGACAAGAAGAACAACGTCAAGGGCTTCCTCGACGTGCATTCCTTTGGACAGATGAGTAAGTCTCGTTTGCCCCTTTCGCTTCCTTTCGGCACTTTCGCTGACTCGACCCTCTCGCCCTCAGTCATGTTCCCCTTCTCCTACTCTTGCTCGCGCTCGTCGCCCGACGAGGAGAACCATTTCGAAGGAGTCGTCTGGGCCGCCAAAGCCCTTCGTGCCGTCCACGGCAAGAGCTTCGAGGTCGGCAGTGTGTGTGAAGTGAGCTTGACAGCCCCGGGAGATTCGATTGACTGGACCTGTAAGTGCTCTCGCTGCCATTGCTTCTCAGTCCCGAACGAAGTGATCGCTGACCTTAATACCCACAGACGCCGTCGGCAAGATTCGTTGGTCCTTCTCGGTCGAGTTGCGCGGAGGCATCTTTGGCTTCCTCCTTCCTCCCGCTCAGATCCGTCCCTCGGGCGAGGAGATGAGTGCCGCATTCGTTGCACTGGCGGATTATGTTGTGAGGGTGAGTTGAAGCTGTCTCTCTCCTTCTCCCCAGTGCATGCTCGCTGACCCTTTCGCCGAGCAGAAGGAGGAAGGCCAGCGCTTCGACATCGCTCGCGAGGACGATCTCTGAGGGAAAGAAGTAGAAATCAAGAGGTGCAATATGTTGTATACGATTTAGCAGTCTACTCAAATCCGAGCCTCAGCGCTCTACGCTTGCTCTACAGCTTACTCGGCTTGACCCTTCCCTGCATCTTCCCAGTCCCCACGCTCAACGCAATCTGCGTCGACGTCAACAACGGTACACACCTCCTCCTCCAATCCTTCTGCACTTTCCCCTCGGCGATGGGTCCAGGCGCCGACCACACCTCGACGAGCTGCTCGTGCCGGCCTTGCTGGATGATCGAGCCGTGCGAGTAACAGCCTACGGTGCGGGGGGAGGTGAGGTAAGGGGAGGAGCGAGGGAGGGGGAGACGACAGTGGAATTGGAGGGAGAGGGAGAGGGTGGGGTAATAGCTGCACAGGGTGGAGGGTCAGATCGACTCGAAGTGGGAGGAAGGAGTGATGAGCGTACTGTGGCTCAACGCGCTCGCCGGGAGGGAACACCTCTGGGATAGAGGACATCATGTCGGCCCAGAACCTGTTGCAGGCGGAAGAAAGAAGAGAATCAGTCTCGAGATGATCGCCGAAACTCGCCGGAACTTACGGCAACATCACTTGATCAGCCTCCTCCCCTTCATCCGTCAGCTCACACCAAGCTCCCCACTCCAACTTCAATCTTTCTCCCTCCTTCTGTCCCTCCCTCTTTCCCTCCCTCCTCGCCTTGATCCCAAGATCCTCGGCCCACTTGATCCTCTCCGGCATGAACCAAAATACGCTGTTACTGCTCCAACGCCTAGCCATTTCGTCGCTCTGGGGCTTAGGATCGCACTGGGATGGGTGGGTCACGAAGGGAGTCAGAGGGGCGTAGGAGGAGGGAGTGAGAGGGAGGAGGTTCTGGTTGGCGGTGCTGAAGGGCTTGGGCTTGGGGTCGAGAGGGAGAGGAGGCATGACGGTGTAGAGGGCGAGAGAGGTGATGACTAGAGCACCATCCTGGTACAGCTCAGCCTTGAGGTTTGTCCAGGATCGACCGGTTCGGATGACCTGCGAACGGCGATTTGGAGAGGGTCAGCAACGCCGAGAGCGAACGTATCGGGTGACGACAAACCTTGACGTGTATCTCTGCCTTCCCGGCTTTGGTCCCTTGCAAGAATTGGGTCATGAGATGGGCAGGGTCAGGGTGGTGGGGCTTGCTCTCGGCCTGATGCTTCGAGAGGGCATCAACGAGGACGGCGAGGAGGTAGCCCCCGTGCGGGTTGCTGTAGGGCAAAGAAGCTATGTCAGCCCTAGCCTCGAACAGGCTAGAGCGAGAAACTCACCCAAATACGCTCCATTGGACGTCAATGTTGGCTCGGTAGACAGCTGTCCCGTCCTGTCGTAGGTAGAGCAGCTCCGTCGTTCGAGCTTGTGAGAAGGGCGCCATTGGAGTAGCAATGCTTGTGCGGAAGAGGTGGAAGACAAGGATTGCTGGCCGTTCAGCACTGGCTGCTTTGAAGCGAGGCGCGGGACGGGTGAGCGGGGAGGAGGATAGCCGGTGTTCTGAAGATGGGGCTGATGAGCTACAGAATGCGATCGGTTCCGGCGAAAGAAACGAGACGAAATGAGCAGTGAGAGGTAGGAGGAAGAAGAGCGGAGCGAGCGAGCGACTTCGCCGAAGGGGAGTCGAGACGCGGGACGGGGGCTCGTCTGCAGAGGTACAGATAAGGCTACAGAGTCCAGCAGAGCTCTTCTAAAACCTTCGGTACTAAACTCACTATCATCAGAGCTGAGCGTCGAAAGGGGTCACAGCCTTCAGGTCGAGGCTGCTGGCGCTCGAGTCTCGTTCTCTCTCCCAATTTTAACTCGTCTTTCTGTAGTCGACTCGTCTGCGGTCATGCCAGGACTCGCTGTAGCCCCTACGTTGCCCTCACTCGGAGCTGCTGTACCACCAAAGTCTCACGGCGGCGTCACCTCTTACTTTCAATCCAAAATCGAAGCGGCTGAGCTCACCATCAACGCAAAGACTCAGAATTTGCGCCGCTTGGAGGCTCAGCGTAACACTCTTAATGCTCGAGGTGAGCTATAGATCTGCATCCCGATAGAACGAGCGCTAACGTAGCTTCGACAGTCCGCTTGCTACGTGAGGAGCTGCAGCTGCTGCAGGAGCCCGGATCCTATGTCGGAGAAGTGGTCAAAGTCATGGGCAAGAAGAAGGTGCTCGTAAAGGTGCAGCCTGAAGGCAAATACGGTGAGCACCTCCCTCTTACAGCCTTACACGCTCGCTGGAAGCTCGAGAGCTGACGCGTTCACCCATCCTCCGCTGCTCGCCCCGTTCTGTATGATAGTCGTCGACTTTGCGCCGAGTATCGACATTGCTCAGCTTACTCCCAACCTCCGTGTCGCTCTCCGTTCCGATTCCTGTACGTCTTCAATCTGCTGCCAGCGTCGAACGAGACGGGCCACTGACGACGCAAGCGCGACGCTCTCGCCTTTCGCAGACCAACTCCACTCGATTCTTCCTACCAAGCAAGATCCTCTAGTCGCCCTCATGATGGTCGAAAAGGTCCCCGACTCGACTTACGACATGGTCGGCGGCTTGGACCAGCAAATCAAGGAGATCAAGGAGGTGATTGAGCTCCCCGTCAAGCACCCCGAACTGTTCGATGCGCTCGGTATTGCGCAGCCCAAGGGTGTACTCCTGTACGGACCCCCTGGCACCGGAAAGACCCTGCTGGCGAGGGCCGTCGCCCACCACACCGACTGCAAGTTCATCAGGGTCAGCGGTTCCGAACTGGTGCAGAAGTACATTGGAGAGGGCTCGAGGATGGTGCGTTGCGTTGCGGTTCTCTCTACACTCTCGTTAAGAGCTCACCGCTCTTCTCATCTCACAGGTGCGCGAGCTGTTCGTCATGGCCCGAGAGCACGCCCCTTCCCTCATCTTCATGGACGAGATTGACTCGATTGGATCCTCGCGTGGAGAGTCGGGTAGCGGTGGAGGAGATTCCGAGGTGCAGAGGACGATGCTCGAGCTGCTGAACCAGCTGGATGGATTCGAGGCGACCAAGAACATCAAGGTGAGTTCGGCTCGGGCCCTCGCATCGAGATGAAGCTTACTTACTACTATGCAACCACAGGTCATCATGGCCACCAACCGTATCGACATTCTCGACTCCGCTCTCCTCCGTCCCGGCCGGATAGACAGGAAGATCGAGTTCCCTCCCCCAGGGTGAGCCTTTGGTCGCCGCTGACCCTCTCGCTGCCCACGCTGACCCTCTACCATTTCCACCAGACCCGAGGCTCGTGTTTCCATCCTCCGCATCCACTCTCGCAAGGTGCGTAGTCCTTGTTCCTCCCCTCTCGAAAGAGCGCCGAGCTGATCTCCTCGCCTTTCTCCCATCAACAGATGTCTCTCCAGCGCGGTATCAACCTGCGAGCATTGGCCGAAAAGATGGGCAATTGCAGCGGAGCCGAGGTTCGCGGTATCTGTACCGAGGCCGGTGAGTCCTGATGACGCTCGGAAGCTCGCGCCGAACGAAGGCTGACCCATCCCTCGCGCTCCACAGGAATGTACGCTCTTCGCGAGAGGCGTCAGCACGTCACTCAGGAGGACTTTGAGCTGTCGGTCGCCAAGGTGAGTCTTCTCTTCTCGTCGCTCTCGTACAGCTCGGCGGCATGCTCATTCGCACTCGTTTCCCTTCTGCAGGTGTTGCGCAAGGCCGGAGATGCCAACACATCCTCCAACAAGCTCTTCAACTAGGCGTACAGATGAACTAGCTCGATGTAACAAGAACCCACCCTTTGCAGCTTCACGCGACACTTTGTTTTGCGAACTTGAACGAGAGCTCGCTTCGGCCTTTCTGAGCTTGTCCGTCTCGCTGCTCTTCGTCTCGTCTTCTCGGTCTCATCTAACCCGGTACAAAAAGACAGGCGTAGCACACGTCTACTGCTCTGCTACAGAGATGGCACCCTCCTCCCGCAACCTTTCGCCCGCTGTCCCCTCCCCGCGCCCTTCCTCGCCCATCAACCCTTCGCCGCTCTCCCGTTCAACGACTCCAGCACCTTCCTCACCTCTCGTACACCTCGCAGAAGACCTACAGGACAAGGAAGCTACCGTCGATGAAGTGGTAGAACCGCCAGAGGTTGCGTTAGGGAGGTTGGAGCCCAGCGTCTATGCCAAGCTGTTGCCCGGTTGGAGGGATCGCGTGAGGTGTTTGGCGGTGAGGAGCTTGGAGAGGGAGATGCCTTACTTGCAGGCTATTCAGGTGAGTCTGATCTGCTGCAGAATCAGGCGTGTTTGGCGGGGAAGAGGACTGAGCGGTGAAGGGCTGCAGGAGAGAGAGCTCGGAGGGGGGGCTGTACGCGTGAAGGGCAGCAGTGGAATAGCTACTGAATCTAACTCTGCTCTGCCTCTTGCTGTCATACAGAGCTGGAGGACACCCGCCCTGGACGAGTACTTTGTCAAGTCGTCGCTCCTCGGCACTCACTCCTTCTTCATGATCTGCGTCCCCATGCCCTTCTGGTTCGGTCACGCCGATATCGGTCGAGGGTATGTACCCATCCCGTGCGTTCCGATGGTCTTCCATTGATCCTGTGGCCTTGCGCAGGCTGCTCTACGTCCTCGCGGCGGGAGGATACCTCACTTCGGTGCTCAAGGATCTCTTCTGCGTGCCGAGACCCTTCTCTCCACCATTGGTCAGGCTCTCAGTCGGCAACCATGCGCTCGAGTATGGCTTCCCGTCGACACACTCGACGTGAGTTTCTCGGCTTCCTACTCGCAGTCGTGGAGCTGACCCTCTTTCGTACCCAAAGCACGACCGTGTCGATGGCGCTATACTTTGGCGAGCTCCTTTGGCGGCACAACCCTGGCCATTCCATCATCAACACCCTCGTCTACCTCGCCTTGGCCGTCATCACCGTCTCCGTCGTCTTCGGTCGACTCTACACTGGCATGGTGAGTGTCGACGAGCACTACTAAGCCACGCCGCTGACCCACTCTTGCGCCTGAAGCACTCGATGGTCGACATCACTGTCGGCTCAGTCATGGGCGTGCTTTGCTGGCTCGGCTACTGGCTTCTCGAGGACATCGTCGAATCTTTCACCCTCACCTCGGGCTGGCTGGGTTCGTCTTCTTCTTCCCTGCATCTCCGAGACGATCACTCACCCTCTCACACTCCTCCAGTCACGACCACCATGATCCCCGCGACCCTCTTCCTCGTATTCGTCCATCCCGCTCCCGCTGAGGATTGTCCTTGCTTCGAGGACGCCGTGGCCTTCCTTTCCGTCGTCGCCGGCTTGGTCGTAGGACGTAACTGGTGTCCTACCAACTTCTTCGAATCGACCGTGGGAGCCGCCTTTGACTCGCCGTTGAGTAGCAGCGTTTGGGGAGCGGCCGTTTTGGCCAAGCTGCTGATCGGTGAGTGAGGTTGGGCGGGAGGGGGGAGTTGAGTCCTGGCTGATTCCGCTACAGGTGTCCTCTCCATCTTCACCTGGCGCCTCGTGGCCAAGGAGGCGTGCCACGCCATCCTCCCTCCCGTCTTCCGCTTCTTCTCCTCCTTCCTCCTCCCTCGTCGACACTACCTCGAGGCAACCAAGTGTGAGTCTGGACCACCCCGATCACCCTCGACTTTCAGCGCTGAACCCCTCTGTCCACGCCACAGACGACGCCTACAAGAAGACCGACGGTCTTCATCCCATTCCCTCCATCCTCGACCTCCCTTCCCTCCACGAGCTCGAAGGTCCCGATTCCCCCGATTCCTCCTCCCTCTCTTCGTCTTCCACTCGCAGCCTGCCTTCCTCCCTCCGGAACCGCACCAACGGCGCAACCGAGGATCCTCTCGAGAAGGTCCGTACGGCGAAGAAGAGCGCCGCGGCGGAGGAGTATGCCGGTGCGAAGCAGGCTAGTGGGCATCGTCATGATGGTGGAGATGGAGTGAGGAGGGATGCGGATGTTTTGACTAAGGTGTTTGTGGTGAGTCTCGAGGGCTCGCTCGGCGTTTTTCTCGTTCGAGATGGAGCTGACCTCGTCTCGTTCTGCTTCGCAGTACGCGGGTATCGGATGGATCGCATCGATTGCTATGCCTTGGACGTTTATTAAGGTTGGGCTCTCCGTTTAATCTCGAATCGAAGCAAGATTATCCTCCCCGAGCAGTTTCTTTATTCTCTTTGCGGTACTTCTCTCGTAATACTGAGCCGTTATTGTGCTCCTCTCCATCATACTTGCCGCGCTGCGATGCTGTAGAGAAGGAAAGTACAAGCTAAGGCGGCTACGAGAACGAGGTGAGCTATCGAATCGAACGCCGACACGAGAGTTTCGTCAAAGGGCGGAGAAGGCACAAGCGAAAAAGGGGCAGGGCGGGGGACGTTCTTCTCAGAGGCAGAGGGACGAAGGAGCTGTGTACGGAAGAGCCTACTGCTGACCGCCACCGCTCAGACCGCGCTTTCCCGTATCGCCCGTCACCATGAAGTCGTCGATCTGCTCCTGACTGACACCGGAAGCCTTGAGCGACATGGTGTCCATCAACCCGAGGCTGTTGAACTCCCAGGGCGTTCCATCGTTGGGGTAGTCCTTGACGGCCCTCGCGACCTGCTGCTGTGCGACGTCGTAAAAGCCTCCCTTCTTCACCTGCTTGCCCAACGTCTTGCGCTGCTCGTCCGAGATCTTCGATCCGACCTGCATTGCCATTACGAGGGTGTAGACGGTGGCGGTGGGGCTGCCGGTGAAGTGGGCCAGGATTTGAGCGAGAGCTCCTCCGTCGAGGGTGTCGCGGACGGCCTCGCGGTTCTCGGGGTATTCGAGGGACGAGTTGGGTGGGAGGTGCCCTTGAGCTACAGCCTCGATTTCGCAGATGAGGTCGAGGTCCGAGTCGGATTGGAAGAGGCCGAGTCCCCAGGCGCCCATGGTTCGAGCTTCGAGGTTCGAGTGGGTGGTGCGAGGCTGCTGTGGGTTGTAGGTGGTCAGCTGCGCTCCGAGTAGAGTGAAGCTAGTACTTCTATTCACTGGTTGTCGCTTGGGGTGAGGCGGAGACGAACCGACCCGAAAGGAACCGTTGCGGCAGAGAGGCAAGAGGCGAGGGAGCTCGAGCTCGAGGAAGCTCTGTCCCTTTTGCGAACGACAAACCCGGGTAAAACATGACAGCTGGAGGGACGAAGGATGTCAAAAGACGTCAAGGGGTAGCTCAGTAGCCTTTGACCTCCCTCCAGCCCTCACAAGTCTGGCAAACGGACTAGCTCGGCGCACAGAGTCGGAGTCGAACCGTCGAACCGTCGAACCGTAGAAACGGCATCCCAGTCCTTTCGCTGGGACCCTCACTCTCGATCGTAAACTCGTGCCTCCCCCCCTTTCCACCTGTCTGACCAGGGCGGTCAGGCTCTTGCATGCGAAGAAGAACGGAGGAGCAACAAGCTCGACGAAAGTTCGGCTCCTCCAAAGCACTCTTACTCAGCTCGTGTGCATGCTGTTTGCATCAAAGCAGGCGGTTTCTAGGCATCCAGACACTCTCCAAAGTGTGGGCCATCTCTCAAAGCATACCAGACCTCGTCCTCTGCTCAGGGCCATCGCCGAACCGATGACCGATGTTTCTCGCTACTGCACCCACTGTAAGCCACTGCGGGGCGCCCAAAAAAAAAAAAAAAAGCCCGGTTGATCTAGTCGGTTATGATGCAGACCTAATACTTCTTCGAGCGTTTAGTCTGATGTCGGCGGTTCGATCCCGCCACTGGGCATTTCTGTTCTCTTTTTGCGCTTCTTGGACTTCCTGCTCCCTCCAGAGGGTCCTGAAGGATTTCTATTTTGCCCACAACTACCCCAGAGCAGCGCGAGGCCACCGCAGAGCTTCAGCTGCGTCCGAACGGGAGACTCCCCTCGGCCCGTTCGGCGTTACCACATTCGCTCTATGAGACGCAGAATCAACCTCAGGGTACACACCGAGTAAACGCAGGTACTGAGCGGAAAATCAGCATCCAACAGCCGACTCCAAGCCGATCTACGCAGCTCGGCTCTGCTGCTCGGCAGCGGCTCCCTGCCCGCTCTCTTCACTGAGCGGGAGGCCGTCGACTTGGGTGACGGCAGAGATCAACATGAGATTCTAACCGCAATGAAACACACGGCGCGGCGAGGTCCTTCGATCTTGACTCGAGCCGAGAAGAATGGCGCTCCCGTCGGCGCAACTCTACGCTTCCTACCTCATCCTCTCGCTTCGGCTCTTGGCCCACCAGGATGGCCTCTATATCGCAGCTCGACCACCTCATCCTACTAGTGCCGTCCATCTCCCCCGAATCGCTTCAATGGCTCTCCTCTGCCGGCTTCGAGCTCATCCCAGGTGGACAGCACGCCGACGGGCTCACCGAGAACGTTCTCATCTCGCTCAAGGACGGAGTGTGTATGTAGCTATCTCCCACTGCTCTCGCTAACCTCCAATCACCTTTGGAAGCAAGCTACAGCTACTCTGACTCATCGCAGACCTCGAGCTCATCGCCTTCACCGCTGGTACCGATCCCGAGAAGCGCTCTGCACACTGGTGGGGTAAGAAGGAGGACGGCTGGATCGACTGGTCTCTCGCTCCTGCCCCCTCGACGGCAAAAGCTCGCGTCGACAGCATCAACGACGCGTCCGGCGGCGCTACCTACGATCAACCGGTAGCCGGAGGGCGGCTAAATAAGCAGGGGCAGCATGTCCAGTGGGAGGTAGCTTTCCCTGTGGTCGGCGGAGAAGCGGGCGAGCGAGGACGGCGGCCGTTTTGGTGTGAAGATGTTAGCCAGCGCGGATGGAGGGTGAGTGTTCTCTGATGTTTCGCGCGATATGCAGGCTGACTCAAAATACACTCTATAGGTCCCCGAGCGCCTCACCGACCAGTCCAACGGCGCCTCAGGCGTCTCGTCGCTCGTTCTCCTCTCGGCGCCAGGCCAACTCGATCGCTACCTCTCCCTTCTCGCACCCATCCTCGCCGCCGCACCCCCAGGAAGCTTCCATCATTACGAGCTCCACCACCCCATCGGCGACGGCAAGATCAAGGTCTTTGTTCGCGAAGCGGAGAGCGACGCCGAGAAGCAGTGGGTTGCCGAGCGCGGGGAGGGACTGTATGAGGTTGGTGTGAGCTCTGAAAAGGGGGAGAAGAGGACTTTTGGCAAGGCGGAGGGAGCTCGGATCGTATTTGAATAGAGTCACGATGCAAGATAGACCGCTCGTATCTAGACGCCTCTCTTCGCTCGGCGCGCGCTTTCTCTCAAACAGAGCTCTGTCGTGCGTGCCCAAGCTCAAAAAGATTTTCATATCACATCGTATCTGCTCTGGTATCCAAGCGCGAGTTCTCGATGTAGGATTGACCCGCCAGCGGCCATCGCCGAGCAGCGTTACTCGGAGACGCCAGCCATCACGTCTCTGTGGAAGGGAAGGAGGGGTCAGCTCACGCTACCCTGACATCCGACGTCATCTCACTTGATCTTCTCCTCCAAGTCGATGAAATCAGAAGGAGGGCCACCCAACCTCGCGGCGTGCTGCTGGGCCGTTTCACCTTCGTGGTGCGTAGGCTGCGAGATGTTGGAGGTGGATTGGGTGCTCTGTTGAAGGCTGAGCTCCGTCAGCTCCCTCTTCAGAGCTTCAGACGCCGAAGAAGGGAGCTCAGAGCTGACGCACCTCGCTCGCCGTCGTGGGCTGCTGAGAGGACGAGTCGTCGGCCGAGGGCTTGGCTGGGGTGGGGTTCTGAGGAGGAGAGGACCTGTGTAGTGAGATCTATCAGCTGCTGAAGCCTCGAGCGACCGAGCCGACTTACATAGCGAGAAATGAGAGAAAGAGATCAAGTCGAAGAATCGAGCTTCTCGTCTTCGACCTCGCGCTTCGCCGGCCGTCTCCTCATCTCTCCACGCAAGACGGCAAGCAGTGCTCTAGAGCTATCTTCGGACTGCTCTTTCCATTCTCTCGTCACAGCACCTACGAGACTCGATTGCGCCGACCCTCGCCTCGGAACTTGAAGCTTCGTCGCTCGGTTTCCAGGCTCTCCTTCGCTCTCTTTCTCTCTTCTACCCCTCTCGAGGATCTTGGAGTGCTTGACCCCTTCCCTCAGCTTGCAGCAGCAGCCGTCGCTCGCTTCGGATGCAGATGGGCACCTCCCACTCAGCTACTGGCTCCCCGGAAGCCAACAGAGCCACATTCGGCAGCGGTAAGCTTCAGCAGCGATGCTTCAACTCCAAGCTATTTGTCGTGAACAGATCGAAGACCCCGCTTGACTGCAGCCGTTCCCTGGCTGCCTCTCGGCTTTCTCGGTCTACCCTCCTTTCGAACGTCCCATCTCCTCGTCAACCTCTCGCTTCTGCGCCGGCTTGACCGGATCAGCTGCACCATCGGCCTGAGCTGTCCCACAGACGTGGTCTGACCGCTGTCTTGCCACTCGAACGGCTACCAACGAGCAGCCGGAGGCGAAACTCCAGACCGCTCGGCCTTCAAATGGTCAGCTCGCCTCAGCAAGAGGCGAGCGGAGACAGAGGTGGGGACGTTCGATCGAGGACAGCTCACGAGATGCACGATCTGGCCTCTCGCAGAAGCAGAAGCGGTCGAACCTGCCCCACGATTGGCAAGGAGCGCCAAGCTTCTCTCGAGCGGGAAGGCCTTCAGAAGACGATTGAGCAATTTGCAGCTCTTCTTCCTGACTGTCACTGCTCCGTCTGCTCTTCCTGCAACAGCCTGCTTGGCTCCCATGGCGCCTCTTCCCTTCGGCGTCGATTGAGGCTGAACCCACACCTCGGCCTTTTACCCCAGTGCGCAGGGGGTATTTTAGGCTCGCCGGCACACGCGCTCGCCTGCAGGTTTTCGGCTCAAGGCTCAGATCTGCTCCCGCCCGACTGACTGCAGCGTATCGAGCCCCGCAATGCTATGCTCCTCATCAAGGGGGCTCCTCGTTGGTCTCCTTCCTCCTCCACACTCGCTGCTCGCTTCGCTCTTCTCGTACACCGTCAACCGCACACTATGCAAGCTCAACGCGGACACCTGGACAGGGCGGCAGGAGACATTGAGACTGGTGTAGGTCAAGCTCTCTGACTCTGCTCGCCAGCCACTCCGACTGACCCTCTGCCCCCTCCAAAGATCGCCGACGTCCTCCAGCCTCGCCGAGTGCACAATGCTGCTCCTCAGCAAGCTCCCCCCAAGTGGCTCGTCACCTGGGAGACTCGTCGCCCTCCCCTCTTGACCGAGTGTACGTTTTCCTCGCAGATTCGCTGAGCGAGCGATGCTGGCGGGAGACGCGGTCAGCCGAGCCGGCCGGGTGGGCCCAACGCTGACTCTAGCTCGACTTTTTGTGCTGCTCTACAGGCTTTGCCGAGTTCTTGGGAGTCTTCTTCTACGTGAGTGATGGAGTGAAAGCTTGAGATCCGAACCGTTGGAGCTCACGCGGCTCGCTTTGAACAGGTCCTATTCGGCATTGGCGCTTCGGCTGCCTTCTTCACCACCGCGGCGGTCAAGGAGGCGGGATATGGAGACCTGCTCACTGTGGGACTCGCCTACGGCATGGGGATCGCTTGTGAGTTGCTTCCGGGGCGACTCCGAAGCGCGAACAGTCGAACTGACCCTCGGCCTTTGCTCAGTCGCTGTCATCATCGCCTCGGCCACATCCGGAGGTCACTTGTCGCCTTGCTACAGTAAGTTCAAATGCCTCAACGGCGTCGCGAGCCCCCGGCTGACCTCTCGTTGCTCCTACAGCCATCGCTTTCTGGGCATTCAAGGGATTCCCCGCTCGCAAGGTTCCCTTCTACCTCGTCTCACAGATCTTCGGCGCCATGGTCGCCACCTGGTGCGTTTACGGCATGTACAAGGTCGAGTTTGATGCCATTCACGAGGCCCTCGTCGCTGCTGGACCCGTCGGTCAAGCCCAAGTCTTCACGCCTTCGGGAGTGAGTTGGTCTCTCATCCTGCGTCTCAATGAGCTCGGGGCTGACCCTTTGTTCAAATCAGCCCGCTGGCATCCTCGCCCTCTTCCCCGGTACCGGACAGAAGAACAGCTACCTCTTCCTCGTCAGTCCTTCACCGAACCCACCCCTCGACCCCTCTCCCTTTCGGTGCTGACCTTCATCTCTCCCTGCTCAGACCGAGTTCATGGCCAACGTCGTGCTTTCCATTGTTGTGTTCACCTGCCTCGACGGCTCCACCTTCACCGTGTCGATGGCGACTGTCCCCTTCGTGATGTGAGTTCAGCCGTTTTCTCTCGTCTTGCCAGCTTCCCGCTCGCTCGGCTTCTCAACGACATTTGTTTGTTGAGCTTCGCTGATCCGTCTGCTGCGAAACAGCGCTCTGTCCTATTCCTCCATCATCTGGGCTTTCGCCCCCGCTTCAGTCGCTCTGAACGTGAGTTCGGCGTTCGTCTTCCCGAGCTCGGCGTTCGAAGCTCACCTCTCTCGCGCAACAGACCGCTCGCGACCTCGGAGGACGCATCGCTTGTTCTGCCGTCTACGGCTCCGGATGCTTCACTGCTCACAAGAGCTACAGCGTCCTTGCCTGTCTCACCAACATCCCCGCCACCGTGAGTCGTCGCCGAATGTTTCCCCGATCGGCCGAAAGCTGACCCTCTGTTCCGGCAGATCATTGGAGCCTTCATTCAAACCACACTTCTCTCCGACACCGCTCGCGAGATCATTCATGCCCCTCCTCACATGATGGAAGCCGCTCGCTCGCACAACGAGAGGAATGGTCACGACGGACTGAGTCTGCGTAGCCCCCTCACTCGCGATGGACTCAGTCTCAGGGCCGTCACTCGCGATGGGAATGGCAGCAACGAGAAGACTGGCTACATCCCTCAGGAGTAAGCAGTCGCTTGCTCGCTGCTCGGTGGAGAGGGTTCGGCATTTGGCATCGCGTTCAGCATCGGTTTCTAGGTTTCTTTAGTTCGGCTGGAATAACTCTAGTCTCAGTAGTTCTTCAGTGGCTTCGAGTTTGCGCCGTACTCCATGAGAAGCGAGCTCGGCGTTCCACCCCTGACAAGCAACTCTCGCCTCTCTTCCTCCCACCTCGAACTATCGTGGACAAGTCGGCGTCCCTCCTCAGGTCTCACTCCACAGCGCGACCTCTCCTTGTTATCGCCCGATGAGCTTGACTCAGTGAGCTTGCAAAGAGCAGCCAGCAAGCCGCCCACCGTCGCGGAGGCCGAAATTGGCCGAGCTTGAGGAAAGTGGCGGTCGTCGGTGGAGGGAGGGGACGGTAGGAGGAGGCGAGGCGGTGGAATAGATACACAATGGACTGGGTCGGCTAAGTTTGCGGCAGCGGAACGACACCCTGAAGCGGCCAAGGAGTGAGCCGAGAGATGTGAAGCGGCGAAAGGGAGGCACGTTGTGTGCTTGTGAAGACTAGACGTGTCGGTTCATGACCAAGTGAGAGCTCGATGGGAGCTGGAGAGCCTCCCCGGCCTGCTCTGCTGCAGAGCGAGTCGAAGCAGGCCAAGCGGAAGGAAAGTCGAAGAGTCGCGGAACAGCGGCCTGTGGAGGGAAGGTGGTTAGCAGGAGCGCGATCAGCACGTTCTGCAAAGCTGTACATACCTCGATTTCGCGCATCACCGCTGTGCTCAGCTGCAGGGTCGCGGGAAGGAGAGAAGCCAGCTCACGGCGCGCCGGTCGACGGGTCGGGAGGCTGCTATAGGCGAGCACGAAGGCCTAGCATTGTACGTTCCACTCCGTTCCACTCCGTTCCATCCAATACCCGAGTCGAAAGCCAGACGAGCAGATGTAGCGGAAGCCAAGGAGCGCGATCTGAGGCTCTGCTCTCCCTCCTGCCAAATCTCTCGTCGTCTCATCTCCGCCTACGCGGGACTTGATCAGCTACAGCTCACCTAGCACATCATGAGCGGCCACCCGAGCAAGCGCAAATCACCTCCACCAGCCTCCGCCTCGCCCTCGTCCAAGCGCCAGCGCCTCTCGCCGTCTCAGGCTCATCTCCCGTCGCTGGGGCAGCATTCGACTACAGACTCGCCTCACGATTCGCTCTCCTCTCTTTCACCTACCAACTCGCACGGCTCTTCTCCTGGATCGACGAGCCAGCCGCCGCTTCCGCCCCCGCCAAACGCACCAGCTACCAATCCAGGGGATGAGTACGGCGATGAAGACGGCGAGGGAGAAGATGAAGACGATGACGATGATATGGAGGAGGTGGAAGCTGCAGGGCATCACGTCGTCTCCGCCAAGACGGTACCGTCGAAACAACCGCGACCGCTGGCGCCCGCGACGAGCGCCAAGACGAACGGAATGGCCAACCGAGGCGGCGGAGGAGTAGCAGGCAAAGGAAGGAAGGGAGAAGAGGCGCTCGAGCATGCCGTAGCGGCTAGGGAGGAGGTGGAGCGCAGGCGAGTCGAGCTGAAGGCAGCGCCTGGCGGGGGAGGAGCAGGGGCTGGCGGAGCCAAGGGTCTACCAGGGGTTCCGGTAGCAGAGCCCAAAGTCAAGGAGGAGGAGGAAGAGGTGGTCGTCGTGCATGGCGAGGAAGCCGAGGAGATTGCCGCTCCGGTAGGTTGCGTCTCTCGCGCTGTTCGCTGGCATTGCTCGCCGTTCACGACCCGAGAGCTGACCAAGCTAGTATCGACATCAACAGCCACGGAAAGAGCGACCCGCCATCGCCGAGGAGCGCGCAGGAATTATCCGCTTCGCCGTCGTTACGAACGACTGCAAGCCCGAGTCGATGATCATCCTCACCGGCCTCAAGAACATCTTCCAGAAGCAGCTCCCCAAGATGCCTCGCGAGTACATTGCTCGACTCGTGTACGACCGCGCCCACTACAGCATGGCCATCGTCAAACGAGGACTCGAGGTCGTCGGCGGCATCACCTACCGACCGTTCGAGGGACAGAAGTTTGCCGAAATTGTATTCTGTGCCATCACTGGTACCGAGCAGGTCAAGGTGGGTTATTTGAGCTTCTTGAGAGGAGTCCTTGGACGAGCAGAGCTGACCTCTTCGGCTTTCGCGCGCAGGGATACGGATCGCACTTGATGAACCACCTCAAAGACTACGTCAAGTCGTCGACTTCGTGCATGCACTTCCTCACCTACGCCGACAACTACGCCATCGGCTACTTCAAGAAGCAGGTGCGATTTTGCGAGCTCGGCTTGACCGAGAGAGGGTCGCTGACTCGGCTTTGCTCCTAACAGGGCTTCACCAAGGAGATCCAGCTCGATCGAAGTGTATGGGCGGGATACATCAAGGATTATGAAGGAGGAACGATCATGCATGTGAGTCGGCGAGTCTCGGCGTTGTCCTATTGCGGAAGCTGACCCTTTTTGCTTCCTCGCAGTGCTCGATGCTTCCTCGCGTCAAGTACCTCGAAGTAGCTACCATGTTGGCTGCTCAGAAGGAGGTGCGTTTGCATTCCTCGCGCGCTCGCTCTCTTCCAATCTCGATGCTCGGCGGCTGATCCTTCCTCGCCCACAGGTCATTCTTTCGAAGATTCGCGTTCTCTCGCAATCGCACATCGTCCACCCTGGGCTCGACTTCTTCCGCGCCGCACCTGCTGGAGCCACGATCGACCCGAGTCTAGTACCGGGGTTGAAGGAGTCGGGATGGACCCCCGAAATGGACGAGCTGTAAGCTTCGCTCGTTTTCTGCGCTAAGGACTACAGCACTGACCTCTTCGATCGTACTACAGCACTCGCCGACCAAAGCGTCCTCCACACTTTGCCATCATGAAGCGTCTCTTGACCCTGCTCGTCGACCATCCTTCGGCTTGGGCTTTCGCCAACCCCGTCAACGCCGCCGAGGTCACCGATTACTACGATGTCATCAAGCAGCCAATGGGTGCGTGGAGCTCTTGGAGGGTTTCACTTGCTACAGGACGAAGCTGACCCTTTTCTTCCATTCGTCGCAGACCTCGCCACGATGGAGAGCAAGCTGGAGGCCAACACTTACAATACTCTGGCCGAGTTCATCTACGACGCCAAGCTCATCTTCAGCAACTGTCGCGCCTACAATGACCTTGGTTCAAATTGTACGTTTCGGCACTTGTTCGCTGCGAGTGCTCGAGCTGATCCCCCCTCCTCCCTGCAGACGTCAAGAATGCCAACAAGCTCGAGCACTACTTGGACGAGCAGGTCAAGGTGTACAAGGATGATTAGAACTCGCTGTAGCTGTATTTGACCGAATTGCAGTAACGTTCGTCGATCTATGAAAGCTCCGCGCTCGGTCTCTCAGCGCTAGCTCGCCTGTGGCTCTTTCCCTCGCTTGTGATCTTCGCTTTGTTTCCCAGCTCTTTGCTCTACAGCTCTTTATCGCTGCAACACTACAGAATCCCTCAGATCCACTCGTCCCCGCTTGCGATCGCCCACCGCTTAGCTCGTTTTGCCCACGCCCCCTTCCGTAAAGGTTCACCCGCCGCCTCTCGCGATCTTTGGCAGGCCAAAGCGACGCTGTATGCAGAGGAAGTAGCCGACGTGGGGGCTGAGATTACCGGTCGGAGTCCCCAGATTTAGTACACGGGGGTGGAGCGGAGGTGGGAGGGCTTGAAGAAGGGAATCGCGAGTCGCGCTTCTTTCTCTCTTTCTTCTTCGTTTGTTTCTCGTCCGGTCGACTTCGCCCCATGTTCACGGGACTACTACTTCAACCTTTGGTACTCGCTTTGGCGGGAGTGGCCGTTGCTGCTCCTACTTCCAGTGCACGCTGCGCGGAGCTCTGGAAAACGGCTCCTGCTCATCTCGCTTCTCTCGAGGTCTACGTCGCTCAAGATTATCCTGGTAAGCTCTTTGCTTCCTCGTCATAGATACTTAACTGATTGAGCCCCCTACAGAGGGAACCAACTTCACTGAGCCGACCGGTAAGCTCCGCAGTCGCTGACGATTCGAGAAAGCCGAGCTGACCCTTCCCTCTTCCTGCAGCCATCCAGGGCTACAACACGCCTGTCCCTCACCTCCCCGCCTTCTGTCGCTTTGGAGCTTACATTCACACGTCCAACTCGTCCAAGGTGAGCCTTCCTTGCTGCTCACGGCAAGCGCCGAGCTGATCGCCCGTCGCTCTTCTCCTTCCCTTTCGGTCTTGCCTCGTCCACTCGCCTTCGACCACGACAAAATTCTACCTGGCAACTCATGTACTGCAGACGCAATTCGAAGTTTGGCTCCCCAGCAGCACCTGGAATGGACGGTTCGCAATGGTCGGCAACGGCGGCGACGCTGGAGGCATCAACTACCCTGACATGTGGGGACCGATCAAGAACTGTAAGCTTAAGATCTCGCTGCTATTCTACTCGGCAGCGCTCCCTCTCGGGACTGCTTGCCTCGGCGCTTCGTCGAGCTTTCGGCGTTGCTGCTTTCGGCGCTTCGTCGGACCCCCTGATTGATCTTGCTGACGTCTCTTGCCTCACCAGACGGATTCGCCGTAGCTTCTACCGATGCAGGCCACAACGGAACGTCCGGAGACGGCACATTCGCCATCAGCGCGCCCGAGGTCGTTCGGGACTTCCAAGACCGAGCCGTTCATCTTACCGCTGTCTACTCCAAGCAAATCATCGAGGTGCGCGAGCTCCGGGAAGAGTAATGAGATCATGGAGGAGTGTCTGGGACTGACCGCGGCCTCTCCTACTACAGCAATACTACGCCGACAAGCCTTCCAGCTCATATTGGCTCGGTTGCTCCTCCGGAGGGAAGCAGGGCTTGCGCGAGATACAGCTACACAAGGACACGTTCGACGGGTGCCTGGCTGGTGCGAGTGCACAGTGGTGGACGCACCTGAATTATGCCACCTACGCCGTCAATCGGTACGTGAATCGGCTCAACTCCACCGGCTTCCTCAACTCGACGGATTACGCCCTCATCGGCAAAGAGGTCCTGCAGCAGTGCGACGAGCTCGACGGAGTAAAGGACGGCATCATTCTCAACCCCCGCATCTGCAAGCCCGACCTCTCGAACCTCATCTGCGCCGGCGCCAAGGAGGACGGCTGCCTCATCAAGGAGCAGGCGGACACCATGTACGAGATCTGGAGCAACCGCACCAGGGAGTCGACTGGCGAGTGGCTCTTCCCTGGTTTCGAGCCTGGTTCGGAGGCCTCCCCCGCCTTCTCCGTCACCGGCGTGCCCTACGTGAGCTGGCTGAGGCTCGGCGCTCGCTTCCCCCTCGAAACAGCCACTGACCTCGTGTTTTCGAATGACAGGGACCTGGACCCGACTTTTTCAACTATCAGATCCTCAACAGGACCTCCGTTCAGCCTTTCAACGTCTCCCGCTCTGAGCTCGAGGACGTGCTTCTTCCCCTCGCCGATGAGATCGACAACACCAACGCCATTGACGGCTACATCGCCCCCTACCTCAAGCGCGGAAAGCTTCTCACCTATGTGGGAATGGCTGACACGCTTATTCCGAGCGGATCAACGCTTTGTGAGCTCCCTATAGCGGGCGCCGAACACTCACTCGGCGACTTCAATGACTGTCATTGGCCTTGGCTGACCATCACTTGCCTACAGGGTACTACGAGCATGTTCGCGAGTCTCTTGGCTACCCTGAGGATCTTGATGACTCTTACCGCATGTTCCTAGGTGAGTTTGAGCGCCTTTGACTTTCTCGGTCGAGCTTCGCTGACCCTTCTCGCCGCTCTCAGTTCCCGGCATGAAGTGCGCTGTCGCTTGCTCACCGTCTGCAGTTCTACCCGCTGACTTTCCTGCGCCTATCTCTACCTCCAACTTGCCCCCTCCTGTCCTCGCCCATTCCTGCCCTCGCCGCCCCTCTCCCTTTCTCCCATTGCACCGTGATCCTTCCCATCACTCTCTATCTCTTCCGCTCGCCCTACAACAGCCACTGCCGTGGAGGAACCGCGGCCTACAACTTCGGAGGACCAGGGCAGCGCGACGACTCGCTCAACGGCACTGCAGTCTCGGCGGTCTTCGATGCCAAGCACGACATGATTCTCGCTCTCATGGATTGGGTGGAGAACGACATTGCCCCCGACGTGCTCATCGGAAGCAAGTACGTCCAGGACGACCGCCGCCTCGGCGTTCAATTCCAGCGCAAGCTTTGCCCGTGAGTCGACTCGCCTTCGCCTTCGCCTTCGCCTTCGCCAACTCGCCGAAAGCTGATCTTCTCTCTCACCTTCTCGCCCACAGCTACCCCCAGGAGGGCGTTTACATCGGCGGCGACCCCAACTCGGCCGATAGCTTCGAGTGCAAGTACTGAGCGATGGGGAGAGGGTGGTGGGGGAATGGCGGAGGGCTCGAGGTCTCCAGGCAGAGAGTCGGAGGGAAGTCAAATGTTCAACAAACAAGCAGCTGAGTCAAAGCAGCAATCAAAGTGGTATCGTGCTCATCTGCCGTGGAGAGCACGTTGGGCAAAGAGCGCCGAGCGAGCGAGCGAGCGAGCGCCGAAGTTGACGAAGAGCCCTCGCAGTGGTGTCGAGGGTCCGTTCAAGTCTCAAATAAAGATGAGTGTGATGTCCTCTAATCTACTGCAGACAAAAAGTCAGCAAACCGTCGAAGAAGCGCCGAGCCGAGAACTCACCTCTAGCAGCTCAAACGAATTGCCCTTGAGGCCGTAACGCTGCCTCAGCGGGGCCTCCCGACCGACCAGCTTGTCCATCTTGCTCTGATCCTTCGCCTTCCACTCCACCTCGCTCCACGAAATCTTGCAGGCCTCTCGGGAGGTGGAGCGGATGAGGTTGGCGACCGAGGTGAAAGCGAGATTGACGGTGACGAGTGAGATGGTGGTGAGGGAGGAGGGGAGGTTATGCAAGTCGATATTGAGGTGAGGACGGCCCCATGGGCCTTGCATGGCAAAGGAGAGGGACTCGAGGACGCGAAGGGAGTTGATCTCCTCGACGAGAAGGGCGACGATTTTCCGGTCGACGCCTCCAGGGATTTCGATGAAGAGAGTGCGAAGACTGGCAAAGCGGCTCAGATTGGGGAGGTCCGCCAGGGGATCTTCGGAGATGGAGAAGCCGAGGGTGGCGAGGGCGGAGGCGTAACGAGGAGGGAGGGCGTCGAGGACCTCGGTCGAGTGCATCCCGAGGGCGTCGAGTGAGGTAAGAGACGTTGAAGGGGACAAGTCGGAACCGTCCTCCGAAGCAGCCAGATCGTCCTCAGAGGCATCCGTCTCCCCATCCAAGGGAGCATCCACTTGCAGCTTGCGGAGGCATGGCAGCGAGTCGAGAAGTCGAACGAAGCGACCTTCAGCCTCGCTGCCTTCCATGATGTCCCTGATGGCGAGCTCTTGTAGCTTCGGCTGACGACCGGCCGCAAGCTCGGCGAGGAGAAACGAGGTGTCCGAGTGGAAACTCTCAATCTCGACCGAGACGAGTCCCGGGGAGCACCGAAGGATGGTGCCCAAGGACTGTACAGCGGCAAATTGCGCGTCCATGGCTTCGGCGCTGCCCTCTTCCATCTCTTCGTCGGCGGAGATGGTCACTAGGCGAGTCAAGGCGCCGAGGTGCGGAAACTGGAGGAGGGCGGCTTCCAAGAGAGATGGGAGTTGGTGGTGATGACGCGATTGATGTCCGACTCATCGTCTTCCTCGTCCTCCGACCCTGGCTCCTCCGCCTCGCTCGTTGTGACTTGAATGGTCAAGTGCCGGTACAGCTCCTGGTTGGCCGCGCGGTGCCAGACTCGGGAGACTAGAGCGCAAGCGGCAAGATCGTCGATTCCGTGGTCCTTGGGAGGAGCGTACGGGCCGTCGTATACGCGGAGATTCTCGAGGATTTTGGCGATGAGCTCGACGGGGAGGGCGCGAGGGGAGGCTGGTCGTCGGCGAGCACGAAGGCTGCTTTTGCTGGGCATGTTGGCAGCAGCCTGTAGCAGGACAGAGAGGAAAGTCGATAAAAACGCTACCGACACCTAGCAGCGCCTCTACAGCTCGCTACAGGCCTGAAAAGCGCGACTCACCGGAGGTTGGAGGGGCGGGTCAAGGGCGACCGAGCGAAAGCGGGTTAAGGTGCAGAGCGAGTTCGCAGCACGATACAGCGAGTCCGAGCGCGTTGTATGTGCTTCTGCCGCGAAGTCGAGTGAAGCCGAGGAGCGCGCCGTCGCAAGTCGAAGGGGTGCCCTCCATCCAATCCGCAGCTCATCTCGCCGATACTTCGCTACAGGACAAGGATAGCAGGCGATCACTCCCAGGAGCTGTACTACACTCCATCGCCCTCTGTTCGCGAACATGATCCTGCGGCCGTTGACGTTGCTCGTCGGGGCGATCCCGTTCGCTAGCGCTTTCTGTAGCTTCTTCGGCGCCGAGTAGGATCGTCTGAGCTTCGCACTTACCTGCCACTATCCTACAGACCTACCTGGAGCTGCTCCCAAAGATTATCTGCCAGGAGATGCTGTTCCGCTGCTCGTCAACCGATTGTCGCCTCAGTCCTTCGGCGGACGATCAGAGATGAAGGGCCTGCTTTCGTGAGTCCTTTTCAGCTACATCTACTGCTAGGGAGGGCAATGGGCAACTGCAGGGAGGCTACTGCGGACCAGCAGAACCGCTGGCAGGCGCGTCCTTCGACGAAGGGCCGACGTTGGGTGCTGAGCAGGGTGAGGGCGGGCTGTGATGGTTTGCGGAAATGCAGGGATCTGTAACTGCGTCGGAGCTGGACCTTGGATCTGTGGGCAGCTTCGAGGCGACACGCTTCGGCGCAAGCATCGGTTCACGCAAAGCTCCCTCACGAATGCAGGATGCTGACCGTTCCCTGATGTCATAGATACGACTACTACGACGACGGCTTCGGCTTCTGCAAGCCCAAGCCCGAGCCGAAACAGCAGTCCGAGTCGTTAGGAAGCGCACTCTTCGGCGATCGTCTCTGGGACAGCCCGTTCCAGGTGAGGTCTCGCGCCGGTCGCCAGCCTTTGATGGCAGAAGCTGACGACGGTGCTTCTCGCCAGATCAACATGCTTCAGAACGTTTCTTGCCAGCATCTCTGCACCTCCTACCTCGACAAGACCTCCTCCGCCTTCCTCGCCGAGCGCATCGCCGAATCTTATTCGCAGAACTGGCTGGTCGATGGACTTCCAGCAGCCGAGATGAAGCAGGATGAGGCCACCAAGGAGCTCTTCTACTCGGCGGGATTCGCTCTCGGCTCACAGGCCAGTCCCGCAGAGGACGGCACCAAGCGGGTTCAGATCAACAACCACTTTGACGTTTTCCTCGAATATCACTCGCCTGATGGAGTGCGCAATCGAGTGGTGGGAGCTGTGGTATGGCCGAGGAGGTGAGTCGTTGGAAGACAGGATCTTCGCCGAGGTTCGGAGCGCTGACGGAGTTTCCAACTTCAGTCTCAACTCGCTCGGAGCCGGAAGGAGCCCCTCCTGCAGCGGCGAACAACCTTTCGTCGTTCGTTCAGGGGCGACAAACGAGATCCCCTACACCTACAGCGTCGTCTGGCGCGAGTCGCCGACCACCTTCGGAACTCGGTTCGACCACTATCTACGCGTGTTCGATCCTCGCATCCACGTCCTCTCCCTCATCAACTCCATCGTCATCGCCGCTTTCCTCTGCCTCATGGTTGCGATGATCTTACTCCGCGCGATCAACAAAGACATCTCCCGCTACAACCAGGTCGATTTGGACGAGGACATCCAGGAGGACTTCGGATGGAAGCTCGTGCATGGCGAGGTGTTCCGACCACCGAAGAAGAGGATGTGGCTCAGTGTCGCGGTGGGAAGCGGAGCGCAGCTGCTCGCCATGTCGGCCGTCACCCTCGTCTTCGCCCTCCTCGGTTTCCTCTCGCCGTCAAATCGAGGAGCCCTCTCGACCCTCATGCTCGTCGCCTACACCCTCTTTGGCTGCATCTCGGGTTACGTCTCCTCACGAGTCTTCGCGTCGTTGAAGGGTGAGGAGTGGCGCAAGAACATTGGCCTCACCGCCGTTCTCTTCCCGGGGTAAGTAGGCTCTCGTTGACCTCTTGAGAACATGGCTGACTCTCATCCATCACAAACAGCTTCCTCTTCCTCTTCCTCCACCTCCTCAACTTCTTCCTCATCGGCTCGGGCTCGTCGGGCGCCGTCCCCTTCGGCACTTTCCTCGCGATCCTCGCTCTTTGTGCGTTCAAGTCTCATCCCTGTCAGTCAACGGATTACACTGACGCCGTCGCTTTGCAGGGTTCTTCCTCAACATGCCCTTGACCGTCGTCGGCGCATGGCTCGGCGTCAAGAAGGGGGTCCGTGTCTTCTTTACGCCTTCGCGCAGGACCGTCTGGCTAAATCGCTCTTCCTACAGGCTATCAGCCACCCTGTGCGAGTAAACCAGATTCCTCGACAGATCCCTCAGACCGAGTGGTGGCTCAAACCCTGGCCGTCCGCGCTCATCGCCGGCATCCTCCCCTTTGGTGCGCTTTCTCATCTCTTCGTTGACGCAAGGAGTCGACTGATCGTCTCTGAACCACAGGCGCCGGCTTCATCGAGCTCTCCTACCTCCTCCAGAGCCTGTTCGGAGCCAAGATCTACTTCGCCTTCGGTTTCCTCGCCCTCACGACGGTCATTGTCGCCCTCACCACGGCAACGACCACCGTGCTCATGTGCTACTTCCATCTGTGCGCCGAGGACTACAGGTGAGCTGCTCTCACCTCGTCTCGTCCCGACCGAATTCGGCGAGCTGACGTTCCTCCCGTCGCTGAACAGGTGGCACTGGCGAGCCTTCCTCGCCGGTGGAGGAAGCGCCTTCTGGCTCCTCGCCTACGGCCTCTTCTACTGGGCGACCAAGTTGGAGCTCCCGGGCATCGCCAACAAGGTCCTCTTCCTTGGCTACCTCCTCCTCATCTCACTGCTCGACTTCTTCATCACCGGCGCGATTGGCTTCGTCAGCTGTTATCTGTTCTTGCGGGTGATATAGTGAGTACTGCTCACTGTGTCCCGCTTGGCTCCGAGGGCTGCACATGAGGAGAACCGAGTGCTGACTTCTCGTCCCCACTTCCGCAGCTCGAGGATTCGTGTAGATTGAGTTAGGCGTTGGAATCGCAAGTACTCGGAAAAGCAATCTTGACGGTCAAGAGAGCGAGAACGAGGGCGCTTTCGCCGAGAGGCAGAAGCGCTTTCCGCTGTCAAGGCCGGGACAGACTGATCCGGGAATGAGCATGAGATTACTACAACATGAACAGCACAGAAATAAGCCCCGGTGTTAATCTCAATACCCCCGCTTGAGCCTCGCATTCTCTTCACGAAGGCGGGCGTTCTCTGCGCGGAGCTGCTGGAGCTCAACGCCGAGGTACTGCTTCATCAGCGCCTTCATCTCGGTCTGCGAAGAGAGTGCCGAGGGTCAGCGGGGGCGCGACACGGCCGAGAGAAAGCAAGACTCACCCTCTGAGCGAAGGTCCCTCGGATCAGTTCAAGGTGAAGGTTTTGAACGTCGCGCGAGGTCCTGTAGGATAAGCGAGTGTCAGGGACTTGCAAGAGAGCGAAAGCGAGATGCAAACGACTCACTTGGCCTGCATCTCCTCCATCACCTCCCGAACAGCCGCCTTGAGCAACTCTGCACCTCCTTCGACTCGTCGCTCCTCCACAGCGAGCTCTGCCTCATCCTCGTCTACCGGCTCACTCCTCCTGGCCACAACCTCCTTCATCTCCGTCCTCTTCGGCGCCGGTCCAGGATCCCTCACCCCGCTCGACGCCTCCGCTGACTGAAAAGCAGCAAAGCCCACCCTCTTCTCCTTCTCCCTCTCCTTCTCCTTCCCAGCCTTCACGCTCTTCCTCTTCGGCACCGGCGTCGCGTTCTCTCCCTCCTCCTGCAGTTCGACCTTCTCCCTCTCCTTCTCCCTCCTCCGCTCCTCCCTCACATCCCCCTCATCCTCCAACTCAGGCAACCCTCTCGTCACAGCTCCGATCGTCTCATTCCCACTCCTCGACGAAGAGCGAGAGGTCGTATTAGCTGCACTGAGCGCTGGCGAGACGGCGCGAGCGGAATTGAGGGAGGAGCGGCGAGAGAGGGAACTAGCCTCAGCTGAAGATGGGCGGGAGGCGGTGGATTGACGAGAGGGAGGACGACTGCTGGTTGCGCGGCGGGTGATGGGAGGGACGTTCTCGGGGGAGTGGGAGTAGGAGGGGAGGTCGGGAGAGGCGTAAGAGATGGACGAGTGGGCGAGTCGGTCTGCTGGGGTGTGCGATTGTTGGAGAGCGGGGTTGCGGAGGGTTGAGGTGCGAGCTTCGCGGGCGATGGATGCTGAGGAGGGGAAGCGAGGTCAGGTAAGGGAAGGGAGGAGCGGTGTGAAGGGAGACAGACCAGCGAAAGCATCCTTGCTGCTAGGAAGATCCGCAGGCTCGAGATCAAGTTGACTCGTCCTGGCTCCGCCGAACTGAAGTGGAGAGAAGACCTCATTGATGCCGTCGAGTTGGGAGGCGGCGAGGAGCTTGTTCTTGGGCGCCGCCTGCTCCTTGTCCGGCGATGCGGCACGCTGAGAGGCGCGCATGCGGTTGATGGAATCGGTGAGAATGGAGGAAGCGGGCTTGGCGGGCGAAGGAGGTCCAGCAACCCGAGTCTTGCTCGGCACAGGCTGCGAAGCGTAGAGACTGTCAGTTCTGCGCAGAGCCAGACACAAAGAACGGGACTCACCTGGAAAGCGATACCTCCAAGTCGTCCTCCTCCTTCAATCTTGACCTCCTTGCATCCCTTCCTCGCCTTGATATCCAGCAACCTCACCAACCCCTTCCCGACAAAGGCGGCGGTCCTGCCATCCAGCGCAAGTGCCATCTTGCCCTTGTCAACCGCTGCTCCAAGCTCGAATTGAACGATGACCTTTTGCTTCTCCGTATCGACGAGAGAGAGGTGACCGGTCGAGGATGAGACGAGGAGGAGAGGGGCAAAAGTCGAGAAGGCGAGGTTGCTGACGGCTGGAGGCAGCGGCGAGGAGGAGAGGGAGATGGTGCGCAAGGGAGCGGAGGGCTTGGAAGTATCAAAGAGGTGTACGAGACCGGTTGATGTGGCAGCGGCGAGGAAAGTCCGGCGACTCGGCGCAAAGGCGAGGACCGAATAGGTCTGCGCTCTTGCTCCCTTGGCGTGAAGGGTGTACTGGGTGTTGGTCGTGCGGTTGAAGATGATGAGAGAATTGCCAGCTGCTGAGGCTAAGAGCGTGTCGTCCGAGTTAACGGCGAGGCAGCTCATGGCAGCGCCGAGAGGGTGTCCGGTGAGCGATTTGGTGAGCGTGCCGGCGCTCGAGTAGAGGTGTACAGCTTCACCTGCTGCTAGTGCTACCCCCTTCTCGTGGAAGACTGCGGCTGGCACCGTCGCATCCGAGTCCGTCTGCGAGCGCGAAGGTCAGTCAACAAGGCTCCAAACACGGTACGGGAGAGCTGCAGACTCACCCGCTTCACGTCGTACAGCTTCTGCCCGCTAGGCTTCCAAACTGATACATGTAGTCCATCTGTGCTGATGCTGAGGAAGTGCGAGCCCGACGGATGCCAGACAACGGAGGAGGAAGCGACGGACGATGAAGCGGCGAGGATGAGCGGGGGATCGCTGGCTGGGCTATAACTGAAGATAGAAGCTCCTTGGGAGCCAGCAAGAGCTACATGAGAGAGTCGCGCCATTGCGAGCAGAACGAACCAGAGCCAAGCCGTGTTTCGCGCGTTTCGCTCTTCTCGCTCTTACCATTCGCTCGTGACTTCGACTACAATCATCTTCAACCTGTTTCGACTCGCTCGGGGGCTGCCTCGGTGCAAGGCGCGGCCACAACTTCGCTACAACTCGAGTGCAGCCGCTCTTCGAGAATCGCTTCGCGTTCGTATTGAGCAGCACTACGTCAAGCAGGGGGATTCGGTACAGGAGGGCGCAGAGCTAGCATCTACGGAGCTTCGATGGCTGGAGGAAGCTGCTAGGGAGCAGAAAGGTCCATGGGAGCAGAGGCTGGCGGAGATGGTCGACGAGCTGGTGGAGCAGGACAAGCCGTTGGCGTACATCTTGGGTGCGTGAGGTGTCTCGTCTACCACCAGCGAATACAAGCTTACCAGTCGTACAACCCTACAGGCAATCAACCCTTTCATCCCCTCCCTGTGCCCCTCCTCGTCCGCCCTCCGACCCTCATCCCCCGCCCCGAGACCGAGCACTGGCTCTCACACCTCACCACTCTCCTCCGCCCCATCTCATCAGAACCTTTCGCCATCCTCGACATCGGCACTGGCACAGGCTGCATCCCTCTCGCCCTCGTCTGCGGTCTTCGCTCTTCCCCCAACTCCGAAGCGCCAAACGTGAGCGCCGTAGCGGTCGACAAGGCTGAGACGGCGATCACTCTCGCACGCGAGAACATTGCCAGATGCAAAGAGGTCGTCGGAGACCGCGTCAAGGTCGTTCAAGCCGACCTCTTCGCCCTGGATTTCGTCGACCGAGCACGAGGCTCCAACGCCGGAGGAAGACGGTTCGACCTCGTCGTCTCCAACCCTCCCTACATTTCTAGGAAGGACCATGCGGAACTGGCGCAGAGCGTGAGGGGTTGGGAAGACCGAGGTGCGCTGGTTGGCGAGCTGGGAGGAGCGGCCGAGCTGGAGGCAGAAGACGACGGCCTCATCTTTTATCGCCGGATCGTCGACCTCCTAGACTCGCTATTGGCGGAAGAGAAGCAGTCGAAGAGTCCCGTGGTCGCCTTTGAGGTTGGAGCAGGGCAGGCCTCGGCGGTGGAGGAGCTCTTGAGGAGGAAGGGGCTGCGCGCCGAGAGCTTCAAGGATCAGTGGGGCATTGAGAGGATGGTGCTTGGGTATCATGTGTAGCTCTAGTCTTTTTTGTAGCATAGTAAGTCGTGCCCATACTCGCGTTAGACCCGTCTCTCCTCTCACGACGCCAATGGGGCAAAGTTGAGAAGGATAATCCTCGTATTCCGCTTCATAGCTACTTGGCTCCCGGCGGTGGTGTCAACAGCGGCACCGGTCCCAACCCCAAGTCATCTCCCACCCTCTCATCGTCGGGAACAGGCGACCCTGACCGGCGTGGAGGGATGATGTGATCGATTGTAGTGGCAACGGGAATGCCCTCTCGAGCGAGATAGTCGTCGTTCCAGAATCGACTGTGATGCCGTGAGCCCGAGTCACTGTGAGTGGCGCGAGTGAAGCATTTGCGAGGACGAGGAAGAAGGGAGGGGGGCGAGACGAGAGAGGGTCAGCTCAACCGAAGGAGGCAAATGACAACTCCTGCAACTCACCAAAGAATAGTCACAATCGTCTTCCCCTTCCCTGCCTCTCCCCACTTCTGCGCCAACCGCACGCAAGTGACAAGATTGACCGCTGAGGACGAGCCGAGGAAGAGGCCATCCTCGCGGGCGAGATGGCGGGACATGGCTACTGCTTCGGCATCGGTGACGCTGTCGAAAGAGGAGGTCAATAACGGTCGACTGAGGGCAGAGCAGAGAAGACAAACCGGAAGGCATCGTCGATGAAGGGGAGGGCGTGCGAGAAGTTGCGAGTGAGGCGGTTCAGCCCAATTCCCTCGACAATCTGTGGTCGAGCAGAAAGAAGAGAGTCAGGCATTGTCCTCAGCGCAAGCGTGTAGAGCGAGCTCACATACCGTATCGACTTGATACCGCCGCCGCTTGCCTTCCGACTCGGTCTCCGAGTACATGACCCCGTCGTGAATCTGTGGCAGAAGCCATCAGCGCACGCTCAAAGTAGCTCAGATCTCCGCAACTGACCTTATGGAACAACCCACTACCCTGCGGATCAGCCAACACAATCTCGACCTCCTTCTTCAACCTCTTCAACGCCTTCCCAACTCCCGCAATCGTCCCTCCCGTTCCCGCCCCACTGACAAACGCATCAACACTCCCATTCGTCTGCTTCCAAATCTCCGGTGCCGTCCCCTCCTCATGTGCAGCGAGGTTGGAGAGGTTCTCAAACTGGTTGGAGAAGAGGCCGCGAGGTGGATCGGTGTAGCGCGTTGTGGAGAGAGCGGAGGGAGCGGGTTGAGAGGTGATGAGTAAAGAAGGAGGTGCTGCAGGGTCGGGATCGGGGAGGGTGGTGAGGTTTGGTGGTGAGGGTGCGCGGGAGGAGCCGAGCGATGTGGGTGTCGGAGGCTCGGTCGGTGATGGAGAGGCGGGACGAGGTGTAGAGGTAGTGGTGGAGACAAGAGTCTCTTTGCCAAACTCTTGCGCGCGGAGGCGAGCGAGGTTGACGTAGTGTCGCTTGTCGACGATGGAGACCGGTCGGACTGTGAAGGCGAGGTCAGCCGAGGTCGGGGGCTACTGTGGAAGAGAGGACTCGCCCTTCTCTACTTCGGCTCCCAGCGCCTCCAATAGCTGCACCTTTTCCTTGGCAACGTCGTCAGGCAGAACAATGTCTGCAAGGATGGAAAAAGTCAGCGCCGAGCTTCGCCTTGTCCGTCCACCGAGAGGCCAACTCACGAGCTTTGTAGCCCCTTGCACGAGCGATACCGGCTATAGAGATGCCAGTACTTCCTGATGTCCCCTCGAAGATGCAAGAGCCAGTATGAGGGTGAATAAGACCCTGATCCTCGGCTTGGGTGATGACTAGAGGCAGAGGGAGGGGTTAGCCTGGCTCTGAAGGGCAGCAAGGGCTCAGCAAGCTCACTCCGTAGCGATACGCGATCCTTGACTGAGCCGAACGGGTTCAAGAATTCACACTTGCCCTGCATGAAGGAAACCAACGGTGAGTTGGCGAACGCATCCTCCGAACGAAGACCGAGGACTGACCAGGATCTCGACGCCGGTAAGGTCGCTGAGCGAGTTGATCCGTACTAGCGGTGTGTTTCCTGCAATGTAACGCCGCGTTAACCCTCGGCGCTGAACTGAGTTCCGCACGCGAGCTCCCTCGCAGCTGCTGCCAGCGACTCACCAATCAGCCCTTCCACCCCATCTACAATCTCCTCTCCTTTGACCTCAATCAGCCGCTTCTCCGCCTTCTTCCGTATGCTCCGTTTCCATGCATCCCGAGCGTAAATGGCCAGTCCCGTGAGCGAGAGGGAAAGCGAGAAGCCGAGCGTGAGGCCGAGGACGAGAGCGTTGCGCCCGCCGATACGAGACGGGCGCAGGAACCATGGGATCCCGAAGAACCAGTCGTAGCGCGCCACGGTGACGAGATGCAGTATCGAGGTGAGCGTCGGAGCCAGAAAGTGAGATGATACGTCGAGAGCTGCTTGGCCTCCGCTGCGATTCTTGAACTCGCCGGTCCACTCTCGTACAGGTCATTTGGTCAGAAACTCGCTATTCGAGACTCGCCTGCTCACCTACAGCAGCATAACCTTCCATCGACGCGCTTTCTCGTCGAGCTCGCTTCTCTGGGTTGACTGCCCACCAGTCCTCGTGCTGAGCCACTACACCTTCGCTTACAAGCCGCTGCTAAGAAATTTACACACCTTGCTCTGCTTTTGCAGGCTTCCGAACTGTCTACAGCCTCCTCCGCAGCCGCCGAAGCGAGGGTCCCGGATCTCGCAGGGGCAAGCTCGACATTGAGGAAACTTGAAGAGATGCAGAAATAGAGATCGAGTACAACACATGTCCCACCTCCATTACCAAGATTCCAACCTCCCCTGCAACGACCCCAAAACACCAACGAACCAGCGCCGAACTTCGGCGCTCCCCATCCTTCAAAGCTTCGCCCTGTCCTTCGTACTCTCCCACCCTTCTACCTCCCCTCTCTCCTCCCTTGCCACCTCCTCCCTGATCTTCTCGGCCAACGCCGCCCCCTCCTCCTCATCCAGCTCATCCCGGCCGACGATGCTGGCCCATCCGCTCCGAGGGGCCGTGTAGCTTGTGCTGTGGAGATGAGGAGCGGGAACGAGGTGGTAGTGAACGTGATGAACGATTTGGGCGTAGCCTTGCTGTTTGTCGGTGGGCGAGAGGGGAAGGAAGTCAGCAGAAGGTCGACCGAGAATCCGAGAGGGCGGCTTACGTTGCTGATGATGTTGAAGTCCGGTTGGTCGACAGCTGGCGAGGAAGAGTGATGAGCTTAGTACACGATATCTCGGGGTCGAGCTCACCTCTACACAATGCCCGAGCGATTCGAGGCAAAGCTCGGCCAATCGCTGCCGAGACGTCGTCTGGAAGATGAGAGCTGTGACGCGGTATGTCAGCGCCTGAGGGCAGCCTGGGAAGACAGAAAACTTGCACTCGGGCGTAGTGCTGCCGCGGGATGACCAGGCAATGTCCTTCCCTAATCGCGAGGATGTCTTCACCGAAAGGGCCGGTGAGCGAGCGTAGGAGAGTTCAAAGAGCTCGGTATAGCCTACCTAGAAAGGCAAGAACATGTTCGTCCTCGTACACCTTTGGATGGCGCGCAAGTTAGCTTTGGACAGATGCAAATGACCGGAAGCGCCCCACCTTGAAGGCCGGGAGCTGGCCAGATAGGATCTCGCAAAAGGTGCAGCCTTCTACCGCCTTGCCCTTGTTTTCTGATACACCATTGAACGCCTCTGCTCGGCTCGATGCTGCAGTCGAATGCTACAAGATCAGCGAGAGCGAGACGGCGGGGAGAGCGGAGCTGGGCCTACCGGCTCCCGAGGAGAGAAGCGTAGTTGATTGTGCTCTGCGGGCAAAGTAATTGATGAAATGTGAAGTCATTCCGTAGCCGAGCGATGAACGCCCGAAGCTGTAGGAGGTCAAGGGCAGTCAGCGCGATTCCGACTCGCGTTTGGCGCGGCTCGCTTAACGCTTCTTCTGTTCTCGCCCGTTTCTTCGTCATGTCGCGTCGCCCAGCAGCCTCGAGTAGACCGAGCAAGGAGCATCTCCCACCACTCGACACAGCTGTAGCCAACGCCAGCTATTCCTCCGCCGAGCCAGCAACAGCCGAGCCGCTGGTCTCGCGTCGAACCGTCGCCCTCACGCTTCTCGTGCTTCAAAATGCCTCTGTATCCCTCTTGACGCGCTTGTCGCGTACACCGAGACCAGGGCAAGCGGTCTACATCCCCGCTGTCGCCGTCTTCACAGCAGAACTGGTCAAACTCTCCGTGAGTTTGACGATGCTCGTACGCGAGAAGCGGAGCGTCGGGCGGAGCAAGGAAAAGCGGGATGGAGTGCTCAAGACGGTCAGGATAGCTCTCTGGGACTTGGCGGTGAACCAGCGACCAGAGATCATCAAGCTCGCGGTACCAGCAGCTCTCTACGCGCTGCAGAACACCCTCCTGGCGAGTTATTCCTCCGATTCGGCGCCGAGGAGCCCTCGAGAGCTGACACCGTTGCTACAGTACACTGCGCTATCAAATCTGGATGCTGCTACCTACCAGACCACCTACCAGGTGAGCAGACAAGCTCCACCCTTGTCAACGCGTCGCGCCTGAGGGCTGATTCCGAGCTATTCGGACACCCGCTGATCGCTCTTCAAACCTACAGCTCAAGCTTCTCACCACAGCACTCTTCTCCCTCCTTTTCTTCCACCGCTCCCTCACCCTCACCAAATGGTTCTCGCTCTTCCTCCTCACCGCCGGAGTCGCCATCGTCCAGCTCGACTCCTCCCCTTCGTCCTCCTCCTCCAAACCCGCCGACACGCACAACCAAGACCCACGCGTCGGTCTCGCCGCCATCCTCGCCGCCTGCATCTCGAGCGGCCTCGCAGGAGGATGGTTCGAATGGGTCCTGAAATCCCCCGCCGCTTCCACTCCCTCACCAGCACCACAGACCCCTTCCGCCGGGACTCCTACCACCTCCTCACCAGCTCCCGGCACTCCTCTTTCCGCCTCTTCCACCACTTCCTCTCGCTCCTCCTCCCTCCCTCGGCTCAGGGAGAATTCCCCCTCACTCTGGGCTCGCAACCTTCAGCTCTCAGTCCCTTCCCTCGTCTTCTCCCTCAGTGGCGTCTTCCTCTCGCCACAACTACAGGGCATCGCCCCATCGCAGATTTGGGTCGGATTCAGCCCGCTCGTCTGGAGTGTGGTGCTGAATCAAGCCCTCGGCGGATTGCTCGTCGCGATGGTGAGTGCGGTGGAGACTCTGCTAGGCTAGCAACGTAACATACGAGAGCTGACTTGCTTCCATCGTGCTGTACAGGTCGTGCGGTATGCGGACAGCGTGGCAAAAGGCTTCGCAACCTCGCTCGCCATCGTTCGTGAGTCTCGTGCCGCGCCGTTCCGACCTCTGAGCGCCGAGACTGACTCCTTGACCAACTCGCTCGCTCGCTTCACGCTTTCGCCCCACTCTCTCTCCGCCGACCACAGTCTCCACCCTCGCCTCGGTCATCTTCTTCGGCTTGGTCCCAGGCCCTCTCTTCATCCTCGGTGCAGCACTCGTCATCTCGTCGACCATCATCTACGCGGTGGACAAGGAGCAGTAAAGGTCAACGCTCAGACGTGCGGTAGGGTCAAGGCCAAGGGGCAGGAAGTGGCGACTCGACCAACGGATGGCGGAAGGAGGAGGGCGTAGAGGCAGGAAGCTAGGGTGTAAGATCAAGCGATAGATGTCATAGAGTATTTCTTATCCCATCCCACTCTCGCTCGCATCGACTCGAACCCGCTCAGACTGACAACGCCTCTTCCCCGATGCACAAACGAGCTATAGACAAGTCACGACCCCTCAACTCCCCGCAAGACCAAGCTCTCCCCTCTACAGCTCCAACACCTCGATTTCCATGCTCTCCTCCCTCTGCGCCTGCGCATCCTTCCTCGCTCTTCTCCCAAACTCCTCCTGACACCTATTGAATGTCACCACCTGCCCCAACATCGCAAGACACCTCCCTTTCTCCCCCATCTGACTCCTCAACCACCCCTCATACCTCTTCCTCCTCGCTAGATCGTCGGCGATGAAGCTCGGCGCAGGGAGCTCGAGCGCGTCGGCGGCGTCGGAGGGAGAGAGGTAGCCGAAGGTCATGGAGACGGAGATGGCGCGAGAGAAGGAAGGGGATTGAGGAGGAGATGGGGGAGCCCAGAGCGTTTCGATGGTCCGAAGGTCGGCGGTGGAGAGGTTGAGGGTCGCGATTCGGTCCGAGTCGAGCTTGAGGCGAGTGGGGGCGTCGAGGCGGGACGATGGGCTGGGCGGTGCGCGTGGTTGAACACTGGATGATTCTGGACCCGTGCAGTGTCGGCGATCGTCTTGAGACTGAAGGGCGAACGACGGCGAGTCTCTCCTCGGCAGCCTAGATTGGCGGAGTTCTGCGAGCGAGAGAAGAGGTCAGCGCGAGGCTCAGTAGGTTTCAGGAAAGCCTGACCTTTCTCTTCGTCCGAGTGTGCTCCGGGATCCGACCGACGTGGCGAACGCGAGCGAGAGGAGCGGCGGAAGGATGTTGGCGCGGAAGGTTGACACGGCGGGGGCGACATCCTACATTCGACCTGCTCGTCTCTTTCCTCGATGCTGCTGACTTTCCTTAGCTGACCTTCTCCTCCTCTCGTCTTCTGCTCGGCTGCGCTAGCCCGTGTAGCGAGGTCTGGTCCCGCCGGCTTGATCCTGACCCTCTTCTCGGCGAACTCCTTCCCGCTCCACTCGCGTATCACGCGTCTCATGTCGCCCTCGGATGGGACGTTGAAGTAAGCAAATCGCTCAGTAGCTGCCGTGAAGACGAGTAAGCCCCAGGCGTCGGGCTGGCACTGCAGCGCGAAGCGTTGCACTTCTTCGTATGACGCTGAGAGGGGGATGTTGACCAGGTGGAGTCGGAAAGGCCAGTACTTGAATGTAGGTTGCTGGAGCGAATGGTGTGTCCTCTCTGCGACCCACGAGTAGCCGTCGAGGACGTAGCCGTGGAGCTTCGAAATCGCCGAGTCTGCTGCCTCCTCAGAGTCGAAGCGAGTGGTGGCAGAGGTGCCGTGCGCCTTGACTTTGACTCGAGTGCCAAAAGAACGAGCTCCAACAACTTCTTCGATGGTCTTCTCCACGCTGTCCTCTGTGGTCACAGGCGCCAAGTTGCCGAGGTAGACCGAGACTCGGCCAGTGGGCCCACGTGAAAGTAACGGGTCGAACGAAGGTCTGGTGACTCGGGAGTCGACAGGGGGAGATATTTGGCGCATCGCTCGAGGGGCCCGAGGGGCGTCGATGGGGGAAGAGGCTCGAGGATGCTGAATGAAGGCGGATTCGTTTTTGAAATCGGCTTCGGCGATGAAGAAGAGCTGGTAGGAGTTGACTGCAAGCAAAGGATGTGAGCAAAAAGCCGAGTTCGAGGTCCGGGGTCAACAGTCAGGTCGGGACTCACCGAACATGCCGTTCTTGATCCACGCCGCTCGGCGAGCTGCTTCCTCGGAGCCGAATCTCACGACGCCCGAGCGACTCGTCGAGTCCAAAGAAGCTTCGATGAAGCCGGACATCCCACAAAAGATCGCCACCAAGCCTCCGACCTCCATGCGCGGCGGCAGATTACTGGCGAAGATTCGGTGCATCGGTTCGGCGATCGACTTGGACTCGGAGGAGAGGTTCGACGTAGGTTCGACTCGAGGCTCAGCCTCCGAAGCTGGAGGTGGGGGAGAGATTGGCGGGGAAGTAGGAGAGGGAGGGCGAGGCGCTGGTGAAGGACGTCTAGGGAGCGTTCGAACCGTCGGGAGGTGGTCCTCTCGTCCCAAGAGCTCGTAAGCGGCGCTGACGTCCTCGAGAGCATCGTCGGCGAGTCCCGCTTTCAGCCAGAGCTCTGCTCGTCCTCTTGACATCCCCAGCAGCTTCCGGGCGGTCGAATCTGCGACGAGGGAACCAGCTTTAGTGAACGCTCCCTGAAGCGCTCGGTCCTCGGGAGGACGCACCTTGCCAGACGTCTGCACTCTTTTTCCACTCGGCGAGCAGCTCTACAGCTTCGAAATTCCCGAGGTATTCAGCCAACTGCTCAATGTAGCCCGCTTGTTTCGCATCGGGCGAAGCTCCGCAAAGGAGGAGAAGCTGGAGAAGGAGCGAGCGGGTGGGCGAGGGTAAAGATACAGCAGCGACGAGGGGGGAGAGCTTCGATTTGGTGTCTGTATAGCGTACGCAAAACTCAGCGTGCTGCTCGCGCCCAAAACGAGGGCGCACCTTCAAAGTCCAACTGGCCAGCTTTGAGCGCGTCACGCCTGTCGAGCTCCTGCAGCTGCTCCAGTACAGCTAGCACGTCCTCAGACTGTACTCCCCGCACCAGAGCGTCTATCGCCGTCTGATCACAAGTCGAGCTCATCGCGGTCGATTCGAAGACGAGAAAGCGGGCGGAAGGAAAGATGGGAGCGAGCGATCTCGCCTTTCGACTTGCCAAAGGGGCTGCTGACTCTTGCTATTTGCAACACACGAACGGAGATACTTGGAAAGGTGGAGGCTCTCTGCAAGTATTCGAGATGGTAAGCGCAGACGGGCAACCGCTCATCAGCTTCGCCGAGCTCGCGCCGAGCTTCGCAACTCAAGTCAACATCGTCACTGAGCAAGCAAATCGAGTTCACAACCAAAAAGCATCACATCGAACTCAAGCACGAGTGGGCCCCATCCCCCAAACGGTCCCTCCCGTCGTCGTTTCCTCGTCGTCGTCGTCGCTATCCGGCTCTTCGTCTTCTCCCTGGATCTTCACGTCATCGCTGACGAGGAGCTTCTTCCCGACGTGCTCGAACCTCCAGTTCCACACCACCTCATCAGTCGCCATCCATTCGACGAGCTCAATGCGGTTCGCCTTGGCGAATTGGCTGAAGCGCTTGAGGTACTTTGCTCGAACGGCATTGACGTCCTCGCCTGCGAGTCGAGAGAGTCAGCCGTGCTCGGAAGCCCAGAAGAATTGATAACATACGGATCCTTCAGACGATCTCCTGCTGAGGTGTGTTGCCTCGAGTAGAGACGACGCGGAAGTGACCAAAGCGGTCGCTTCTGATCGTCTGGCCATCCGACTCAGCGAGGAAGAAGTCGTCGCGTCGTGGCGTGATAGGATGGTCGAAAGTGAAGGTGAGGAGGCGAGGGAGCGAGTCGGCGATCTTCTCGAGCAACCAGTCCTGCGAGAGAGAGGCGAAGTCAGCCGAGCTCGGCGATGCGCTAAAGCGACTCACCGCCTCGAGATGCCAGCGACCCGATGTGATGGAAAGGTGCGCAAGTCCAGGGAGCGCGTCGACCACGGTGTTGACTGTCGACTGCGTGAGAGGCCAATCGCGTGAACAAGGAGGTGAAGCTTGCGAAGGTGGCGGAGCTCGGTTGGAGGAGGGGTGAGGAGAGAAGCGAGATCGTCTCCTTGGATGCCGTTGAGACCGAGACTGCGAAAATAGAGGGAAAGAGTAGATGGTGAGCGAAAAGATCCGTGTTGAAGGGCAACCAGGTCGGCGCCAAGCTGAGAAGGGACCTACCACTGCAAAGTGCTCCCGCGAATGAAGGTGCGGATCGCAGGGGCCACGATCTCGTGCTCGTCGAAGAGGTAGTGGCTATGGGCGAAGAGACGCGGTCAGTTCCTCTTAAACGACTGTTGATCGTTCGGCGAGATCTCGACTCACAAGGTGCGGAGACTCGTCAGCTGGCGGGGCGGCGCTTTGAGCAGCGAGTCCTCAAACGTGTCCAGGGTATCAATCCCAGGAGACGTCACCAAGATGCGACGGTAGAGCACGTCACTCGTGGACGCGTAGAGGGCGACACGCTCGAGGCGAGGGAACGTCGGCAGGAAGCTCGGTCCCGTCGCCGAGAGGCGCTTCATCTCGAGGAGGACTCGGCGAAGGTAGTGCTTCACTTCCAGGGTGTCTTCGGCCGAGGGATGATACTCTGGGTGGAGGGAAAGCCACGTGAGGCTATCTTCAGCCGCGAAGAGGAGCTTGGCAACGCCTTGGTCCCAGGCGCGAGTGTGCTCGTCGAGAGTGGCGAGGTTGTCGAGACCCAAGGGCAGTCTCAAGCGTCGAACGGCCGCCACCGTGATGGGAGAAAGCGAGTTCCACGCCGGGAAAGGGATGCCATGACGAAGAGCTTTGAGATCGAGTCCTTTGAGGCGAGGCGCGAGAGGCAGGAGATTGGGAAGCGACTCGACGGCACCGAGCCCCATCGTCAGGCTGTGGAAGTCGGGCAGCTCTCCAAGAGCTTTGACGAAGGAAAGTGGGATGGGGGCGGGGAGGTGGTAGGCCACGGCGACAAGCTTTTGCATGCGCTGCTCGGCCGAGAAAATTAGCAAGCTTCTCGCATACCGAGGATAGCTTAGATCGCACCTCCAAGCACTTGACTACAAGACTTGCTCCCTTAAGAGTAGTCGGGTACAGCGCCACCATGCTGCGAGGTCAGGATCTGTCACTTTGATGCCCCGACCGGCGACGCCGCTCTTTGCTCGTGGCTTCGACTTACCGAACGTTGGTCAGAACCGCCTCTCCAACATCCAGCAAGCTACGAAGCTTATCCACGGACGACTCGGAGACCTCGAGGGAGCGCATGTGATCATCGCCGAGTACGAGCGTGCGAAAGACGACGGGCTGAAGAGCTAGGCGGAGGCGTCTCGAGACGCTGCTGAGGCTCAGAACGTCGGGGGCGCAAGGGATGCTGGTACAGTAGAGAGGGGTGACCCAGAAGGAGCACTTGGCTGGCCACGGCTCGAGGAAAGCGGCGATGTCGAGTAGCCTGTCGACGACGGCGAGGGAATGTCAGCTGGCGCTCGAAAAGGAGCTGTACCAGAGCAGGATTGTACTTACACCTGATCGGGAAGATGCTCCAGAGTGAGCGTGCCCTGGCCTTGTCCCACTCTGAGCGAGACGAGCGACGAACGAGCAGCGACGAGGTGATGGAAGGAGAGAGAGAAGGGCAGAGCAGTGAGCACCGCTCGTCGCCAGGGCAAAGGGGAGGGCTCGAGCTCGCTTCGGGTCGGAGCCGATTCTCTCTGTAGCTCTACAGATTCTAGGCGAGCTCAAGAAGGCTCAATTCTGTTGGAGAAGCCGATTCACGCTGCAGGACAGCCTACACGAAGCCTCTCTCGGCTCGTTCTCCCTCGAGCCCTTTCAGCTGCCAACGCCGGCGAGTGTGACCGTGAGACGACGACTCGAGCCAAGGACGCACTCTATTCCTGAAACAGAGGGTGATTCGAGTTTCTGAAGAGGCAGAGATACAGCGAGCGCGCTCACCGAGAGGCTCGGCGATGCTGAATCTTGCTGCTGGGCGTGTCAGCCGACTCGAGGAAGTGCGAAAGAGAGCCTGCAGAGGAGTGCTAGCAATCAGCGCAAGTTCTACGATACAGGCGAGCCGTCTCGGCTCTCGCTGCACTCCTCGGCGCACGCTAAAGCCCTTGAGCGAGCTCAGCTCCGGCGAGGGTCAGCAGCCCCCTCTGAGACCTCCGAGGGTACAGAGGTGTACAGCGAGAGAGTTCTGGACTCACCCTTCTCCGGCTGACCACCCCACGAGCTCTTCATTGAGCTGCAGCTCTCATTCCCTCGTCGCCCATCCTCGCCGCCGAGCCTCATTCTGCCCCACCTGCTGCTCCACCTACAACCCCAGCAGCCTTCCTATCCCCTCCCTCTTTTGCATACAGACTGATCCGCTCCGCCAACTTGACATCCAACCCCGTCAGCGCTCCTCCACGGTCATGCGTGGTGAGGTCAATTTCGACCTTGTTCCAGACGTTGCTCCACTCGGGATGATGCTGTGGAAGCAAGAGCACGTCAGTAGTAGTCTTGTCTACCGTCTACTAGCACCCACAACTCACATTCAACTTCTCAGCCGCGAGCGCGCACCGGGTCATGAACGACCAGGCTTGGGAGAAATCTTTGAACTCGAACGAGCGGTGCAGGCGTTGCTGGGAAGGCGGTTGAGCTGCATAGCCTTCCGACTCTGCTGCAGGAGAGTTGGCGAGCGGGGCAAGCTCGGGCGTCGAAGAGATGAGAGACCAGCCGGAGGAAGTGAGCGTCGAGAGCTGTTCGGGTGTCGCAAAAGTGTTGCGAGCGGAAGCGTTGGTGCTCATAGTGCGAATGCCGAGCGAGGTAGTGAGGCGTAGAGACGAAATGCAGCGAAGCGAAGTCATGGCGGGAAGAAGGAGGAGCGATTCGCGATGTGACCCGTCTCAATGGGTTCAAGTCGGATGTCCGCGTCGCTAATAGTTCTCAGATTTACGATATACAAGCCTACACGCCTCCCTCAAGCCATATCCTTCCTCTTCTCCCGCTCTGCACGCTCTCGCTTCATCTCCTCCAGCCGAGCCTCGAGCTGTGGGACCTCCAGCAGCTTCTGCTCGAGTAGTTGCTTCTCCTGCAGCGATACAAAGAAGATTAGCTCAGTCGACCGAGGGAGAAGGAGGGGGGCGAGGTCACCTCTTGCAGAGCCAGTCGCTTCTCGGCGTCGAGAGGGCCGAAAGCGTAGCCGCCTTGGCCGTTGTACTACAGGTCGAGTGGTCAGCGGCGGGGACAAAAGCGCAAAGAGCTCCTTCCACTCACCTGCAGAATGAACTTGTGGTACTTCCACAGCGATGGACGATGCGAGACGGTGAGAAGAGTGATGCCGAGCTCTGCAAGAGAGAACCCGTCAGTCCAGCTCACTAGAGCGAGGAAAGCGAGCGACTCACCGGTCGCGCGATCGTAGAAGATCTTCTCCACTCCAAGGGTGACGGCACTGGTGCACTCGTCGAGGATGGCGTACTGCGACCGAGCAGAAAGGGTCAGCCGTCGCCCTCGCGCCGAGGTGCCAACAAAGAGCTCACCTTGGGGCAGTGATAGAACAGCCTTGCCATGGCGATCCTCTGCTTGTCTCCTCCACTCAGCGCATCCCTCCACTCCCTCGTGACGTCCCATCCGCCCTCGCGCTCGACGATGTTGGCGATATCGAGGAGGGAGAGGATGTTCATCAGGTCGGCGTCGGTGACTCCACCTGTAGTGGAAAGCGATCATCAGCAAGGAGAGGGGAATGAGGTCCAAGCGAAGAGACTCACGCTCAATCATCTTCGACCGAGGGTGAGGGTAGATGATCTGGTCGCGCAGGGTGCCGAGGGAGAGGTATGGGCGCTGGGGGATGTAGGTGAACTCGTTTGCTGGTGGTTTGGTGACGGTTCCGCCTATTTTCAAGCATATCAAGAAGAGGTCAGTGTCGAAGCACCGAAGCGGCGGAGGTTCAGACGTACCGTAGATGGGCCAAAGGCCGCCGAGGATGCGGAAGAGGGAGGATTTGCCGGTTCCGTTGCCTGTGATAGAGAAGAACAACGTTCAGCAGGAGCCCTTCTCAAGAGCACCGGACGAGGACTGACCTCCGACGATGAGAAGATGGTTTCCTGGCTTGACGTAGAAGCTGAGAGCCTTGATCAAGATGTCTCCGTTGGGCGTGACGATGGGAACGTTGTCGAAGACGATCTCGTCATCCGAGTGGACGAACCTGCCTCGGCCTTGCAGAACTGCGAGATGGCAAAGGTTAGCTCGGCGATGAGAGAGGGAGAGGATCGAGACGGACCCTTGGCGTTCTCCTCGGTTCCAGCAGAACTAACGAGCTTCTTCTGGTACTTGCCGGTTTTGATCTCCTCCATGGTGTCGAGCAGCTCCGAGACGCGTTGAGTGTAGCCCGAGAGCTCGGACAGCTCCCTGCGAAGCGAGGAATCTCGGTCAATGCCGCCATCAGGAGAGGGAAGAGCGAAAGAGCAGCACACCTATAGGTCGACATGAGACGGCCGAGAGCGTCGGAAGCCGAAAGGAGTAGCCTTCGGTTGGTGACGAAGCCTGCGAAGCGAGTCACGGTGAGCTCGGCTCCTCCAATCTCGACTCTCGCACTCACCTTCGGTCCTGCTACCAAAGTCGACAGTGCCCACGACTCCCGGCATCTTGAAGAACACGGGAATAGCGCAAATGAGCAATCCCAAACTTCCCCAAGCCCACTTGATGATGCCCTCCTCGATGAGCCCATGGAACATCCTCATCCTGAATGTCCGATTCACGTGCTTGATGAGCGCAAAGTAGCCTCGTTCGATGATGTTCTTCTCGACGACCGAGCCGCGGTACAGGGCGATCTCCTCGGCGTTTTCGAGTAGACGAGAGTGCGAGAAGCGAAACTCGCCCTCGAGACGTTGCTCTTCGGCGGCGTAGCGGCCGAACGGTGGAGTGGCCCATTTGACTGAATGAGAGATTGTCAAGCAGAGCTCGATCGAAGAACGTGAACGGACTCACGCAGAGCGGCGGAAGCTTGGATCACGATGGTAAGACCGATAAGTCCCTCGGCGCCGACGTTGCGAGAGAGCTGGTAGTTGTAGATGATGACGTCGAGGATGGGCTTGGCAATATTGGAGCTGTGAGGTTCAAGAGACGTGGTCAGTAGTGAGGTTTGACCAAAGTCGAAGCGACGAAAGAGCTCACTAGATCTCGGCGAGGGAGTTGGAGAACTTGTTGATGTCGACGGTGATGAGCTGGTCGGCATTCTTGATCCTATCGTCCAGGTTACCAAGAGCGTAGAAGGTCGTGTCCTCGAGGTACATCTCATGCACCTGCTTCGTGAGGCGAGTGCGGTAGGCGATGGCTGGGGTCGGCCGAGGGTCAGCGAGAATCGACAGCGGTTCGGCCGCCGTGCGACTCACCCAGCTTGCTCTGCATGTAAGTGAGCATCGAGTTGGTGTACGTTGCTGGTACAGCCACCGCCTGTCGAGCGAGTCGTCAGCCTTCGACGCCTTCCCTTCTCGACGTTCGGCGCCGCTCACCATCCACAGGAAGATCCGCCAGAGGAACTCTCTCGGCTTGGCGCGCACAAGAGCCGAGACAATCTGACCGTCCAGAGAAGCAACGTAGAGCGAGAGAAGGGTACGGAGGACGAGGAAGAGGGAGTGAATCATGAGGAGCGAAGCCTCCTTGCTCCTCGCTGAAGGGATGACGATGCGCAGGATCCGAGAGAGTCGTTCGAAGAAGACGGCGTCGACCTGTCGTAGTGTAGAAGTACAACATCAGCCTCTCCCTCGCCGGCTTGACCACCCCATGGGGTCGAACGGCGATTGTACTCACCTCGACTCGCGGTCCTCGCTTGCGCTTCCGGCCCTTGCCAGACGCCCCTGCAGCTTTCTCATCCACCACCTGTTGCTGCTGCTGTTGAGCTGTACTCGAAGCGCCCGCTGCTGCCGCCTTGCTCTTCTTCTTGCCCCCGCCCGTCAATCCCGAGTAAGTCTGTACATCCAAGCGGGTCAGCTACGTCCTAACATCTCGTATGTAGCTCCCACTCACGTTCTGAATCACGTAGAGCGTGAAGCCAGCCATCAGCGCTCGTCTGCCACGCCGAACCCGTCAACAAGGTCAGTTTCCCGGTCGTTCGCCCTTCGCTCTGCACCTCGATAGCTTAGACTGACTGGTAGCGAGGCTGATGAGCCAAGTAGTGCGCCGAGGCCTTTGCTGCATGAGCTTTCAACGTCGACTGAACCGGCGCCATCTTGAGCAGCGGCTCCGGCTGTCGGTGAGGTGGTGCGCCTGGGAGAGGAGCTGTGGGAGGGTAGGTCGAGCTGCTGGAAGGGTACAGATGTAGTCTCGTAAGTCGGCTGGCCCCGCAGAGGTGCGATTGAGGGGCAGCGCGATGCGAACGGAGGCAAAGAGACGACTTGGCGGCGAGCTCGAACCCGATTCACGCTGGAATGGTGCAAGTCATGAGAGAGGCCATTCGAATACACTGAGAGCGCAAGAAAGATCTACTGAGGCATTCATCCTTCGTTAGTTGTTCAACTCGGCGCAGACCTCCTCTCTCTCGGCTTTCCCTCCGCCAGCTCGAGCGTAACCATGCGAATATATCTCAAGTGCTACAGAAAGAATAAGGTCCAAATCAATGCTAAGCTATGCTGTTTCTCTCCCTCTCACCCCACTCCAACACCACCTCACTTTGCTCCACCAGCCGCTCCCTTCTTCGGGCTCGCCCTCGCTCCTACCTCGACCTTTGCCCCCTTCTTCCCAGCTCCGACGCTAGCCAGCGAGCCCTTCTTCACGACGACCTCCACCTTCTGCGCAGGGGTGGCAGGTCCCTTGGCTCCCGCCGCCGCCTTCGCCGAAGAGGTCGGCTTGGTCGCTTTCCCCTTCGACACGGGTTTGCCCTTCGACGCAGGCTTGACTGCTCCCACTCCCGCTCTTCCACCAATCTTGCCCGCCGTCTTCTTGCCCGCCACCACCTCCTTCATCTTCTCCACCGCCTTCTTGACCGTCGTCTTGGCCTTGGCCTTGCCCTTCGCTCCCCCCGCCGCTGCCACCGCTTCCTCCGTCACCGAATCGAGGGGTACAAGTCGCGGTCGGCCCAACTTCTTCTTCTTCGGGATAGGCTCCTCCTCGTACGCGACCTCTTGATCCTTCTTAGGTAGATCCTTCTTCTTGCCGCCGAGGAAGCCGGAGCAGACGCTCGCGCCGCAGAAGCAACGTTGGCGGGAGAGGTCCTCGCCGGCTTCGAGAGCGACAGCGGCGATGGAGGCGGCGGCGGCGGCGAGTTCGGGAGGTGGAGGAGAGGCGTTGGGATTGGGCTTCATCGCCGAGAAGTCTTGCCAGCCGTAGTCGTCTGTAAGTGGTGAAGCGGCGATCAGCTAGGGTCGAAGGGATCAAGAGCAAGCGACCCACAAGTGAGCTCGGTGCCGGCGGGGATGTCGTGAATGGCGAAGATGCCCATCTGTGAAGGGGACGGGAGCTCAGCAAAGGGGTCAGCTGGAAGGGTGGGCAGGACGTACTTGGAATTCCTCCATGCTCGCCATCTTCCACCTGATGACTCGAACGTTGGGTCCGCATCTGAGATACGATGAGGGAAGGTAAGCGTGAGAAGAGCCGAGAGGACAGCAAATCGACCCACGAATGATTGATGAAGCGCGAAGTGTTGCCTTTTTGTCCCTATCAACCAGCAGGAGCGTCAGCAGCACGTCTTCGACGGCAGAAGCTCAAGTTCGGACGAACAGCGTCGATGACCTCGTGTCCGTCGTAGTCGAGGAAGTAGTAGCTTTTGGAACCCTTGTAGGTAGTAAGAACACGCTTGTACGACTCGTCTCGAGAGATGATCTAGAGGGGTAGAGTCATGAGCTCGGCGCGCTTGCGAAAAAAATGAAAGCCGAGGGGACGCACCTCGCCGCGATACTCCATGACAAATTGGCCGGCGTAGAGAGGTACCATCGTCTTGAGTCCGAAGCCTCGATCTCCAGTCTGTACATGAAGAGGGTCAGCAGGCGCGTAGACCGAGGAAAGTGAGCGACCGACGCACCCAGACGACCTTCAAACCCTCCTTGCCTTCGGGGACCGACTGACGCTCTCCCAGCGGTACATTGGAGCATCTCGAGCCGCATGGACACGTCTTCTTGTCGCAAGTGTACTGCATGAGTCTGCGAGAGAGCGAGCGTGAGTCTTCGGCGCGGCGAACAAAAGGAGGGCTCGCGGAGCCCTCACCGATTCATGCAGTCCTCGCGGCAGCCCAGCATGTTGGGGTCGGAGGGAGGCTCGCAGGCGCAGACGACGGGATGCTCAGACTTTTCCGGCTTGCGCTCGAAGTAGAAGTCTGCAACGGAGAGATAAGCCAACGCCCGCGAAAGAGAGTGAGCGGAGCGGGGCAGCGAGCTGAGACTCACTCTTCTGAATGCTCCTGTAGGGTGGTGGCTTCTTACTATTCTCCAACCGCTCCCTCTCGGCCGCCTTGTACTCCTCCTCCTCCTCGGGACACGGTTTGATACCCTTGCCCGGCCGAGCGAGCGCCATTCCGTCTCGCATGACATTGAACGAGAGCCGGAAGTCCCTCTCCTCCGCGAGCATGAGCGCGCCGTGGTACATGGGCTGAGGGAAGCTTGCCGGATCCTGGATCGTCCTCCACTCGTACTCGCCGCGACGAGGCTTGATCGTAGCCTGACGAGCTGGCGGTCGTCTGCGCTCGGGGGGCGGAGGTGTCGCAGGCCTTTGCTCGACTGACGGCGCGGTGTAGTACAGTCCCGCCGACAGGAACTCCTTGCCCTCGTCCCATACAGGAATGTTGGCGTACGAGAGGCTAGCGCGAGGCATCTTGCGAGTCGGGAGCAAGACGGGAGCGACGACGGCGCTCTTGCGCTTGGTGGTCGCGCCTTTGGAGCCGTCTGATGTCGGCGAGGGTGTAGGCAGGGCGGCTCCCTTGAGCGGAGAGCGAAAGTCCTCTGCAGCTTGGTCCGCTGGCTGCTCCGTCCGAGGCTTCTTCGCCGGCGTCGGGGCGAGCGAGGTGAGCTCAGAGACCGACGCGGGTCGCGCTTGTTGTTCGTCTGGTTGAGTCCTGTAGGCGTTGGGCAGCAGCGATAATGCCTGTGCAGTAAGTCGTGCTGCCAATGAAGGCTTCTCCGTCGACATGGCGGCGGCGAGCGAGGCGAGCGACGGCCGAGTGAGGAGAAGGTGCCAAAGAGCAGCTTCGCCGTCGCGAGATGAAGATGAGTGACCCCTCATCTAGGTCGTCTCGCTCTTGGGGCTCAGTATGTTCAATTTTCAGCTTTGAGGGGTACTTCAGCTCGCAGTGGTTCTAACAGCTCGCCCGTGCTCCTGCGCAGCCCTCGCCGAAGGCTTCCTTTGTCCGACTTCAGCTTCACAGCTAGGACGTCACGCTTTGCGCGGTGGGAGTTGGCAGAGGATGGAGCTCTCCTCCCAACAAATCGCCTGAGCAGCGGAGATCGCTTCTGCTGAAGTCGAGAGGCGCTGCGCTTCCTTTGCTCGTCAGCGCCGAACATCGGCTAGCTCAGCTTGCTCGCGCTGAGTGCACAAGAGACAAGAATATAAAGCGGCACGGCGAGGCGCACCGTTTTTTTGGAATGCCATTACTACAGAGCTGTTATACAGGATGGCCCGCCAACTCGCCCTGCTCAACGACTGACTGACTGGCGCCGAGCAACGTCCGATCCACCTTCTCCTGCACCTCCTACTCCCCGCTGAGCCCTCGTAAGCTTCCAAAATGGTGTCTATCGTGTAATCGAACTCGCCATCCACTCCCATAGGCCTCCCGTCCTCCACAAGTCGCCTAATCGCCAAACTCGGCGCGGCGCTTTAACCCATCACTGCGAAGGCGGAGGTCAGCGACGGGGCTCGGCGTAATGAGGTGGTGATAACTCACTCGAATCAGTAAATAAGGACGCTCCAGATGCTTTCTGCTCTTTATCCAGCAGCGAGGGAGTCTGGCGCGAGACCTGTTCGGTGCTCGCGAGGCGGAGGCTCGCGACAAGCTTATCGGAGCTCTTCTGCGCCGACGACTAGTTCAACAGCTATAGATATCCTCTCGCGATTTCACACCTTGGCACGTCGGCTAGTCAGATGCTTCGGTCGCAGAGCTCCTCCGGAGTCGGCGAGGAGTGGCAGCTTCGGCCTTTGCTCTGTTATGAGACCCCCGAGAGACCTGGGGCGCTCCACAAGCTCGGAAGAGCTGTATGCGAGTGACAAGTACCTGAGGTGCGCCTCAACTCCGACCACCGACCCCAGACACGAAATGCCCGGCTGACTTGGAAAGCTCGAAGCTGGATTGGCGGCAAGTTGCTTTCGACCACATCGCCTCACCTCGTAAGCTCGGCTTCAACAACCTACAGAAGCTTCAGAGCGCCTTTCCGTTCCATTTTCTACATCCCACGACCCATGCCCTCGCTCTTTCGCTCGTCTGGACGTCTCAAAAACCTGACGCCGTCGCTGGTACTGGAGACGACGCTTGCGCCGGGCTGGGAATTGCGGGGGGTCATGCATGAGATGAGAACGATTGCTTCAGTGCTTCCGGACCACCGCCCGAAGCTGCACGCTGGCATAGGCTCGCTCACGAGAGAGCGACGGCGCGCCTCTTTCAAGACGCTTTCTGAGCTCCGCCGAGGGGAGTACGCTGACCAGGATCTCGCTCGTCTACAGCTTCTTGAAGCCTTTGTCAGTTCATCATGAGCGACAAGCTTACCCGTATCGCTTTGGTACGTCTAGCCGCTGTTTTAAAGGCCCTTTCTTCTTTCGCTGACCGCATGCTTTTGTGATTCGCAATAGGTCAACCCCGACCGTTGCAAGCCCAAGAAGTGTCGTCAAGAATGCAAGAAGTCTTGCCCCGTCGTTCGCATGGGTGAGCAGGCTCGTGAACGCCGAGCGCCGAAGACAGACATGGAGAGCTGATGCACGCGCTGTTTCGCTACTCTCGCGCAGGCAAGCTCTGTATCGAAGTCGACCCCACGAAGAAGATCGCCTTCATCTCTGAGGAGCTCTGTATCGGTTGTGGTATCTGCCCCAAGAAGTGAGTGCTGGGGAGGTTCGCCGAAGTAGTGTCGAGGGGAAGCTCACTCGCATCGTCTCAACAGGTGTCCCTTCGAGGCCATCAACATCATCAACTTGCCAACAAATCTCGAGTCCCAGGTCACTCACCGTTACTCCGCCAACTCGTTTAAGCTTCACCGTCTCCCGACCCCAAGGCCCGGACAGGTGCTCGGACTCGTCGGAACGAACGGTATCGGAAAGAGCACAGCCCTCAAAATTCTCTCGGGAAAGCAGAAGCCCAACCTTGGACGTTTCGAGGTGAGCGCTGGCGTTCCGAGCTGCTGCCATCGAGCTGGAGGAGCTGACCTTGCCTTCCCCCTCCGCAGAGCCCACCAGACTGGCAGGAGATCCTCAAGCACTTCCGTGGATCCGAGCTCCAGAACTACTTCACCAAGGTTCTCGAGGACAACCTCAAGCCCCTCATCAAACCTCAATACGTGGACCACATTCCCCGCGCCATCAAGGGCAAGCAGACCGTTGTCCAGATGCTCAACGGCAAGCTCGAGCTCGACAACCTCGACTCGGTCGTCGCCGCTCTCGATCTCCAGCCCGTCTTGGAGCGTGAAGTCTCGCAGCTGTCCGGAGGAGAGCTCCAGCGTTTCGCCATCGGAATGTCGGCGGTTCAGAAGGCCGACATGTGAGTTGAGGCTGCGAGTCGGGGAGCGACCACAGCTGACCTTCTTCCCTCTTCTAGCTACATGTTCGACGAGCCCTCATCCTACCTCGATGTCAAGCAGCGTCTCAACGCCGCCCGCATCATCCGCTCCCTCCTCACCGCCGAGATCTACGTTATCTGCGTCGAGCACGATCTTTCCGTCCTCGACTACCTTTCCGACTTCATCTGCTGCCTTTACGGAATGCCCTCGATGTACGGAGTCGTCACCATGCCCTTCTCGGTTCGCGAGGGTGAGTAACATTCGAGCTCGTCGAATGAAGAGTCGAAGCTGACCTCGCTCTGATCGCACAGGTATCAACATCTTCCTCGATGGAAAGATCCCCACCGAGAACCTTCGCTTCCGTGAGGAGTCGCTCCACTTCAAGATCACCGAGAACGCCGAAGAGTTCCTCCAGGAGAAGAACCGCCGCTACCAGTACCCCGCCATGACCAAGACCCTCGGCAACTTCAAGCTCAACATGGAGGCCGGATCTTTCACCGATTCCGAGATCATCGTCATGCTCGGAGAGAACGGAACGGGAAAGACCACCTTCGTCAAGCTCCTCGCCGGAAAGATGAACCCCGACAACGACGACGACCAGCAGCACCTCAACGTCTCGATGAAGCCCCAGACCATCGCCCCCAAGTTCCCCGGAACCGTCCGCGAGCTGCTGCTCAAGCAGATGCGCGCCGCCTACATGCACCCCCAGTTCAACACGGACGTCCTCAAGCCGATGAACCTCGAGCACCTCATGGACCAATACGTCACCACCCTCTCTGGAGGAGAGTTGCAGCGTGTTGCCATCGTGCTCTGCCTCGGAAAGCCCGCCGACATCTACCTCATCGACGAGCCCTCTGCCTACCTCGACTCCGAGCAGCGTATCATTGCTTCCCGTGTCATCAAACGGTGAGCTTGAGCCTTACGCTTCTACGAGAAGCATTAAAACTGACGCTCACTGTCCTACAGATTCATCCTTCACGCCAAGAAGACTGGTGAATAGCCTCGTTTGCCCCCTCCGGAGCTCGGCGCTGACCTCTTCGCTTCTGAACAGCCTTTGTCGTCGAGCACGATATCGTCATGGCCACCTACCTCTCCGACCGTGTCATCGTCTACTCTGGAACCCCCTCCGTGGAGTCTTTCGCCACCGCGTACGTCCTCTGGCCGCTCCTCGAACCTTCGCCGAGCCTTCGCCGAGCCTTCGCTGACCGCTTTCTCGCCCGCTACAGCCCCGAAGCGCTCCTCACCGGAATGAACAAGTTCCTCAAGTCCCTTGAGATCACTTTCCGCCGTGACCCTACCGTGAGAGCCACCTCCTGGCGCCTTTTCCCGCTCGCCGCTCACGTCTCGCTTCTTCAGAACTTCCGCCCTCGTATCAACAAGCTCAACTCGCTGCTGGACAAAGAGCAGAAAGCATCTGGAAAATATTTCTTCTCTGACAGCAGTCCGTTATTACCACCTCTCTACATCGAGCGCCGTCGCTGACCTCCGCCTTCGCAGTGATGGGTTAAAGCGCCGCGCCGAGTTTGGCGATTAGGCGACTTGTGGAGGACGGGAGCCCTATGGGAGTGGATGGCGAGTTTGATTACACGATAGACACCGTCTTGGAAGCTTACGAGGGCTCAGCGGGGAGTAGGAGGTGCAGGATAAGGTGGGTCAGACGTTGCTCGGCGCCAGTCAGTCAGTCGTTGTTGAGCAGGGCGAGTTGGCGGGCCACCTTGTATAACAGCTCTGTAGTAATGGCATTCCAAAAAACGGTGCGCCTCGTCGTGCCACTTTACATTCTCGACTCTCTGGCAATCAGCGCAAGCAAACTAGCCTCGAAGTTCGGCGCCGACGAGCGAGAAGCTCGCGCGCCTCGCGACCTCGCAAGGCAGCAGCTCCTTGCCAACTATCGGGTCTCTCTGCACTCTCGACTTCACCTCGCTCTCACTGGTACCAAGTCCTGCTCGCTAGCTCGCCAGACTTTTTTTGATCTACTGCGAGAAGGTTGATGAATGACACAACGAAGCAAGGGAGGGAAAAGAGGGGCAAACTGGAAAGCAACACAAGGCAAAAGAAAGACACACTGGCCGACATACAGGTCACGGCCGGGGGGCTATATATATATACAGGGAGAGAGCGCCGTCGCCTCGGGCTCGATCTCCTCCTCCTGCACCACTCGTCGACCTCCTCCTCGCTAGCAGGCCATCGAGCCTCCATTCCTCCCATCCATCTGCATCCCCAACACATTGGGGTACGGCAGCTCATCAAATCGCCTGAACGACGGGTCCTGCTCGGCCTGCATCAATGCGATGGACTGGGGCGTCGGCTGCATCGAATACGAGTAATGACCGGGCGCCGCAGCTCCGAGGTCGGTGATGTAGGCGTGCTGCTGCTGACGCGGGTCGTGTGGGTGCGAGTAGTGCTGCTGAGGCTGGAACTCCTGCGGCGCTTGTCCTTGAGCTTGCCTCTGCCGTTGGTACTCGAGGTACTGTTGACGGTACTGAGTCTGCGCCTTGGCCGCCCTCGCTTGATCCGCTTGCGCCTTGGCTTGAGCCTCCCCGCGAAGCTCAGCTTCAGCCTTCGCCTGCTGCTCGGTCGCGAAGGACGAAGGCGTGTTGTCGGGAAGGGGGAAGTTGCGACCGGGGTAGAACTGGCGGGGGCGAATCGGTTGAGTAGGAGGAGGGTGAGAGATGGCGAGAGCCTCGGCAGGGATGGTGACGGGGATGCCTTGAGGCGAAAGCTCGTAGGTGGGAGGTGGTGTAGGGCGAGCTTGCGAAGCGCCGGGGGCGATGGCGAGGACGGGAGGGCGTGGGAGGAGGATGGACGGATTGCTGTAAAAGTTGGAGAGGACGGCGTGGGCGTTCTCTGCGCAAAAGGAACGAGTCAGCGAGAGGCTTCGCTCGCAAGAGAGAGAAGCGACGAACTGGCGTTCGGAGAGCGGAACGAGTCGATCTGGTCGAGCAGGCGGTTGATGAGAGCCTTGAGCTCGGGGACACCCTGGAAGTCCTCCCAAGCCTGCTTGATGGCGAGCTGGCGAATGAGGGTACGGCCAGCGACGGTCCAACACTGCAGACCGAGAAGTCAGCGAAGAGCAAAGCGTCGGCGAGCTCAGGTCTACTCACAAAGGTGAGGAAAGGTAGCAACTCGGTAGCGGTACCCGAAGCTCCCACTTGACCGACACTCGCTTCTATGCGGCGCGCGCCGTCCATGCAGAGCATCATCGAACGGTCTCCCTGCGACAAGCTGCACAGTGGCTCGTGGGCGAGGATGCGAGCGACGTAGGGAAGGCAGGTGATGAAGGGGGTGTAGATGTCGGTAGGGTGGTCGGCGGGGAAGCCCGAGGTCGAGATGAGGAAATCGGAGATCTGGCGCTCGAGCAGTTGGAACTCGTCGCTCCTACGCACGGCCTCGGGCGTCTTGGAGAGCTTGACGCCTTCGATGAAGCGAGGTGAGCGGTTATTGATGATGGAACCGCGGCCGAGGAGAACCGTCGCCTTGAAGAAGAGCTGCACGCCGCCGACGAGGTGGGAAGGGTGCGAGATGAAGAAGTCGGGGCTGTTGATCGAGGTGGAGGTCCAATCCTCGTCTTGGTCGGCGCGGTCGCGAGTCGCTGAAGGCAACATGGTGGTGATGTCCTCTGTAGGAAGAGGAAAGGTCAGCTCGAGCTTTTCGAGTCGAGCGGAAGCCAAAGGCCAAAACGCACCATCCTGTATGACCATGGCCCATCCCGTGTTGGCTGTAGCGAACCTCTCGGCGGCATAGCACCACCAAAAGGCCATCCTACGATCCGTGACATCGCTCACATCGCGAGGGATGCGAACAATCTCGATGGGGGCGTTGGTGTAGGCGCAGTACTCGTACTTGTAGTTGGGCGAGTAGGCGGGCATCTTGTTCATGCGCAGAGCGACGGCGACGCGCGCGCCGAGTCCGGTGAGCTGCCAGATGTCCTGGAAGCGACAGATGCGGTGGGCGTAGTGGGACATGAGGATAACGGCCTGTGGAGGAGTAGGAGAAGGTGGTCAGCCATCGAGATGCAAGGGAAAACGATCTGGAGAATGACTCACCTGCAGCGTGTCAAAGAAGCGATCGCAGGTGATGGCTCCCTGGTGCGCCAAATCCCTCGCGCGAGCAGCGTGCCAGTGCGCCGCTTCGGTCTTTTGAGGGCCGCTCTGAGGGATCTTCTGCCCATCCAAAATCGACTCGCCATGCAACTCGACGGCGAGCGCGACCATGGCGTGGAGGAGGGCGTCGTGCGGGTACTCGACGTCTCCAGGCGGTCGGGCGAGGCGGTGGAAGAAGTGCTTTTGCGAGAAGAGGGAGGTGCAGGGGTGGCCGGAATTGAGGTACAGGACGACAATCTTCTTGAGGGCGAGCGGCGAAGGGAGGTAGGGCGAGTGGGCGGAAGGGATGAGAGGAGGAAGTTCGGCGCAGGGAGGGGATTTGTCGGGGGCGTAGGAGGTGGAGGATGAGTAGCCAGAGCCTGGCGAGGTGTAATTGTTGGCGCCAGGTGGCGATCCGCTGCTCGAGGCTGTAGCATGATGGTACTCGTATTCGGGGCTGGCGAACGGAGCGGGAGCCATGGGAGCGTCCTGCGCGAACGACGAAGGGCCGGCGGAGGGGGGAGGCGGCAAGCGCCTGACCTCCTCCTCGAGCTCGGCAATCTTGTCCTCGAGCGTCTGCACCATCTTGCGCGAAACGCGAGTCTTCTTGGTCCCAGGCGGCAAATCCTCGTACTCGCATGGGAATTGCCGTTCGTCCCTGAGGAGCGCGAGAGATGCGTGAGCTCGACGAAGAGGCGCTATTAAGTCGACGGGAAATCACTCACCCTTCAGCACCGTGTTGATTCCGTAGTTTGGTACATCCTGCACAAACGGGCCGCTGCCCGCTGCACTTGATCTTGCGCGTGCGGCAAGCCAAGCAAGCAGAGCCTCGAGCAATCGAGTTCTGCCAGGACGGGCATCCTGTAAGGTGACAGATGTACAGCAGCAGACGGTGGTAGATGATAGCAAGTCACGGCGAGCGCAGGCGGGCACAAGACGAAGAGGAACGGACGAGATGAAAGAGTCAGCTCTCGATTCGAGATGCGCTCGTTCAAGAGACGAGGAGATGGTGGCGTACCGCGCTTCTTGGGAGGCTGAGCCTCATCGTTGGAAGGTGAAGCCGACATGGGCGTAGTCTGTAGTCTTGTACCCAATCGTATGCGAGGGCGGGCGGCGAGAAAAGCGAGGAGAAGGTCGAAGGAAGAGAGCGAGCTGTTGGAGCCCGTCGCCGTGTCTGGATGTCTGGACTCGTCGGGAGGCGAGGGAGGGCGCCCTTTATAATTGCAAGGCTCATTAGTGCGAGGGTATACACTGTGGGATTCACACGCTGTAAGTGTTTTCGCCCGATGAGGCAGTCGCGTTGCTTGTACTGTCATGCAGATCTCTCGTTGCTGCTCGCACAGCATCATCTGTGATGCTACAGACTCGACCGAGCTGACTTGTCTCTGTGCACTGAAGCCGCTTGCAACTGGGCTTTTCGCCAGAGCGGGAAACGAGCACAGGAGGCCTCGAAAGCTGCGCCGAGCTTTCCTTCGGAGAAGCGGCAGCGGTGGCCTACAGCAGGGGTCGGTCGGGGGTCACGCTCACGAGACGTCAAGAGATACATAAGAGTTTGCGGGAGGGTACTCGCGGATCTACACCGGAGCTGCAGATCTTGTGCACGGCCAGGAGCGCGCTGGCGCTCTCTTCTCCAGCCGGCCCACGCTCTCGAATTAAGCTGGCGTCTCGGACGATTCTTAGGAGAATAAGATACTCATGCATTGTAATATCTGCCCCTCTTCTGACCAATAGGCTACAGCGATGACCGACCCGAGCGAAAGAAGCTCGGCGCCCTTTCGCCCTTTGGCATTGTGAAAAACCCTTCAAAGGCCGAGGTCCTGCAATGGTGCAATGGTGGGATCAAAGATCAGCTCTTCGTTCTCGCCCTCACTTGCTCGACGCTCGGAGCTCACCTTGACAATCATATCCCTCGCAATCGGGTGGTAGAACGACTCGGAGTCGAGGAAGGTCTTCTTGGCCAGCTCATAGTCGACCTTGGCGAGGGCCTTGTAGGCTGTTGCGAAATGGAGAGAAGTGTATCAGCGCAACTGTAGCCAAGCTCCTCGTCGGCCCTCGACGCCCCAGCGAAACGATAACTCACTCGGCCTGCAATACTTCATCCTCCCCACAGTCTGCACCCACTTGGCCGCCTCCTCCTTGTAGAATCCCGACTTCAAAGCAAACAACAACCACCTCAACTTGATCTCGGGATTGCTCGTCTCGTTGACGCCATAAGCCTTCTGCACGGCCTCGACGGCTGACTCGGGGAAAGGTTCGTACTTGTGCAGCGTGTCGAGAAGCATCGAGACTTGGTTGGACGTCCAGCCTTCGACATCGGAGGCGGAGAATTTGGGGAAGGAGGACTGGGAGCGGGCGGCGTCCCAGCGAGCGGCGAGGTCATAGGCGTTGTCGGCGAGCGAGGTGTCGTATTCAATCTGGGGGTTGAGGGGGGGTCAGCGGGGTCTAAGAAATCAAGGGAAAGAAGTGTAGCGCACCTTGACGGGAAGCTCGAGTCCCTCACCGTTGAGCCAGGCCTGCGGAAGCGGGGAAGGGTTAGCGAGCGAGCGCCGACCGAGCTTCGAAGCGCCGAAACTCACATCGACGTCAAACTCCTTGCGAAGAATCTTCTCCTTCTCGGGAAACTGGCTCCAGTATTGCCTGTTTGTAGTCGAGCGGTCAGTCCAGCGCGTACCTTTAGGTAGGCGGCGAGAAGCGAGGCAACTCACCAGAAGTGCTCGAGCCAATCGCTGGTGACGATAGAGAGGCCACTGAAGCGCTTGACGTAGGCTTTGTGGTAGTCACCAAAGACCTCGAGTCCTCCAACCAACCGCTCGAGGTACAAAAGCATGTTGGCGCCCTCTGTTCGGCGAAGGCTCAGCGTCAGCTCGTTTCCTTCCCGAGACTGATCCGAGCGCTCTCCGAGCCTCTGTAGCACCTCAAGACGACTTACTATCGTAGGGGACCGTCGAGAAGCCATCGTCTGGGTCCTCCCCTTGCGTGTAGGGAATGTGAAGGCGTTGGAAGCGAGGCTCGCTGCTCATCTGCTTCAAAGCCTCGTCGAGGGCGAGGCGGCCGACGATGTAGTCGAACTCGCGCGCAGCAGGACCGTGCAGTGATCCAATGAGAAGGCGCTCGGTGTAGGCTGTAAAGAGCGGGTCAGCACGTCTTCGCTGAGCGCCGAGGAGGCCGGAGGTGTTGAGGCGAGCTGAAGGGACTTACTGGTCCAGCTCTCGTTGAGCCAGAATGAATCCCAGTTCTATAATATATGCAGAAGGTCAGCTAAGGAGCCGAAGACGAGGAGAAGAGGGTGAAAAGGCGAGAAAAGCGAGAAGACGAACGGCGCATCCGATGAGGTTTCCCTGTCGTATCGAGGAGATTAGCAAGGTATGGGCTGAGCCAGCAGCACTATATACATACAAACCACGAGTGTGACAGCTCATGAGCAATGACACCGACCCTGCGCAGGACAAATTGTCAGTTCGGTGCTCGGCGACCTCGCTCAGTCGATCCTTGACCCCTGCAGGCTCCTACAGGCTCCCCGACTCACTCAGAGCGATCCCCAACAACTAGGGCGGGTGTCATGAAGCTTAGACAGGGGTTCTCCATCCCTCCATAACAGAAGGAGGCGGGCAGAACAAGCATATCATAACGGCCCCAACTATAAGGCGATGTAATGCCTTCAGCGAGAGACACAAACTTCTCGGTGTCGCGCTCGAACTCCCAGGTGGCGGCCTGTTGAGTATGAGAGGTGAGAGAGGCGAGAGAGGAGTGGGAAGGGCGGCGGATTCGAGTTCGAGAGCAAGGCGTCGAGAGCGAGGCGTTGGTGAGCGGAGTCTGATAGAGTATGAGAAAAGGAGACCTACCTCGAGCACCGAAGGCTGCGCCCATACACCAGTCCTTGGCCCGAGAGACTGTTCGATCGAGACAGATCAGCTTTGGCTCATCAAGGTCCCCTTCGAACCTTTACTCACCGCGAAAGCAACCTCTCCACCAGCAATGGCGATCAAGTAGCTAGGGATAGGGACCTTCTGCTGGTAGGTGTAGGTCCTGGCAACCTTGGGGTCGATCTCGGTCGAGCTGATTTCCTCGCGGGAAGGGGAGACACCGATAGCAGACATGAGGATGGGCAGGGGGGAGGTGATAGATGCAGAGTAGGTCGCCTTGATGGCGGGAGTGTCCTGGCAGGCTGCGAGCGGGACAAGAGGACGTCAGCGGCAGGAGCGCCAAACGAGCCAGTCTTGAGCCTGTTTAAGCCATCTGCCTCGTGCAGAGGCTGGATAACAGAGGTACAACATACGGATGAGAGAGCGGCAGTGAATGGCCTGCAAAAGGAAGAGACAATGAGCGACCGCTTCGAAACTCGCCGCCGAATCGAGAAACGGGACTGACCTGGCACTGCGAGAACAAGAAGGGATACAATCCCGACGCCGTCTGCTCAGCATTGAGCCAACCGAGCGCCGTACTCTGCTTGGTTGTTTCATAGCTAATGACCAAGTCGATGGTCTCTCCCTTCCTGAGCTCCCTCGGGAGCGTAATCTTCAACGCCGAGCCCATGACCTTGTGACGAGGAGGGAGGTCGAAATCGAGGAGAGTACCAGAAGTGGTCGTAACGCCCTTGATGGTGAGGTACGAGCTGTCGAAGATGGCGAACGAGGTGTCCTCGAGGCAGCGCATCGTGTGCTGAACTGAACCGCCGATGATCTTCTCCTTCCAGTCGACCGACCAATCAAGATGGATGTGCTCGGTCACGATCTCATGATAGTTGGCTTGGGTAGCGGGCTACACGAGGAAACAAAATTAGCGAGAGACGAGCCTGGAGAGAGATGAGAGAGCGACGCACATCCTCCGAACGGGGAACGGGATCGGGAGCCATGATCTAAGTCGATAAGTTATGGGAGAATGTAGTCGAAGATGGAGTGCGACTCTAAGCAGGCTAGCAAGCAGACAGAGAGGCGAGAGAAAGAAGAAGAGCGAGAGGCGCGTGGTGCTCAGCGAGCGGCTGGCCGATGAGATGTTGCGAGGTAGCAGAGGGCACTAGAGATGCAGAACGGTGCGCGGAAAATCTGTACAGTCCAGCTCGGTCGTTTAGCGGGGTCGAAGAGACGCTTTGCCTCCTTTCTAGCAAGTCCGAACCCGCTCTCTTTCGGCGCTCAGGTCTGGAGGTGCATTTCTTTGATCTCTGAGAGGTCTACAGTAGCGGCAGCGTCTTCTCCAGCCATGCGGCGAAATCTTGCATCTCTTGATCGCAGGACGAGTGCTGCATCCCTGCTCGGCAGCGAGAAGAAGGTCAGCCGAGGTCGACGAGAGGCTGACAGCAAGAGGCTTTACGCACCTTCATATCTGTGAAACTCGACTTGCTTCACTCCCGACTCGCGAAGCTTGTCGGCTGCTCCTTTCCCTGTTGCGAAGCTGGAGGAGCAAGTGAGAGAATGAGCCGAGGTCTGCGAGAGAGCGAGGTCTGCACTGACCTGATGACGGAATCAGCTGTACCATGTGCTACGAAAAGAGGCACATCGTTTGCCCAGCTCTGCTTCATCTGTAGGAGCAGAAGGGGTCGGCCCGACTTCGGCGCCAGACTTGAATTCGCCGAACTCACCTCCAAGATCTTCCACTGCAACGGCAGGTACCCCGACAAGCTCGCTACTCCTCCCACTCGATCTTCACCCGTCAACCCAGCGAGCACGGCCAACGCCGCCCCCTGAGAGAAGCCACCGAGAACGATCCGCTCGCTCGGGATTCCAGCCTCCCGCTCGGCGCGAATGAGAGCAGACAGGTCGGCGAGGGACTCGGCCAGTCCTGCTTCATCTTCTGTACCGTCTTCTGTTCGTTCGGCGTGGTTTGAGCGCAAGATGTCGAACCAGGCCGTCCCCGGTCCGCCGCCTTGGAGCTTTAGCGAGCGAAGCGGCCTGTAAGAAACCAAAGTCAGCGGGTCCAAAGCAGCAAATAAGTCAAGAGCTTACGCTTGAGGTATCACCCACTTGATATGATCCAGCCGAGGTCCCAGATCCGCCAGCGTTGACTCCCAAGAGGAAGCGTAATCACCAAAACCGTGGTGGAATACAGCTGTCGCTGTGTGCACCGCTTTAGATGGCACAATACGAGGCGCGAACGAGCGCAGCTTGAGCGATTTGGATGCCATGAGACCAAGCGACGAGAACGAGCGGAAGGAGAGAAGCGACGCGCCAAAGGCTCTCGCTCAGCCCATATCGTCACAGAACGCCGACTTGTCGACCTACAGCAGCGGAGTAGCTCGTTAGCACTCACAAAGAGCTTGCGCAACTCCCTACAGCATCACCACCTCGCTACAGCAAGTCCCACCGGCTCACGAGCTGCTCAAGAGCCCGCAACCTCAGCATGAGTGAGTAGTAGCTTCGTCAAATCGGCTCCACGAGCTCTGTGGAGCTACAGAAGTGGAGTGCACTGGTATTCCACTGTAGTGAGAGCTTGCCGCGGCTCTCTGTAGCTTCAAACGGCGGCGCCAGGCGATGGCTGAGCGGCTCGAGCTGTTTGGCTCGCTGGCGGCTGATTGAGCTGCAGGAAGCTGCTCGGACATGCATCGGCACCTGCGCTGGCTCCAGCTCTACACCTCAGAGCTACTGCAGAGCTGCCGGTGCTTCTTGCGAGAAGGCAGGGTCGAGTCAGCTCAGCCATGTGCGCGCCGTCTGCGCGCAGGCGATTGCAGCTCACTATGTAGCTCATCAGCTCTTTCGCAAGCTTCAGCGCTAACGTTCGATGTCGTCTACTACAGCGGCCCCAAAGAAGAAGGGCAAGACCGGTCGCGCTTCTGCTACCAACTCGCCAGCTCTCCACACGACCGCTTTCCCTCCGCTGGACGACGACGAGGAGCAAGCGTACCTACTCAAGATGGACGAGAATGATGATGATGGCGACTACACTGCTGGAGGAGCCGGCAAGCCCAAGAAGCCAGCGTCGGGGAGCAAGAAGCCCGTCTCGAGCTCGTCGACCTCCGGCGCTGCTGGCAAGCAACAGGCGCCGGTCAGCGGAGGAGCGTCGAAAGCTGGTGCTGGTGCCAAGGACAAGGGCAAGGAGACGAAGCGGAGCGGGAGTATGAAGGTTGAGGATTCCGAGGAGGCGCTGTTTACGGCTGAGAAGCGTGGGGCGCGAGGGAGGGCGGGGAGCAGCAAGAAAGTTGTGGAAGAGGTCGAGGAGGAAGAGGAGGAAACCGTCGAGGAAGATCAAGAAGAGGAGGACGACGGCGTGACTCGCTGTGTTTGCGACGAAGATAGTGAGTGGACGCCTGTCTTTCGCACGAACCGAAGCGGATGAGCTGACCTCGCTTGCCGCTACAGACGACGACCTTTCCTCGGGACTCATGATCGAGTGCGATACTTGCAAGTGCTGGCAGCATGGACCTTGCGTCGGCCTCTGGAACGAGAAGGTGAGTTCGGCGCGCTTTTTGAGCCTCTTCGGGAGACTCGCAGCCTCCTTGAGATGCTCTCCGGCCTGTACAGAACTCCAAGCTGATTCCGACCGCCCTCTACTATCCTGCAGGACTGCCCCGACCGCTACTTCTGCGAGCTGTGTCGACCGAGCTGGCACGGTCCTGGAGGGTTCGTTGCTCCCTCGATCTTCGCTGCATCCGCAGAGCCTTCGTTGAACTTTGCTTCACTCCACAGTATCTTACGAAAAGCTCACCGCAAGAACACCGGCCCTCCTCCACCACCAGCCGGCCATCGCCGCTCCCCCTCCGTCACCTCCACTTCCCACGCTCCCTCCCAAGCTCGCAACAAGCCCCGAGAATCCGCCGACGCCGCTCTCGTCTCCGCCTTCCTCGCCGGCGAGCAACACGCCCCCGCCACCGAGCGCGAGAGGGACTCTCAATCGCCTTCCCCTCCGCCGGCCAAGTCGAAGAAGGACGAGCCGGTGGCCAAGAAGAGGAGTACCATGAACTCGAGAGATGCCGCTTATGATGATGCTATTGCGCGGAGTATTTTGGGGCCGGGGAGTGCGGCGATGAGGGCGAGGTTGGCCAAGTCGTCGAGGGGAGGAGGCAGTAACGCGAGTGGTAGTGGGGCTGAGGATGACGAGGAGGATGAGGATCGGTTAGTCTTCTTCACTACTCGCTCTCTGACGCCAACGATCCTGACCCTTTCTTTTCTCGCGCCGCAGGCTAAATAAGTCTCGGCGATCTCGTTCTGGCGACTCACCCGCCGCAGACGACGAGCATGGCTCGAAGCGCCGTCGGATGTCAATGGATGGAGATGTTGAGGATCAGATGGATGTGGAGGAACCGGAGGAAACGCTCGAGGATGCGAGGAGGGAGTACGAGGCGAATGAGGCGAGGAGGCAGGCTGAGGCCGAAGCTGAGGCTGGTGAGTTGTGCTCCGCCTTTCTCCGTCTCGACTCTCTCTCGCTCTCTCGCATGATTGCTCGTCAAGCACTCGTACTGACTCTCCCTCCCCTCCGCCAGCCGAACGCGAACCCTCCCTTCCTCCTCCACCACTACCGACCGCCCCCGCTCGCGCCAAGCACCCCAACCAGTACACCTACCGACCAAAGAACGGAGCAGGCGGCTCTTCTCGCACCGCTCGCGCCTCCCCCGTCAAGCGCACGACGAAGGACTCGACCTCCTCGAAAGGCGACACAGCCTACAACGGCGGCGGTGGAGGCTCCACCTCCGGAGGAGCAGCCTTCCTCGGCGGCGTAGTGGAAAACCTCATCCGCTCGCAACGACCTCGAGATTGGACGCCCCAAGAAGGAGGATGGGGCATGCCCGACCACCTCAAGCATCTTTCGCACCTCCTCCCTACTCCTACGCCTACACCACTCGTCGTTCCCGCTCCTACTACCTACTCCATGTCGGCGCAGGGCGTCGAACAGCTTTACGAGCAGCCCACGAAGGTTCGCTTCCCGAATAAGAGGATGACGATGCCCGAGATGAAGAAGCGGGCGAGGAATGTGTTGGAGTATCTCGGGAGGGTCGAGGTGGAGATGAGCGAGCGGGCGGAGAGGAGGGCGTTGTTGAAGAAGGCGGGCGAGGTGCAGGAGCGTGAGAGGAGGAGAGAGGCGGGTGAGGATGTTGGGGACGAGGTGGTCGAGTCGAGTGGGGAGGGCGAGAAGAAGGAGCAGAGTGAGACGGTCAAGGCGATGGATGCGCTCACGAGGGAGCTGCACGAGTTTCAGCGGAAGTTCTGGGGCGAGGTGGAGTAGGTTTCGGGCGAGGAGACGTAGGATTCGATCTTTCTTTAATCGTTGTAGCCTCTTACATTAGTAGTGCAGTTAATCTCCCTTGATCCTCAATTTCGCCTAGTCCGGGTTGAAAGCAAAGCGAGGCCTGGGAGAAGCGCCAGCCGAGATGTTGAGCACGTGAAGTCGAGTCGAGCTTCGGAGGGGGCGCTTGCACGTCGGTCAGCTCGACTCGATAGCTGTAGCGGTCTTCTTGTATTAGATTCTCAAGGTCCTCTCGGCCAGAACACCCGATTCGGCACACGCTCTGTGAGAAGGAGGGTGAGCGCCGAGCGCCGAGCTTGGCGGAAGGTGAGCAACCCGCTTTGAAAGGCCGCTCGCAAGGCGGTCGACGATCACGGAAAGGTCACGGAAAGACTTCTTGTAATTCACGATGCTATACTCAAGCCTGAAGCAACCCTTTACACCCTTAGTTGGCCTGATCTTCGGTCTTCTTGAGGGGGACGATCTCTGAGAACTGAGCAGCGGGGACACCGTTCTCGAGAAGCCTGCAAGCACGAGGATGAGTTAGCAAAGGAGGAGGAGGAAGCGCGATACGGAAAGAGCCTTACTTCTTGAAGACGGCTGAGAAGTCCTCGAAGAACTTGGACTCGTCCTTGGCGTCTGTAGAGAGATGCAGGGGAGTCAACGGGGAGAAAGAAAGTTGCTGACAGACAGCGGTGTTCACTCACACTTCTCAGTGTAAGGACGGAATCCCTTGTCGGTGACGAGGGCGTAGTCCGTGAGGAGCTGTGAATGCCGTATCGGTCAGCGAAAAGATCTTTGCTAGAAACGGGCAAAGAAGCGCCGAGCTCACCATCATCAGACTCTTGGTCTTCTTGTCCTCGAGCTGGGGAGGTCCCTTCCAGTTCCTCCTCTGCCACTTCTCGTCGAGCAAAAGCTTGAAGTAGTCGTTGGTCAGAGTGGTAGGGCTGTAGACGAGAGGGTGAGCGAGCGTCTAGAGAGCGTAGGGTATTGGATAGCGCACGAGAAGGTCCAGGGTCTGAGATGAGGGATGAAGGTCAGTCTCGGCGATGGCGACGGCGACAGCGAGCAAATGGCCAACTCACCCGTCAAATCCAGAGCGGTCAGTGTGGCAGCGACCGAGAGCGTGAGCTCCGGAAAGAGCGACTGTGTGGATGAAGGAGAGTCAGCCCGAGCTCTAATAGGCCTCAGCAGCTGTTCGGCAGCCGACTCGCCGCTCCTCTGTCGGCGCCTGAAGAACCGTCGTCGACTGTAACGGTCGTTCAAAGAGATTCAGACTCACCAATCTCCTGGTCGTTGAAGCCCTGGCGGTAGAAGATGTCACGGAGGTGGTCTCCACCCTTGTCTCCGTCGGGGAGGCGGCCGTCGGGAGTGCAGTTCTCGACGTTGCCATCCTTGCGACCGGCGCGCCAGGGGACAATGGGGCCACCCATCTCCTGAATGGCGCAAACTCCAGCGAGGGTCTGTAGAGTCAGAAGAAGGTCAGTCTCGGGAAGCGACGACGGGGAAGCGGAAGAGCTCACCCAGAGATCAGAGTAGGTGATCTGGGGGAACTTTTGCTTGATGGGCTCGAGGAGGTTGCGAGCCTTGTCAAGTCCAGCGTTGGCTCCGCTGTAGAAGGCGAACGAGGTGAGCGACTGACCCTCGACGCGCCGAGCCGGGACTCACTGGTTGGCCTCGGGGGCGAAACGCATGGTAGCTCCGTTGCTGCCGCCGTTGCCAGTGTTCTTGTCGTAGGTTCCTATCGATGGCGATCAATTCGACGTAGCAGAGTGTACGTGAAGAGCGTGAGAGCAGGCGACGAATGGGAGGGCAGGTGAAGGCGTGGGTCAGCCGGCCTGGGGTAGTGTGGGGTGAAGGGTGAAGGGGAGGAATCTGTAGCTCACCACTGGCGTGCCATGCGAGGCGAACAAGAACGGGACCGTAGCTGCCGTCTGTAGGACGTTGAAGAGGTTTAGCGCGGAGTCGCCGGAGCAAGAGCAGCCGTTCCGCGCTCGCTGGAGCTGTTCACGCACCATCGTAGTCCTCAGAGTCGAGCGCTTCGGCAATGGCATTGTACACACTGATATCGTAGAGGCCATGGTCAGCTCCAACTCGTCTCGCGGCCGATGGGAGAGAACCTACGCTTGATAGTCGACAGTCGCGGTAGAGGCGGCATCTTTGACCTTGGTGGGATCAGTAGGTCCCTGGTTGAGGGCGTAGTATGCTCCTCCTCCGACGAGACCAGCAGCGATGAGCCCGTACAATAGCGAGTTGTTGCCGGCCTTGGGGGCCTCCGTCGCGTAGCCGCGACGAGCTGCCTGCTGGCGGATGGCAGGCAGAGCCTGGCGAGTGGCCGTACGGGCTACAGGCGAGCGAAGAGTGCGAGAGAAGAGCGACATTCGGTTGAAGTGCGACGACGAGGTTGTGGTAGGAAGTTGAGCCGTCTAACGGGGCTCTCGCTCAGCCTTACCAATTCGAGCCGGGCACCCTTGGCGCCCCCCGCTTCTTGTAGCTCGATGGGTCACGAGTAGTGAAGTGGATTGCAAAGGAGTGTGAAGGTCAGTTCAAAGCTTTTCTGAGAGCTCTGGCAACATGCGACGACGGTCGGGCCCCTTTCGACTCCGGCACCGCAACGAGCACCAAGATTGATGAACAGCACTGCAGGTTTGCTTGACCTCGAGACGTACGGCAGAGCCTGAGCTTTAGGGCTCGAGTAAAGCGCCTTCGAGGCAGGCGACTGCAGCATTTAGTCGTTTCGCTCCCGAGGTTCTTCGGCGCCGAAATGAGGGGACGAACTGAACCCCTCGTTGCAAGCCAGCATAACCAAGAAAGCTGAGAAACCATATCTATAAGTGAGAAACGAAATAAGGAACCCTTCATCCACTCCCCGTCCCTCCCTACTCCCCTCGCCGAACCTGAACTTAGTGGGCCGAAGCCTTCGACTCGAGGTCTCCCTCGGGGGTCTCCTCAGTGGTGCTGGTGATGGCAGAAGCAATGAGAGTGTCGTGGTGAGGGAAGAACTTGTTGAGAAGGTAGTAGACGACGAGAGCTGTGGGCCGAGAAAGAAGTCAGTGGTGATCTTCGGCGAAACAGAGGGAGGGGAAAGCGTACCGGGGATGTAGCCCGAGACGAAGCCGGGAGCGTAAAACCAGAAGACGTTGCCAACCACAATATCGGGGTTGACGGTTTGGACGAGACCGGGCTACAAGACGAAGAACGAGAGTTCAGCAAACGTCGAAAGGTTGAGCGAGCGCCGAAGCTCACCATGGTAGGCGCAATAGTGACGATGCAGGTGACGAGAGCACGCCAGTTGACGCCGTTCCAGTACTTGTAGCGTCCGTGAGGGTCGTACAGAGCAGGGACGTCGTAGTTAAACTTCTTGACGAGCTGCGAAGGCGGAACAGAAGACGATGAGCTTCATCATCGCAAGAGGATTAGAGGAGAGGCCACCCACCCAGAAGTCGGCAGTGATAATAGCTGCAAAAGGTCCCATGATGACGGCGTAGGCAGACCTGAGCAGAGGAAGGGCGAGGTCAGCTCGGCGCTCGGCGCTGAGATGGGTGATGAAGAGCGGCTCACATGAAGTTGAGGAAGGAAGTACCGCTCGAGAGGATCTTCCAGGGGACGAAAGCCCATCCTCCAACGATCGCGGTGATGATCTGTCCACGGGTAATGTTGATGTACTGCGAGCAACGGCGAATTAGCGCTGAGCGATTTCGCCGAGCGAAGACGATGAGCTCACCTTGGGGCACAGGGAGGTCAAATCGTTGGCAGCCGAGATGGAGTTGGCGGTGATGTTGGCTCCAATCGATCCCTGCGGACGATGGGGTCAGCGAGTCGTTTGGCGGAAAGTGGGAGACTTCTTCGGCGAGCGAAAGTTCGACCTTGCAGCGACGAGCAGGAGAACGGGATTTCGGTGAGGTGTAGGCCGAATCACTCACAATAATCCAACCGAACGAGCAGAACCAGACACCGGCACGGTTGTCCCAGTTCGACATGATGTCGAAGGGACTCCAAAGAGCCTCTCCTCCGTATACGACGACACTGGCGCTAGCGGCGAGGATGCCGCAGGTGGTGATGAGAACGGTAGAGACAAGGAGACCAGGGATCTGCCAGAGCTGGGTACGAGGCGTGGTGGAGTACCTGTCCGCGAAGCAAGGTCAGCCGAGCGCCGAAGCCGAACGGCGGTTTGTAAAGCTAGGCAGCTCTGTGACTCACCTCGTGAAATCAGGCGAGTTGACGGCGAGTGTGGCCCAGTTTCCGCACAGAGCAGCAAAGCCGAGACACCAAGCCGTGGCGTAGTCCTTGCCCTTGGCCGTAGCTCCCTGAGCAACGAGGGGTCCTCCTCCGCCGGCCTGATGCACCATCGTGCCCATGGTAGCGAGAGCGACGACGGGAACGTAGACGAACTTGAGGGCGAAGAACCAGCGGAGATTCTTAGGGCTGTTGGCGAAGAGAAAAGTCAGCCCTTGCGCCGAGCCATCGACGAGAAGAGGCGCACCTGATGAAGAGGAAAGGCAACTGAATGAGCCAGTACAGGAAGTACGAGCAGAAGTCGATAGTCGTCATCCCTGCCGACTCGGGGAGGCGGTTGCTGTAGGCAAAAGCGGTCAGCGTTACCCACAAACGATCGCCGAACCTCGACTCACGCGATGTTGAGGTAGCTAGGCCACATTGCGCGCAGGCATTGGGTCATGGCAGCGCCTCCGTTGTAAGTTTCAATGGAGAACCAGACCATCGAGAGAATGGCCCTCGAAATCACGGGCAGAATGGAGAACCAATACCCGAAGGACGAACGGGCGGCGACGGGGAAGGGGATGCGAAGTCGGGACCCGATGGCACCGTTGAGGACGATGGGGATGGAGATGACGAGGTTGGCGAGGATGACACAACCGATGGCCTCGCCTACCCCGAGTCCGGCGGGAATCAACGACGAGCCTGTAACGAACGAGCGTCAAACGAGCGCCGAATCAGCTTTGTGCAGCGATTTGAGCGCTGTAGAGCTGCCAACGCACCCGTTTGGAACATCGCCGGGTCTGCCACGGCACTGAGCCAGAAAGTCCACCCTGTTCGTGGCGATAGAGAGGTGTTCGGGGAAGGGGAAGAGAGTCGGCCGAGGTGTCGCGGGTCAGCTTAAACTCCCCCTTCGACGCAAGCATGTACAAGAGGTTACGTACAAGTGACTACACCCCAAGTCCATTGCGAACGAGGCGTAGGGTCGAGGTCTGCGCGCGAAGGAGAGGGTGGTCAGCTCGTTGCCAAGCTGCTCAATCCTTATCGTTCGGCGTCCGAGCGATCCCCCCAGATCATCTCTATTGAGCCACTTACCGGCGTTGGACCAGACGCCGTCGGGAGCCATGGAAGACGCTTGTTTCGGCAGCCGAACGCTGAAGCCTTCAGCGGCGGGCTGGTCCTCAGCAGATTGCGCGTTGTTGCGACGATTGAAGAGACCCATTCTCGGCGCTGGCGCTGGGACTGGCTGGTGTGGGAGGTCGTGAGCGAGCGAAGTGAAGGGGAAGAGGGAGAGAGAGAGAGCTCTGGAGGGGCAGCGAGAGAAAACGTTGCCTCGCGAAGCTTATTGCAGGTAGGGGAGCGTGCAGGCGGCGCTAGAAGGCCCAAAGCGACGATCGAAACGGCAGATTCCCACCCGGCGCAGGGTTTCTCTCCTGCTTCTTGCATTGACTCGACTTCGCTACAGCATGGGACTCAATACAATCGACCTGAGCGCCTTCCTCGAAGGCAACATCTCGCCTGCCGCAGAGCAGGAACTCGCCCGCTCGTTCGTTGAGCTCTCGTCGCGCTGGGGATTCTTCTACGTCCGCGGTTACGAGTCTGTCGTGCCGAAAGACTTGGTGGACAAGGTGTTTGCCTACGTGCGTGCTTCCGCCCGCTTTATTGCGCCGTACCGAGCTGAAACTGAGCAACGGACAGAATGCGAGGTTCTTCGACCTGCCTCAAGCTACCAAGGACCGTCTGGCTTTCGTATCGAGCAAGGCCAACCGTGGCTACCTTGCGCAAGGTCGGGAGCAGCCATCTCTCTCCAAGGATGAGGAGCAGATCGCCCTCGAACGCGCCGAATCCGGAGATCAGAAAGAGGTTCGTTCTCACAACAGCCTGTTACACTTCAGAGTTCAGTGCGCTGAATCGTGTTGCCCTTACAGACGTTTGAAGTCGGCAACGACTCTGATCCGATGTACCCCGAGCATTGGCCAGAGGAGGAAGAACTTCCGGGCTTCAAGGAGGTGGGCTCGGTCGCCTTGCTGCTCTCGCTCGACATCAGCTGACCTTGATGTCACCTCATACAGACGATGAACACTTTCCATCAACTGTGCGACAAGCTACACCTTCGCATCCTCTCCCTCCTCGCCATCTCACTCGGCCTCGCTCCCGACTTCTTCGTAGCGGCCAACAACGGCCGAGCTCACAACCTTCGCCTGCTACACTACCCTCCAGCAAAGCGCAGTGGATCCTCCAACCGTCTGGGCGCGCATACGGACTTTGGAACGGTGCGCGCAAACTCGCGCGCTGCTCCGAAATGCTGCCCTTCGGCGCTGACTCGAGCCTTCGCAGGTCACTTTGCTGTGGCAAGATGGTACCGGTGGTCTTCAAGTGACAGGTCCAGATGGAGATTGGGTCAACGTTACGCCCAAGGAAGACACCTTTGTCATCAACATGTGAGCTTTCACCGTTGTGCTCGGGCCCTCGGCGCCGATCCTGAAGCTCGAACTGATCTTTGGCGACCTCGTCTCGCAGCGGAGACATTCTCCAACGATGGTCAAACGACAAGCTCAAATCTACGGTCCACCGTGCTATTCTGCCCGACCTCCGACCCGGAGAGGATCCGGAAGAGCTCACCAAGACTCGGCGCTGTGAGTTTCCTCGCCTTTTGCTTCTGGTGCGAGCTCCTATGTTGCAGAGTGACGTCTCATTCCTCTCTACCATTCTCTCGTAATGCAGCCGTCGCCTACTTCTGCAACGTGAGCTCGCTCACTCCTCGCTCACTCGCCGGCTCGACTGACTTTCGCTCCCTCCCTCACAGCCCAACGCGGAAGCCATCATCGAGTGTATCCCTGGGCTCGGAGAACCAAAGTGAGCCTCTGTATCGCCCTCGCCGCCTCTGTGCTCTCTCTCGGAGGCCGTCTCGCTCGGCGAAAGCGAGCGAGAGACCCTGAACTCGCCGAGAGCCTCTTGAGACGCTTGACTGACTCTCTTGCGCTACAGATACGAGCCTATTACTGCAGGAGAGTACTACGCTGCTGCTCTCGAGGCCGAGATTGGTGTTTAGAAGATTGCTCGGCGCTGTCGTCCGGTTCGGTAGAAGGCTTCGCACTGCAAGATATACCCCGTATTCGTTCCAAGTCAACACAGTGGATAGCGAGGGGTTCTCAAGCCTCTATGGTCTCGAGATCTGACCCGTGCAAGCGGTCCTGCGAGCCTGGAGATAGCTCGGCGAAGATTCTCCTTTCCGCGCCGAAGTGCGATCTCTTCCCTCGTAGACTGCATCGCTCGGGCTCGCTCGGGCTCGCTCGACTGGCTGTCTGATCTACAAGATTACTCAGCCGAAGCAGCCCAGCAGCCAAGCGCTCGTCAACTTCGTCGCAAAGGAGATCGCCAAGCAGCAGCTGCGGCCGAGCCACTTCGCTCGGTCCAAGCTCCGCGGTCTGCTCTCTCCTTTCTCCCTCGTTTCTTGCTGCTCGTTTCCTGCTGCTTGTTGGAGAGCTTTTCCTGCAGGGCTTTGCTGGGAATGACGAAACCCGGCGCTTCGACTGTCGACGTCAAGTGACCTACTTTGGGCGAGAAAGGCGAGCGTCATCAGGCGCCGAATACAAGAGAGCGCTCCCAGGCTTGTGCTCCTACCACACGCATCTCTCGAAGCACACATCCATCAACATGTAAGCTACAAGACCCTGCTCTTGCTCTGAGGAGAGCTGACGCCCTACATTTCGCGCATCTACAGGTCCGCTCCCATCTCCAACACCACCTCCAACCAGCAGACCGTCGGCGCTGAGCACCAGACTCCCCTCGCTTCCAACACCTCGGTCCCTACCACTTCCTCTACCACCCCTGGAGCCACTGGAGCCACCCCCTCGGCTGCTTCGCACGCCGCTTCGTCGACCGGCCAGCACTCGTCGACTGGAGGCAACTCTGACGCCGCTGCTGGCCTCGGATCCGACCCTTGGGAGGGCAAGGAGCGCCCTTCGGAGGCTCTGCAACACCCCGACCACGCCAACGGTGGAGCCGAGGAGAGCGCCGCCGGCGAGAGTGCTCCTCAGCAGGTTGGAGAGGATGGCCTCCCCGTACAGAGCCACGCTGGAAAGGTTGGACTTGGACCTAACTACAAGAAGGTGAGCTTCACTTCTTCACTGCAGAGCTTCTTCATCCCCTCCGTTGAAAGCTCGGCGCTGACTTTCCCTCGCGCTCATTCTCACAGCACCCCAACACCGCTGATAAGGTCGGTGGAACTATGGAGCAAATCAAGGGCAAGATCCTGCACAAGCCCGAGGTTGCCCAGCACGGTGCCGACCGCAAGACTGGCGTTCTCGAGGAGAAGAAGGCTCAGGCCGACGACAACAACGATGTACGTTCTCGGACTCTTTGTTCCTTGCTCTCGGGCCAGCATGCTTAATCTCATCCTTCCCATCTCCCACAGCCCTTCAAGAAGGAGGAGGACTCGTCTGCTGGCAACAAGAAGGAGGCTGTCAAGGATGCCGTCACCGACAACAAGTCGTCGGAGCACAACACTACCTCCCCTGCCCCCGGAACCGCTGCTGCTGCCCACACCACCTCCCGCACCGACTCGAACACCACTGGCGCTACTCCCGTCGGCGGCGCCGAGTCGACCCCTCGCGCCCTCTAAGCCGAGCTCGATACCATCCCGAGTACTTAATCGTCGTTCCAAGTAGTTTTGTCAATAGATATACAGCTGTACATACCGCACCTCTTCCTTTGCGTGAGGCACGAGAGCTGCAGGCCGCATGAGAGGTGACCTCGGCGAAGGTCTTCGTCGTCGCAAGCTGATGGCGGCTGTCTCGCGCTCTCTGCTCGCGCTGCTGAAAGATCACGACTCGGGAATGACTGATACAACATCTTCACACGGATCGACTATCTACAGAACTCCCCTGCTGCCTGGACTGCGCGAGCGAATCCGGTACAGCCTCCTTTCCCAGCTCTCTCCCGCTACATCGTCGACAACCCTTCAACCTTCATGATCCACACCATCCATATCCACCACTGTCTCTCCCAACTGCTCGACCGACTCCTCGTACGCCTTCAATCCCTTCGGCTCTGCTCCCTCGGCGCCGACAAGACCCATCAACTCGACCCTCCTTCTCTTCCTTGTCGCCTCCGACTCTCCATCCTCTCCTCCCAGGTCGACGCCCGAATCTGCTCCAAATCCTGATCCCGCCGTCTTCAGAGCGTTGAGGGTGAGGTCTCCAGCCGAGGCGAGAACTCGGGATTCGACGACGGTGGCGGGATCGGAGTCGAGACGAGAATCTGAGGGTGCTGTCGAAGTGGTGGGAAAGGCGGCGGCCTTCGTCTCGAGGTATCCCTCCTGCAACGAGCGCAGATCCGCCGACCATCCCTTCTCATCATCCCACTCTCCATCTCCTCCTCCAGCGCCGGCCGCGACACTCTGACTCCTCGCTCTACCACCGGGACTTCCGCTCCGCTCTTCCGACGCTGGTAGATCACCAAATCGACCATCCACCAAGGCCTCCATTTCTTCCTCGGCGCCGAGAAGGCACATGGCTGTCTTATCGGCTCCCTTCCTACGTACTTCTCGGATCGAGTTGGAGGGAACAGGCGGGAAGAGGAAGGTCGGAGTTGGGATGATGAGGAAGGCGTCGGAGGTGATGAGCGAAGTGAGGATTACCAAGAGGTCGAGGGAGGGGAGAGGAGCGCCGGCCAGAGCTTCGTTCGATCCGTCGGCGGCGGGGTCGGCGGGGAGGTCGTCGGTCACTGTAGCGGAGGAGAGGGTGTCGAGAGGAGGGGCGAGGTCGTCGGGGAGGGCGAGGAGGTATTCGAGGGTCGCTGGAGGAGCAAGAGCGAGACGGCGAGTCAGCGAACAGTCCTGGCTCTGCGCGGATCTCAGCGCGAAGTAGCAGAGGAAGCACTCACAAGGATCTACTGAGATGAAGATCTGCTCCATCGTAGGCGGTTGAGTTGTCCAGAAGGCGTAGAGCGAGAAGAGGGCAGCGACCTGGCGAAGGGGCGCGGTAGAGGGTTTGAGGTGCTCTGTAGGAGCAGGAATGGTTTAGTATACATCCTCACAGGTCGGGGAGCGCGTCTCATTGCCCCTCCTCGAGCTACATCTCCCCAGCAAGCCCGTCGTGACTTGTTCGCGCCGACGCGCTGCTCGCTCCTCAGCTGCAGGACTCACCAGTAAAGCCTCGCACTACAGCTTCACCCCAAGGCTGACGCATCGGCCCCTCCAGTATCCCTGTCAAGTGAAGCTTTCCCCAGCCCTGCTCCTCCCACAGCTCCCTGAACAGCTCAAACGGGCTCCTGCCGCCTCCTTGCTCTTGCCCTCCGCGCCAGGCTTCCTCGAAAGCGGTAAAGAGAGCATCAACATCAGGTCTGATGGTATGAGCCCACGTCTCGGAGGCGAAGAAGAGCGGGCTTTGGAGGCAGAATCCCGGTTCGTAGCCTGGTCGTAGGCGGATTGTAGCTGTCTCGGCGGGCGGCTCGTGAGGTGCAGCAGCTTTTGCTCGTGCTCGCCCGCGAGGTGGCATCCTTTACAACGAAGACCAAGGGCGGATTCGAAAAGGCAAAGTGAGAGCAGGAGGCAGAGAGCCGCTCGGCGCGTTTCGCAGGGGTCGATGTACTTCGCACGTCGCTTTGAATCTTCTGCAGTGAGGCGCCAGCTCGCAAGCAAGTTGTCCGAAAGTATTCGCATTGCTCGCTCGCTCGTAGTGTGCTGCATTGATAAGCTTTTTGGATTACTCCAGCCCGTTTCACCTCTGTATCAGGCCTGATACAGCGAAAAGACGGGCGTCCCAACGATAAAGACAACAAGACATCAGTCGCTCGAGAACCGAGCAACCAACGCTTACCATCCGGCGGCGGGGGCAGCTCCAGCGGCGGGAGCCTCGGGCTCGGCAGCCCAGTCGGAGGGTCCCTCAGCAGCCCAGTCGATACCTATTTGCGGACCAATTGTAAGGAGATGGAATGAGTGAGCGTTCATGCAGGGAAGGGGGAGAGGACGAGCAACCATCCAGCGAAACTCGGCTCGAAGCTCGGCGATCGTTTCTCTCGAAGGGAAGCAACGACCACCAAGCTCGAGTCGAAAATCACGGCGGCCACTCGTCTGGAGGAAGACAAAGAGAGATGAACGAACCGGCCTCGGTGGCGGGAAGGGTAGCAGCGGCGGCGACACCGGCAGCGGGTCCAGAGACCTCCCAGTCGGGCTGGGCCTGGTCAGCGGGAGCGGCCTCGGCCT
>MWVB01000072.1:0-37025 GCA_003054985.1 Leucosporidium scottii | reverse complement strand
GAAAGACTAATCGAACCATCTCAGCGGGAGCGGCCTCGGCCTCGGCGGCGGCGGCCTTGGCGTCAGCGACGGTCTGGAGGTCGCGCTCAACCTCTTCGGGGTCGCGGTACTGTGTTGAGGAGGGGCAGAGGTCAGCTTTGAGTCGAACGAGCGTTTTCGGCGCCGAACTCCGTCTGTGAAGCTTCAGCGTCGTCCGGCCTTCAAAGGCAATGACTACTCACGAAGAACATGTCGACCATGACGGGCCAGGCGTCGGGAGTGCGGGCAACGGTGCCGCGGAGGCGGAGGACCTCACGGGCAAGGAGCCACCAGACGAGTCCGATAGCGTGCTTGGACTTGTTGTTGGTGGGGATGGCGCAGTCGACGTACGAGAGGGGCGAGTCGGTGTCGCAGAGGGCGATGACGGGGATGTTGACGTACGAAGCCTCACGGATGGCCTGGTGGTCGACACGGGGGTCGGTGACGATGATGAGGCGGGGCTCCTTGAACGAGCGAGCGGTGATGGAGTTGGTGAAGGCTCCGGGGACGAAGCGACCAGCGATCTGTGGGAGGGAGCTGGATGAGCTGCCGCCGAGCATGCGGTTGGAACCGATAGCTAACTCACGGCCTGGGCTCCGGTGTTCGAGGCGAACTTGAGGACGGCACGCTGTCCGTAGGGGCGGGCAGAGATGACGACAACATCGGCGGGGTTCTCGATGGCCGCTGTGTAGCGAGTAGTGAAAGGTCAGCCCCGGCGAACTTCGGCGATGGGTTTCGGGCGTGTTGAAGGTGGCCTACCGATGATGCGGGCAGCGAAAACGATCTTCTCCCAGGTCTTTCCAACGTTGATGAGGTTGATTCCCTGTTGCGAGGCATAGACGGGTCAGCCCTCGCTGCTCGGCGCGCGTCTCCTGCCCCGATTCCAACCAAAACTCACATCAGCGCGGCGCTTCCAGACGTATGGGATCATCTTCTTCTCGACGTTCTTGGTTCTAGTAGATGGCGTAACGCGGTCAGCTTGGTCCTCCCGTCTCCCCAGCGCTCCCTCGCTACGTCGAGCGCGAGGATCAACTCACCCAATGTGGGCCTGAGCCTGGAGAAGGAGGGAGATGTCCTCCTCAGTGGCCTGGAGAGCGGCGGGAAGGCGGGAAGCGGGGGCCATCTGTAGCGGAACCAGCGGTAGAGGGTAGGGGGAGAAATCGTCAGCTCCTGCGCCCAAGTCGTCCTACGCGTGCTGTGCTGCACCCCAATCTTCGACCTTTCCGTATCCTGTACACCGACATAGTTTCCCCCTGCTCCTGCTGCCTTGTACCCTTACACCCTCTGCATCTCCCTCCCCAGCACTTCGTCGCTTTTCCTCCCGCCTCTTCTGCTCCCTCTAATCGCCTGCAGCTCCGTTCGTTCCGTGGTGTACTCCAATAAATGGTCCTCGTCGTATGTCGGTGCTGCTTACTTTGATCGAAGGGTGACTAAAGCTTGAGTAAAGTGAGAAAGAGACCCAGCTGGCGTTGAGCGGACTTGGACGAGCGGCAAAATCGATAGGAGGTGTGCCGGAGCAAGCTGGAGTCGAGTGGTCGAGATGACTCTAACTGAGGCCTGATGATCGCTCTGAGCAACTCCAAAGGTCGATAGTCGACCGTTGCAGCTCTTCGCTCCTTCGTCCTCGGCTCGGCGATGCTTTCTGCTCGCTTTCGCTGTTCTTGCAGCGCCACGAGGGCCTCCGACAACTCTGTACTGCCATCCAACGAGCGTTGACAGTATATGACGGGCACAGTTGACCTCTAGCACTTGGAACTAGTCGGTTGCAGGCAGGGGGCCGAGGCAAAGGTCGCCGAATCGTTCGCCGAGCATCATCCTCCTTCTCTGATCCCTCAAACTCCGTGCTCTAGGAAGACTCGAGCCTGAAAGCTTGAGGGACTGTTGCACTTGAGCTTCTAGTACGGTTGAGGTGCCGAGAGACGCTGCTGAAGGTCGCAGATGCCAGACGATGCGCCGAACTCTTCGGCGACTCGGAGCTTCCGCTTCGAATTTCACGCATGGAGAGGGGGTACGAACGGGTTAGGCCCGTTCACGCAGCTCATCTGGAGAGGTGTATGAGATCAGCGACCAGCCAGAGGAGGAGGGCAGCTCTCGGGGCAGACCCACAGATGGATCCGAAGAGGGCGCCGATCTACAAGGCGAAAAGGCATCAGCCTGGTCCAGTAATCGCTCTGTAGCATGTCTTACTTCATAGACCGGGACGACGAACCCGAGAAGAGTCTGGTAGACGAAGGAAAGGTCAGCGCCGAAGGGATCGCCTCGAGCAGCCAGTCCAACTCACAGCGTTGGTCTCCAAGGTCGGGAAGGTTGCCAAGAAATGACTACCTCCAATCAAGCCTGACCATGTACATCACGACAGTCAGCAATCACAAGAGGACCGGCGGAAGAAGGCAAGGGAGAGATCTCGGCCGATGGCTTGAGCGGCGCACTTCCGCCATCGATGTTTCAATTCCACTCACCTCCCATTACTCCCTGGTCATAGCCGAAGAGCAGGGTGGGACGCAGAGGTCGTTTCACGTGCTGTAACAGCGGCGCCTTGACCCCTTCTTAGCCCACCGTTCGGCCTCTTCTCTCAGCTCTCCGTAAGCTCGGCAAAGCACCTCCCGCTCGCTTCGCTGTTCTTGTGCAGCCCCGTGGACTTCTACTGAGAAGCTGAGCAAATTAGAAGCATATTATTAGCTGTCTACAACCTCTGAATGTCGCCCGAACAGGCGGTAAACTGATAGAAAGTTGGCCAAACCATTCGCCGAGAGCCTGATTTTGCGCAAGTCCCGAAGCCTCGATGATTGCTGGGACTGATTGCATGCCGGACACAGTGCTATGGTATGATCTGATGCAGGGAGCATCGATATTCTCTCAAGCTCGTTCGTTGAAGTGCTCGAACCTCCTCCGCCGAAGCGCCTCTAAACCTGCGCCTTGGTGCTCTCAACCATCTCCTGCTGGCCTCGCTCGACCTTCTCCCTCTGCGCGTGCATCTCGACAAACGCGCCGCCGCGAACGGGCTCGCGGGGAGAGCGACGGACGTGCACCTTGCCGTCGACGAAGAGGGAGTCGATCTCCTCGCTGCGGACGACGATGAGTTAGTAGGGAGCTCGAGAAGTATTCACTGAGCTATAAATGACGTACAGTGAGAGCTGAGCTGTCTCGGGGAAGCAGAAGTAGAGGAGAGGGACGAGAAGGGCGTTGCCAATGGCGAAGACCTGTGCTCGGCTTGCAGTCAGTGACGGAGCGAGGGCGGAGGGCGGGACAGAGAGCAAAGCGCACAATGTAGAAGTAGGCTCCAATGTTTTGGAAGGCGGTGGGCACAATCCTGTTGGGAGGCGAGAACAGCAGAGGCGAACAAAGGGTCAGCAAGGCGTTTGACTCGGAGCTCAGTCGGCGAGCGGGCGAGAAAACTTACATCACCACGACAAAGTTCCAGACTTTGTTGAAACACCAAGTCAGCATTTGAGCTGTTCTTCTGGTCTCGAGAAGAAGAGAGGGACTCACTCCAGTTGGAAACCGAGGCGAGAGAAGCCGCCGCCGAGCGAGTAGCGAGTGGAGAGATCTCTGAGCCGTACAACCATGAAGGACCGAGCCATCCAGCAGAGAAAGTTGCGTAGAAGAGGAAGAGCATCGTTGCTCCGACGATTCCTTCACCCTTGCTGGGGACGTCTTTCTGCAGCACGCCAGCCATGACGGCCATGAAGCAGGTCTGCATGGCAGCGGTCTGGGTAAGGGCGTCAAGGTTGTTAGCTCTGAGCTCTCGGCATTCGAAGATTCAGAACGGGAGTCGCGAGCGCCAAGTCAGACTCACGATCCACATGAGACGAACTCGGCCGACGCGGTCGACGAGGAAGGCGCACGAGATGGAGGTGAAGATAAGCCTGCAAGGGAGACAACGCGTTGTATGTGAGCTTCTGATACGGTTGACGTGCCGAGGGAAGCTGCCGAAAGTTGCAGGCGATGCGGCGAACCGTTCGGCGAGCTCCACTTCGGCTTTCACAGATTGAAGAGAGAGGGTACGAACGAGTTGATTCCGTTCACTCCGCTCAACTGAAGACTTAGTGTACGTGATAAGCCGACCGAGTCGGTGAAGATGGTCCTGTTTGGCGGTATCGGCGGTCAGCTGGTGAACGCAGTTAGCAATTCGCCCACAGAACGATTGCAAGAGAGGGAAAGCAGCGTGCGTAGAGTAGTACGAGATCTGTAGGACGAATGAAAAGTCAGTATGATTCAGAAAGGTCCTGGAGAGACGAGCACCGAAGCCTGAGGCTTCGAGCGCCCTTCTTCTCGTGTCCGGAGTCAGACGACTCACCATGTTCACGCCGGTAGCCTGCTGAGCAAAGAGAGCTCCCATGGCAAGTAGTGTCCTGTATCGGAAGCACTGATCGTTGGGCTTGAAGGCGTCACTCCAGCGAGCGACCTCGACCGAGCTCTCGAGCGCAAGGGCCGTCTCGATCTCGTTGAGAATCTCGAGTCCGACTGCCTCGCCGTTGTATCGGATTAGGACCTCTCGGGCCTCGTCCATGCGACCTTGAGCAGCGAGCCAGCTGCAGTTGAAGGAAAAAAAAAAGGTCAGACCGAAGCCGAAGCGCGAAACGAGGAAGCTCGATACTTACCGAGGCGAGTCAGGGAGCAGGGCGACGATGAAGAGAACAATCAGAGGGAAGACGGCTTGGAATGAGAGCGGAAAGCGCCACTGAGCGGGTCCGTCAACATCTGTGTAGAAAGAGTCAGCTCGGCCTCGGCGACCGGGGGCGAGGGATGCAACATACATGACATTCCGTAGGCAAGCCAGAAGGACAGGGTGAGACCTGAAGCGCACATGACGAGATCGAGAAGAACGATGGATCCTCGGTAACGAGCAGGAGCACACTCGGCGTGGAAGGCGGGAAGGAGCGAGGTGAGGACTCCGACTAGCGACAGAGGGTCAGCTTCGGTATCCCAGGACATGTGAGCAGCTGCGTTTGAACTTACTCCCGAGCCCAGTCAAGATCCTGAAGACGATGAGCATGGCGACGTTCTCGCACCCTCCTTGGATGGCTCCGCCGACGAACGCGAACGAACAGCCGAGAATGAGGGCTTTGCGGCGGCCGAGAGCGTCGCCGTAGAAGGAGGCAACTGAGTAAGATGCACGAGGTCAGCAACCACCCAGAGGAGGAGGGCAGTCCCTCTCGGGGCAGACCCACAGATGGATCCAAAGAGGGCGCCGATCTATGAGTCAGAAGGGGGTCAGCCTGGTCCAGCAGTCGCTCTGTAGCATGTCGTACCTCATAGACCGCGACGACGAACCCGAGAAGAGTCTGGTAGACGACGGAAAGGTCAGCGCCGAAGGGATCGCCTCGAGCAGCCAGTTCAACCCACAGCATTGGTCTCCAAGGTCGGGAAGGTTGCCAAGAAATGACTACCTCCAATCAGGCCTGTACATGTACATCACGACAGTCAGCAATCACAAGAGGACAGGCGGAAGAAGGGAAGAGAGAGATCTCGGCCGATGGCTTGAGCGGCGCACTACTTCCGCCATCGATGTTTCAATTCCACTCACCTCCCATTACTCCCTGGTCATAGCCAAACAGAAGGGTGGGACGCAGAGGTCATTTCACGTGCTGTAACAGCGGCGCCTTGAGCCCTTCTTAGCCCACCGTTCAGCCTCTTCGCTCAGCTCTCCGTGAGCTCGGCAAAGCACCTCCCGCTCGCTTCGCTGTTCTTGTGCAGCCCCGTGGACTTCTACTGAGAAGCTGAGCAAATTAGAAGCATATCATTAGCTGTCTACAACCTCTGAATGTCGCCCGAATAGGCGGTAAACTGATAGAAAGTTGGCCGACCCATTCGCCGAGAGCCTGGTTTTACGAGAGTCCCGAAGCCTCGATGATTGCTGGGACTGATTGCATGTTGAGACACAGTACTATGGTATGATATGACGCAGGCAGCATCGATATCCTCTAAAGCTTGTTCGTTGAAGTGCTCGAACCTCCTCCGCCGAGGCGCCTCTAAACTTGCGCCTTCGTGCTTTCCACCATCTCCTGCTGGCCTCGCTCGACCTTCTCCCTTTGCGCGTGCATCTCGACGAACGCGCCGCCGCGAACGGGCTCGCGGGGAGAGCGACGGACGTGCACCTTGCCGTCGACGAAGAGGGAGTCGATCTCCTCGCTGTGGACGACAATGAGTTAGTAGGGAGCTCGAGGAGTATTCACTGAGCTATAAATGACGTACAGTGAGAGCTGAGCTGTCTCGGGGAAGCAGAAGTAGAGGAGAGGCACGAGAAGGGCGTTGCCAATGGCGAAGACCTGTGCTCGGCTTGCAGTCAGTGACGGAGCGAGGGCGGAGGGCGGGACAGAGAGCAAAGCGCACAATGTAGAAGTAGGCTCCAATGTTTTGGAAGGCGGTGGGCACAATCCTGTTGGGAGGCGAGAACAGCAGAGGCGAACAAAGGGTCAGCAAGGCGTTTGACTCGGAGCTCAGTCGGCGAGCGGGCGAGAAAACTTACATCACCACGACAAAGTTCCAGACTTTGTTGAAACACCAAGTCAGCATTTGAGCTGTTCTTCTGGTCTCGAGAAGAAGAGAGGGACTCACTCCAGTTGGAAACCGAGGCGAGAGAAGCCGCCGCCGAGCGAGTAGCGAGTGGAGAGATCTCTGAGCCGTACAACCATGAAGGACCGAGCCATCCAGCAGAGAAAGTTGCGTAGAAGAGGAAGAGCATCGTTGCTCCGACGATTCCTTCACCCTTGCTGGGGACGTCTTTCTGCAGCACGCCAGCCATGACGGCCATGAAGCAGGTCTGCATGGCAGCGGTCTGGGTAAGGGCGTCAAGGTTGTTAGCTCTGAGCTCTCGGCATTCGAAGATTCAGAACGGGAGTCGCGAGCGCCAAGTCAGACTCACGATCCACATGAGACGAACTCGGCCGACGCGGTCGACGAGGAAGGCGCACGAGATGGAGGTGAAGATAAGCCTGCAAGGGAGACAACGCGTTGTATGTGAGCTTCTGATACGGTTGACGTGCCGAGGGAAGCTGCCGAAAGTTGCAGGCGATGCGGCGAACCGTTCGGCGAGCTCCACTTCGGCTTTCACAGATTGAAGAGAGAGGGTACGAACGAGTTGATTCCGTTCACTCCGCTCAACTGAAGACTTAGTGTACGTGATAAGCCGACCGAGTCGGTGAAGATGGTCCTGTTTGGCGGTATCGGCGGTCAGCTGGTGAACGCAGTTAGCAATTCGCCCACAGAACGATTGCAAGAGAGGGAAAGCAGCGTGCGTAGAGTAGTACGAGATCTGTAGGACGAATGAAAAGTCAGTATGATTCAGAAAGGTCCTGGAGAGACGAGCACCGAAGCCTGAGGCTTCGAGCGCCCTTCTTCTCGTGTCCGGAGTCAGACGACTCACCATGTTCACGCCGGTAGCCTGCTGAGCAAAGAGAGCTCCCATGGCAAGTAGTGTCCTGTATCGGAAGCACTGATCGTTGGGCTTGAAGGCGTCACTCCAGCGAGCGACCTCGACCGAGCTCTCGAGCGCAAGGGCCGTCTCGATCTCGTTGAGAATCTCGAGTCCGACTGCCTCGCCGTTGTATCGGATTAGGACCTCTCGGGCCTCGTCCATGCGACCTTGAGCAGCGAGCCAGCTGCAGTTGAAGGAAAAAAAAAAGGTCAGACCGAAGCCGAAGCGCGAAACGAGGAAGCTCGATACTTACCGAGGCGAGTCAGGGAGCAGGGCGACGATGAAGAGAACAATCAGAGGGAAGACGGCTTGGAATGAGAGCGGAAAGCGCCACTGAGCGGGTCCGTCAACATCTGTGTAGAAAGAGTCAGCTCGGCCTCGGCGACCGGGGGCGAGGGATGCAACATACATGACATTCCGTAGGCAAGCCAGAAGGACAGGGTGAGACCTGAAGCGCACATGACGAGATCGAGAAGAACGATGGATCCTCGGTAACGAGCAGGAGCACACTCGGCGTGGAAGGCGGGAAGGAGCGAGGTGAGGACTCCGACTAGCGACAGAGGGTCAGCTTCGGTATCCCAGGACATGTGAGCAGCTGCGTTTGAACTTACTCCCGAGCCCAGTCAAGATCCTGAAGACGATGAGCATGGCGACGTTCTCGCACCCTCCTTGGATGGCTCCGCCGACGAACGCGAACGAACAGCCGAGAATGAGGGCTTTGCGGCGGCCGAGAGCGTCGCCGTAGAAGGAGGCAACTGAGTAAGATGCACGAGGTCAGCAACCACCCAGAGGAGGAGGGCAGTCCCTCTCGGGGCAGACCCACAGATGGATCCAAAGAGGGCGCCGATCTATGAGTCAGAAGGGGGTCAGCCTGGTCCAGCAGTCGCTCTGTAGCATGTCGTACCTCATAGACCGCGACGACGAACCCGAGAAGAGTCTGGTAGACGACGGAAAGGTCAGCGCCGAAGGGATCGCCTCGAGCAGCCAGTTCAACCCACAGCATTGGTCTCCAAGGTCGGGAAGGTTGCCAAGAAATGACTACCTCCAATCAGGCCTGTACATGTACATCACGACAGTCAGCAATCACAAGAGGACAGGCGGAAGAAGGGAAGGGAGAGATCTCGGCCGATGGCTTGAGCGGCGCACTACTTCCGCCATCGATGTTTCAATTCCACTCACCTCCCATTACTCCCTGGTCATAGCCAAACAGAAGGAAGGCTCCACCGCAAGAAATCGTTAAAAGTACGAGCAATGCAGTTCCTTGAGGACGGACGCTCGAGAAGATGGGGGCATCCCAGTAGGGGATCATCGCAGGAGCTGTAGCTAAGAGAGAGGTCGGTAGATGGAGAGATCTAGCGATGAGACAAGGCCGGAGACTTGAGTGGAAGTTGGTAGTGAGCTGTAGGGGGAAGAAGGGCTCGTCGAGTCAAACGGCAGGCTTTGCTGTCCGGCGGGCGTGGGCACCTCGTTGGTCGTCGAGGCGAATGGGAGGAAGAAGAGAGGGTTCGTCTGGGGCGGAAGCTCAGCCCCCATTGGGACCCCGAGCCACTCCAGCGCTTGCCTCGGTCAGCTCCGCCACCTTCCCCTCGAGCCCGGAAGACCATCACCAGCGGCTCTCCAACAAGCGGGCGGAGGGATGCGCAGTAGGGCAAAAGACCGATGTGGGGTCGCAAAGAATGCAAAGAGCAGCTGTAGAGCTGTACAGAGCAGTTACGAGCAGCCAAAGAACCAAGCAAAGACCAAGAAGCGAATCGAGAGAAGAAGGAGAAGGAGAGGAGATCGAATTTCGGAGTCCAGAGCCGCGCCCCACATGACCTTGATCTAGTTCTTTCGGTGCAGAGTGCCAAGCAGGGCGTTGGCGATTTGAAGTAGACGATAGTACTAGGGACTCGATATCAAAGCAGCAGAGAGCGCCGAGCAGTCAGCGACTGACTGAAGTCTTACGCCGACCGAGGACGAGTGAAGTGGAGGACCGAAGCGACACTCTATTGCAACAGGACGGCCTTGTGAGTCGACTTGCCCTGCTTGAGTACTACAAGACCACCAGCTAGGATGTCCTCCTCCGAGATCAGGCGTTGGTGCTGTTTGGCAGGGATGCGAACGCCGTTGAGCTGAAGTGTGCCGGCTTCGATGGCCTTGCGAGCTTGGGCTGTGGAGGAGAGGCAATCAGCAGAGGGCTTTATAGTTCTGCGATTAGACTCACTCTTCGATGAGAAGAGACCGCTGGCGGTAAGGATCTTCTCGAGGGCCTGGTCGAGGAAGTCGGCCTTCGAAAGGCGAACGAGGAGGGAAGGGATAGCTGACTCGCCGGGGGTTGAGAGGTCGGGGCGAGCATCGAGAGCGTCGATAAGAGAACGCGTGTTGAGCTCCTTGAGGTCAGAACTGTAGAACAGCTCGGTAGCGGCGAGAGCTTGCCGTAGGCCCTCCGCTGTAGAGGACAAACAGGTCAACCGGATCGTCAAAAGTACACCAAGAACAGGAAGACTACTCACCTCCATGGATGAGCTCGGTGGCCTCGGCGGCCAGCACCTTTTGCGCGACTCGTTGGTCGGGGTGAGCCTGCGCCGAGAAGAGAGTCAGCTTATGGCGTCGAAGGGCGAGAAAGGACTGCAACTCACCTTGTGATCCGCCATAATTCCCTCAATCTCAATCACGCGAATGAAGCTGAAGATCTTGAGGTACTTGTGAACCTCCTCGTCGGTGGTTCTAAGGAAGAACTGAGATTCGAGGGAAGTAGGGTCAGCGCGGCGAAAGGTCAAATCCACGCAGAACAGACTCACTTGGTAGAAATCGAAAGGTGAAGTCATGTTCGAGTCGAGCCAGATGGCGTTCCCGGCGCTCTTGCCAAACTTCTCGCCCGAGGCCGTCGTGAGCAGTGGCATGGTCAAACCGTACGCTGGGTCGACCTGGTCTCCTCCAAGACCAAGCTCAACGTCCTGCGATACCGATACGACCGATTCTTTCGACTTGCGAATCATCTCGATCCCGCTCATGATGTTGCCGAGCTGATCTGAACCGCCGAGCTGAATCGTGCAGCCGTGTCGTTGATGCAGGGTAAGGAAGTCGAAGGCTTGCAGGAGTTGGTAGGAGAACTCGGTGAAGGAGAGTCCTGATGTTGATTCGAGGCGAGACTTGACGCTGAGGTATGAAGGCAAGGTCAGCCTGCGCCGAGGGAGAACGAAAGCCGTCCGACATACCTCTCACGCGACAGCATCGTGGCTATCCGAGCCGTTTTGCCGACCGTACTCAAGAACTTGAGCAGTCCCATCCCTCCCAGCCAGTCCAGGTTGTTCTCCACCCGAATGGCGCCCGTCTCTTTCTCGAGGAAAGCGAGGTCCCTTCGGCGATTCCTCGATTGCGCAAAGGGTACACCGTGGTTGAGAAAGTCGGTGAGTTGCTTGGTGATGGCTTTGACGTTGGCATCGAGGTCTGCTGGTGACAGCGCATTGCGCTCGGTCGACCGTCCAGAGGGATCGCCTACGGAGCCAGTCGCTCCTCCAATCTGTTGGCCGAGCGGTCAGCTTCGCCTCCACGGAAGCAGCGGTAGGCTCACCAATGCGATACCAGTGTGTCCCTGGAGTCTGAAATGCAGCAGACCGATGAGAGCTGCGAGATTGCCGACATGGAGAGAACGCGCGGAGGGGTCGACGCCGAGGTAGACGACAGCAGGCTCGTCGACGTGCTTGCGAACAGCTCGACTGCGATGCGAGAAATGTCAGCCTGCTCTGCTAACGCCCTACTGCTGCTTCTACGTACCTCGTCAGATCAGCGACCATCCCTCGCGATTCGAGCTCCTGGATCACATTGGCTCGCCGGCTAGAGGTAGAGAACGAGCGCCGAGATGTAGCCTGAAGCGATGGCCGTAATATCCGGTGGATCAGCTCGCGCGGTAGCATGTCGAACGAGGAGCACGAAGCGGTAGGAGATCAAGATCGACGAATCGCTTCTTCTGCTTCGCCAACTCATTCGTTTTTCACTTCACCTTGTCGATACCCTTCAGTGCTACCTTCAAGCGATACCCACTAGCTCTACTTGCTCGCCTATAGCTCCCATCTCTCTGCGCTCGCCAAAACAACCGCTCGCTCCTTCTCCACATTCCTTCGCCGAGTGAGTGGCTCACGGGAGTTCTGTTTGCCTATAGCGGGAGCCAATGGTCTCTTCCTTCCTCCTACAGCCTCCCGTACCGTGATAGGACCTCTACAACCTCTGGCGCCCGCCCCGCTCGGCAGCACCTTGCGCGACCATGTCGAAGCTTCCGGGAGGCGTCCAGACGAGTTCGGCCGCCGCGAGGCTATCCGCATCGTCTGAAAGAAGCCCGGCGAGGCCCAGCGAGCCGACTAAACGCATGACGCGGTCAGCTTCGTCGCTCGTTGCTGGATCGGCGACTGGTCTCTCGCCCTTCGCTACCGTCACCACTCCTTCAGGGTCGCCATCAAAGTCCTCGTCACATGTGGATCCACCCGCTACAGTGCGCAAGGCGTCTCGAGCCTCAGAGTCGTGGTCTTTGGTTGACGAGGACGGCGAAGGTGGGATTCGTCCGAACGCCGAGCTTGCCTGGCTTGCTGACCCGACTTTCCAAAGGCTACATCAACATCGTATCGGCTCGCTCGCACGAGCAGAAGCTCTCTCGGTGCTCTTGGCTCCATGCTTGGGAGCATGCTCGAGCTCTGCACGTCGGCGTTCGGCAAGGCGACGTTACCTGGGACAACTACGCCTACCGACCTACGCCCAATCTCAAGAAGATGATCTCTCATCTCCAAGAACGACTGCCTATTGGTACGCGACTCGAAGCACCTCGCGAGTCTCTTTACACCGAGATCCCCATCACCGAATCGATCGACGAGGTTAAGGCCGCCTTCAGGCTCGGGACCGTTCACTTCACGGGCGAACTGAATCTCGACGTCACTTCGAACCGACCCGTTCTGAAGCTATGCCCTGCGAGCGCGGGACTAGGGAGGTGAGGCATGTTAATCATGGAGCGCATCTCGCCTCGCCCTTTCGTGAGACGTGCTGACTTTCCCCTCTCGCAGTCACCTCTACCGCAAGTACGGATCAGATCGCTTCCTCCGGCTGAAGCTCGACGACAAGATTGCGCGAGCGGGAGCTCCTTCTCGAGGAGATGCCAAAGCGGACAGGCTCGCCGAGGCCGTCAAGACCTTCCTCGACCATCCTCTGCGCATCTTTGGACGTCAGTATCGACCCTTCTGCCTCAAAGATGGCGCTCTTGTGTATTGGTGCGAGTCTGGAGCGCGGATGGAAACCGTCTCCTTAGTCGCCTTCTCCGAGAAGGTGCGCTTGCCTCACCGCTTCCTTCGCGCTGAAGACTAACCTCTCTACAGTATATCGATACATCAATCAACTCTTCCATGTCGGTCGCCAAGTGGTCTGCAAGGTTCGAGCTCGGCTTGACGACTACTGTGCGCCTTACCTTCGCCGACATCTGCATTTGCGCGCGTGCTGATCTTCATGCGACTACAGATCCCCACCGTCACCTTCAAGCGCAACGAAGTCTTTCGCACTCCCGACCTTCTCTCAGACAGCCTCGTCATTTCCCATGCGGCGATGGTGCAGATCTGCAGCCTCTTCCAAGTCGACGCCGCTTCTGCCGATGAGTGCATGCCTCACGGCTACGTACCGAGTGAGTCGAGCATACTCTAAAATCATCCAGGACCTTCGCTGATCCCTCTTACTCTGCGCAGGTGCCATTCGAGGAAGCTACTGGTCCGTCGGTTCGAAGACCGAGCGAGTCGACATGGTCTGGCGCCTCGACTACTCGACCTGCCCTCGACCTGGACGGCCAACTTCCTATTCCTCTCGCGTCCAAATCCAAGCGCGCCCTCTTGGTTCTTCCAAGCTCAAGCCGGCGAGCCTATCCTTCTCTTTCGAGCTCAAGAAGAAGGACGGGTCGAGCGTCACTACTCAGTACCGAGCTCGAGGGCGTGAGATTGATTATATCGAGCAGGAGCTCAACTCCAACGCTTGCGGAGTCGTCATGACCGATGGCTGCTCCCTCAGTGAGTTCTGACTTAGACCGAATTTCGTATCCTCGCTGATCTCCCTTTGACGCTCTGCAGTGTCGTATGCGGTGCGACTTGACCTATGCTCTGAGTGCTTCCGACGTTCTGCTTACCTTGACTACTCTGCAGGCCATGGAGGAGGTGCACAGGATTCTCGTCGAGGTCAAGGGCGAAGGCGAGGTCGGTCGAGGTCTTCCCGCTGCTGCTCAAGGTCGCCTCGGACCCGGAAAAGGTGCGCCACGCGGCACGCTCACCTCTTAAGGGCAACAGCTGACCCGTGCTTCTACTGCAGGCGTCTGGGCGATTGCTCCTGACCAGCCTTGGGGCACTTCGGCGCACTTCATCGAGGTCCGCGACTCGCAGTGGAAGTTCAATGACCAGCAGATCGATATCTTTACCTTTGAGCTTCATTCTATCCCTTCGGCGAAGACGTCGGCAAAGTTGGTGAGACTTTTCTTGACCTTGAGAGAGGATCGCCGAAACTGACTTCCCCGTCCTCCTTCCCTCACAGGGCAAGCAAACCTTTGAGGTCCTCTCTCATTGCGGAGTACCCAACGGCGTATTCCGCTCTCTCCTGCGGTCTCAACTTGAGCAAGGTTGGCCTTCTCTCGTCCGCTCGTCCTCTCGGCGCCTCGAGCTCACGAACTGATCCGGTCGTCTACAGTGACCGACCTCCTCTACGACTGGAGTGACCTCCCAAAGCTCCTCTACCATATCGAGAAGACGACAGCTGTCCTCGAGGACCGTGTGCACAAGGCCCGCCTCAACTGCGACGCCGGCGTGCTCAAGACCGATTCTTTCGACGAGGAGGTCGACCGAGGTGCCGACGATACGGCCGGCTTCGTGCATGACGGAAGACTCGATGGATCTTCGGGTGCGCCCAATACCATCAATGAACTTGTCGTTGAGCTGCTGGTGAGCTTCTGCCTCACCGAGCATCCTCTTGCCGAAACTGACTCGTCCCTATCCTTCTCAGCAAACTGGGTTCGACCCGGATGGAACGCGCCCAAACTCTAGTCCTCTTCTCGCCGCAAAGCTTGCTTGGATTGCCGAGGACCAGGTGCGGCAGAACGTCAGCTTCAAGCTCACCTCGGAGCAGTGTCGAACCGCCCTCGTCGTCGCGGATCATGTACGTCGCTTCTTGCTTCGATCCTTGCTTTCCGTGCTGACTCCTCTATCTGCCACCAGCTTGGCGTGCTCAAGGAAGGCGAGATCTTCTACCAAGCCTCGGAGCCCATCGTCCACCAGCGCCGAACGAGTCACGTCGTGCTCGGCGACGTCCTCATCACTCGCCCGCCAGCAGTCCAGCCTTGCGACGTTCAAAAGATGCGCGCCGTCTTTTGCGCCGAGTACGCCTCCGTAACCGACCTCATCGTCATGTCCTCTTTCGGCGAGCGACCAGCGTGCTCGATCCTCTCTGGCGGCGACTACGATGGCGACAAGCTCCTCATCATCAGCGATCCCTCCATCGTCAACTCGTTCGACCCTTCGAAGGCCGACCCCAAGTTCGCCGATCCGCCCTTCGCCGACGAGGACTGGTTCGAGGTCGACAAGCGTCGAGTCGCGACGACCATCGCCCCTCTCATCGCAGCCGAGGACAGCGGCTCCATCGCTCAACAGCTCATCTCCGGTTTCTTCCAAGACGTCAAGTACGGCTCACTCTCCAAGCTCCACACCAAGCTCGCCTTCACGCTCGGACTCGACCACCCCGACACTTCGACCTGCGGTCATCTCTTCGCTCGCGCGCTCGATGGAAGGAAGCAGGGCCTGAAGCTCGAGGCCAAGTGGCCGGAGGTCCAATCGAGGTTTCGAGCGTCAGAGCCGCTTCCCGAGTGGACGTATCTCGAGGACGGCAAGATCAACGCCGAGCTGGGAACGACGAGGTTCGCTATACGAGGAGAGGGACTGGGGAAGCATGTCATGGGTGGGTTGGCGCTCCTGTTAGCTAATAGCACGCAAGCTGATGCCTTTCGCTGCACAGACGAGCTCGTCTCCGAAGGTCGATCCGCCCTCAAACGAGCCAAGGTCACCTACCACTCGAGGTTTGAGGGCTGGATGGCGGCCGTCGATGATCATCTCGCTTTTCTTTGGCGTTCCGCATGGGGCGTCGCGTGCGAGAGGCAGCAGCAGTCGAACGCCGACGACCCTCTCTACCTCGATCTCTTGCGTATTCTTCGTCACGTCCAGGTGGGTCGTCTCTGAAGCTCTCTCTACGGCAAGAGAGCGCAACTGACTTTCTTTGCTCGCGACAGACCGTCTTCGCCGACTATAAGGCCATGCGAACGTCGTGGATGCGCGCAAGGGAGCGACGAGCGCAGACCGAGAAGGGCTTGCAAGCGCCCGGCTCGCCTTCCAAGTCGCCCTCGAAGTGGAAAGGAGGATCCTCGGCTGAGCAGAAGAAAGACCTCGTTGCCATCACCAAGGTCTTCTGGAGTTTGTTGACCGAGGACGAGGAGTTTGCTTCGCCCGAGCTGGCGGGAGTGAGAGGAGCGGAGACGGCGAGGGCGTTGATGGTGACCTTTGACGGCGAGACTCTTTCTTCGGTCCCATGCTGATCCTCCTTGACTTCACTCACAGGCATCATGCGCCTACATTGAGCCTCTCGAGCCCACCTCGCTCGACCTTCCCGCTCGAGCGACTTCGGCACCTCGGACGCTCCTCGACCGTCTCAAAGCCGCTTCCCCAGCCAAGTCGACCACCTCTACCACCTCTACCACTACCTCTCTTCCCTCCCCTTCCCCCAACCTCACCACACCGACCGCTTCTGCGCCGATGGAAGTCGACGCCGAGGAAGAGGACGACGACTTCGGCTTCTCCCAACTTCCCTCGCAAATGCCCTTCACCCAACTCGCTCAAGAAGCTCTCGATAAGCCTCGATCCTCCTCCACTCCCATCACGGTCACCACCACCACGCCCATCTCACCTACCAAAGCTGCTCCGTCAACGAGGAGCTGGTCCCAATCCTTCCAGGAGGCCGGCAAGAACTCCAAGACGACGTTCGTCTTCGATGTTGCTCACAGGGATATCTTGGCGCTCAAGGCGGACGCTCTGGCGGCGGCGAGTCATGGAGGAGCGAAGGGCGCGAAGGGGATTCAGGCGAGGAAGTTCGCTCCGGAGATGGTGAGTCGTTCACAGTCTTTACCCCGAGTACTCTTGTTGATCCTTTTCTCGCTTGACAGGCCGACGCCGTCTCCATCAACCGCCGTCTCGCTGGGATCCACAAGGCTCACTCGAAGGTTCGGCCCATCACGCTGCTCGCTCGCGAGGACATGGCGGAGAGGCCGTCGCCTTCCAAGAGGGCAAAGACGCTGTAGGCTGGTTTTGAGTCTCTCTCTCGACCCCTCAGCAGCTTCAGCCGCTCGAGCGGACGCCATCGCCGCCGAAGGGACCCCTCAACCCTGCGCGTAGGGAATATCTCGACCATTCCCCGAGAGGTCGCATCAGCCCATGGATCACCTTCGCCACTCTTCTTCCCACTCCCATATTTCTACTCTCTGTCAACCCTTCGCCTCCCGCTACCTGTCTCCTCACCTCGGCGCCGAGGATCTACTTTCTTCCACTCACCCTCCTCGACTTGTTTCACTGCACCCCTCTATACCCCCATCGCTACCATACCTTTTCTCTCGTATACTCAAGCTTATTCTCCTCGTCTTGACGGCGAAATGAGCCCTTGAACCTGATTGATAGCTCAGCCGAGGCAAGGCGAGTTTCGAGCCGACATTGCGGGTCGCGTCTTTTTTGACTCACTTGAGCCCATTCTGCTCCGTTCAAAACTACCTACAGCGCCTTTTGAACGACTTGACAAAAGTAGGGAGACCGTCCTCGGCCGTCTCGCTCACCCTAGCGTTCGCCGACAAGCTCGAAGGCCTTCGCGCCTCGCCTCTCGCCTTCGGTCGATAAGATCGCCAAATCTGGTCTGCCTGCTGTAGCCGAGTAGCGATCGTACGTTTCTCGGACCAACACCTCTTTGCTTCCTTTAGATCTGTACTGATCTTGATGTACGACGATGCGACTAGCTCAATCGACTGAGGCGCCCTTCGCTTTCGCAGGTTCGCCTCCCACCTCTTCCTCGTCGTATCTCCGCTTACCGTCGTACAGAAGCTCGACGGTCCAGCGAGACCCAGCACACCACTACAAGGGCTCTGCCCCTTCTCCTGCACGCCCACCCTCGCTTCCAACCTCTCCTCTCTTCGCCTCCGTCGCCGCCCCAGCAGCTTCCGCGATGCCTCACACGATGGGCGACTCGTCGTCGTCGCATCTCGACATTCAACTCGAGTCGTCCGAGCTTGTACTTCGAGGCTTTACGGGCGAGGAACTCGAGCCAGCCGTGCTCAAAGGCGAGCTGGTCCTCAATCTCTCGGAGGCGACCAACTTGAAGGAGATCCAGCTCATCTTCACCGGCACGTAAGTCGTTCGTTTTTGGTGCAGAAGGTGCACATCAAGTTTCGCGTCAATCGTAGGCAGATTGCACCTCGTCATGTCCTGTAGCAAAGGCAGCAGCTCGCTTCGCCTGCGTCACTAGGCAAAACGCGCTTTCGTGCGGAATCCGACGAGGTAGCGACTAGCAGAGCTGACCAATTGTTTACCTACAGAGCCAAGGTCACTTGGCGTGACTCGTCGACCCATCACTTCGACCACCCGCTCTTCTTTCACGACTTCTCCTTCCTCAATCCGTCCTCCTCGTCGACTCCCCATGCCGCGAGCAAGCATACGCCCGTGCACACGCTCAAAGCCGGCCGACACTTGTTTCCCTTCTCGCTCCATATCCCTGGCTCCCTCCCAGCTTCGCTCCGGACTTACTCGGGCACCTGCGCGATCGAGTACAAGCTCAAGGCGATTGCGACCAGGCCGGGCTTCTCGGCGGACTGGAGGACCAAGAAGATCGTTCGGATCTCGCGAGGATTCGGTGTCGATGCTGTCGAGTACAACCAGACGCTCGAGATTGGTGAGTTGGCCTTGCTTGCGCTTCGTAGCCGAATCGCGCTAAATGTTGTGCTTCTTCCCCGCAGAGAACACCTGGCCTGGCAAGGTGAGCTTCTGCAATGTCAGAGTATCGTCGAATGCGATGCTGATATCTATTTCCAGGTCATGTACGCCTTCACGATCCCGCACAAGGCCTACGCCGCTGGAGAGACGATTCCCGTTTCGGTCAAGTTCTCCCCACTCGCCAAGGGCGTTCGCATCGTGTCGCTCGTTACTACCATTAGGGAGCACACGTACGTCGGACTTTCGTCTTTGGCTCCCGGCGCTCTCGCTCACCCTCCTCGCGTTCACAGCACCGTCCACTCGAAGAGCAGCTCCCACTCCGAAGCTCGCGATGCCACCGTCGTCAAGTACAACTTTGTTCCCGAAGCTGGAACCTCCACCACCAACTCTGGCACCGCTTCTCCCCATCCTCCTGCCCGCATCGAATCGAGCGCCTCCCTCTCCTCGATGAACGCTCCTCAGACTCCCACCACTCCCGCTTTCCCCGTGCACGGCACTGGAACCCCTATGGGAGGCGCAGAAAGCTCTTCTGGATTCCCTGGATTCGCTCAGCGGTTGGCGAGGAATAGGATGGGCGACTTGGCTGGGGAAGGAGAGGATGGGACCGAGTCTATCGAGGAAGTGGACGACGGTCAGGACACGGAGGTCGATGTCGTGGTGGATGTTCCTGTACCCGTCTGGACGTCGCCTTCCCATACGGTTCACCCCTGCTTCATCAATCACAAGATCAAGTGGAGCGCTTTCATCAAGTTCGTCCTGCCTCGCTTCGTACTCTCTTCCCAAGCGCTGACTTTACTTGCCATTTAACAGGAACCCCGATGGACACGTTTCCGAGCTCCGTTGCGCCCTTCCCATCCACATCCTCGCCTCCTCCCTCGCCGAAGAAGCTCGTCTCGCCTCGGCCGGATCTCGCAACCTCCTCTTCGGCGAGTCGGGAGTTCTCGCGCACTCAGACGTTCCCCAGGTCGATCTTCCCTCCTACCAAGATCACGTCATGGATCGTGTCGCCAACGCCGAGACGGCCAGCTACTTCTCACTCGCCTCTGGCTTCGCGCCGACGCCATGGAGTCAACGCGGTACGCCGACGGGAACGCCTGGTGCTGGTGGAACGCCTATGGCTTCTCCTCCCCACTCTCGACCTCCCTCGCGCCCTCCTTCACCTCATCGCGCCAACAGCACTGGCCACGGAGCCGCCTTCGCCTCCTCCCTCTCGATGGCCACCTCCTACGGCAATCACGGTCGCGGTCTCGCGTCTCGCCGTAGCTCGGGGACTGTCACTCCCGTGACTACTTCCCCGCCAGGCGAGATGTTCGACGAGGAGCACCCCGAGAACCATCGAAACTGGATCGACTCGGAGCTCATGAGCACTCTCGCGCTCGACCACACCTCCCCTCCCGGTTCGAACCCCACTTCCCGTCCTGGATCCCGCCCCGGATCTCGCCCTCCTTCTCGTCCCGACTCTCCCGACCACCACCAGTCGCGCTTCGACTCGTCCGCCGCTGCAGCCGCTATTCCCCTCCCTCAGACGCCGGCAGGCGAGCACCCTCCATCACTCTCGCGCAGCATGACGTCTGGAGGAGGTGGTGGCTTCTTCCACCTCCACATCCCCAAGCCTCTACGCCCGCTCACCGCCTTCTCGAGGAATGGATCGAGCAGCAATCTCTCGGCGATGGGTCGCGAGTCGCACTCGGGTTCGAGCTCGCACTCCTCGACCGAGCACCACCCGAGCGCTTCGGCACTCTCGAACGCTCTGGCCGCTCACGCCGCCAAGTCCTCTCGCCACGCTCCTCAACCAAGCCTCGACATCCACACTCACTCGGCCATGTCCAACTCTCCCATCTCTGGTCCCTCCGCCGCCTCTTCGCCCATTTCTTCCTCCCCCGCTCAACCCTCACCACACTGGCCCCCCTCGAGCAGCTACACCACGACAACCTCCTCCTCCCTCCAACACAGCAACGGTCCTTCCCGACCGGGTTCGCCCTCCCCCTCCCATACTCCCAGCCGGTCGGGCCATGAATCCCATGCCACTCATACGCCGAATTGGGAGGAGGAAGACCCTCTCAACTCAGTACCGAGTTATGAGGTCGCTGCGAGGGGGTTCTTGGGAGGTGGTGTCGTTCCCATCTCGTTTGGGCTGCCCGGGTACGATGATGAGCAGTCGAATAGTGGGCAAGCTTCTCCTGCTCCACCGGCGGGATCGACGGATTAGAGGAGGAGGAAGATGATGGATAGATGGTCGTTGGACAACATAGAGGTTCGGCGCTCGATAGAGGAGATGTGGGTTTCGGAGCTTGTACGATACAGGACGATGTTTCGTGGACGTTTTTCCCCTCCCTCCCCCCTCTCCAGGCTTTTCTCAATAGATTTCTCCTTATGGCTGATATATGATGCTTATCACACTTCTGGCGTTTGAGCGGTGAGAAAGCGAGCGGAATGGCCCGCGCCGAGAAGGCCTCTCGTCTAGTTGTGAACCTCACGAAAGGGGTGAGGGTGTTTGAAGGGGCCGAATATCGGTGAGCGAAGGCGTCGCCAGCTCCGTTCGAAGCCAACCGAGAACCCGAGAAGAATGAACTGCTGAGCTCGGCGCTCGCCTGCGAAAGGCGGCGTCGGCGAAGGTCAAGCTCGCTCTTCTCTCAGTCGCCGAGCGAGCATGAGAGCTTGACGATAGGAGCTGGAATGCTCCGACCCCCCCTTTCCCGAGCATTGCACTGCCGTACAGCCTCAAAATGGCCCCTTCGCCTGGACTTTGACTCGCCGCTCTCGAAGCTGAGCGGCTCTGGTTCCCGCTTCTCGCAGCTCATCATGGCTTCTCCGTTCCCCGCGCCCGCTTCAAGCAGCAGCACCAAGAAGATTCGTCCCGGAGTAGAGCTAAGGGACTACAGGCTCGACCGCGAGGACGGCAAGATGTGAGCGACCTTCTTTCCCTCCCGCTCCACCGCATCGACGAGCTGCTGAATCGCTTTCTGTACGACGACAGCTTACCCAAGGATGGAGAGAGGAACATTCTTGTCACTTCTGCTTTGCCCTACGTGAACAACCAGCCTCATCTCGGTACGCTTCGAAGGGAATCAGCTCGAAACGCCTTTCTTGCTCGCGCTCGGCGCTTTGAAGGGCTTTGAGAGCTTGGCTGACCATGCGCATGATCCTACAGGAAACATTATCGGATCCACCCTTTCGGCCGACGTCTTTGCTCGCTACTGCCGTCAGCGCAACCTGCGCGTGCTCTACGTGAGTCGAGCGGTGTTTGGCGCTGAGGGAGTGCGGAGGGGTGCAGGAGGCGGAGAAGGATGCCAGGAAGCTGTATGGAGCAGACCGGTGCTCGCTGAGCCGTAGAATGGCCAGATTTGGCGAGTCGGCGCTCCGGCGGCAGCTGTTGGCGCAGGTCTTCACGACGAAGCTTGTACAGCAGCGTCGGAGCGTCATAGCCGCTCGAGGGCAGCCCTCGGTATATTGGAACGCCGGGCGCTGACCTTGCTCCGCTCTCCTACAGATCTGCGGTACCGACGAGTATGGAACGACGACCGAGGTGATGGCCGAGAAGGAGGGTCTCGGACCTCAGGCGCTGTGTGACAAGTGTGAGTGATGCCTCTGAGCTCAGAGTATCTGTGCGCTCTTCGAGGCAGCCTGTAAAAGCCCTGGTCTAAAGAGAGAGCCGAAGGCAGAGGGCTGACCTGCTCTTTCCCGACCTCGCAGACCACAAGCTGCACGCCGAGGCTTACGAGTGGTTCGAAATTGGCTTCGACCACTTTGGAAGGACTTCGACCGAGAAGCAGACCGAGTGCGATGATTTCGCTCCGGCGTTGCTTTCCCAACCCGAGCTAACTCGGCTTCTCTTTCTTCCCCGCCTCGCTATTGTAGGATCTGCCAAGACATCTTCCTCAAGCTCTACAACAACGGATGGTTCGAGGAGCATGAGAACCAGCAGCTTTACTGCGAGAAGGACCAGCGCTTCCTGGCTGATCGCTATGTCGAGGGAACCTGCCCCAAGTGCCACTACGACGTACGTTCTTTGATGCTAAGAGCCTTCTCGAGATCTCGCTGACGCTGTATCTATCTCGCTCCTTTCTTGACTCTCTCCTTCCCTCCCCACCTTCCCCTTTCCATCCGCCTCTCGACTTGGTCTGCTCGCCCACCATATGTTCGTCTCTACCCTCTCTTCCAACAACAGGGCGCTCGTGGAGACCAGTGCGAGCACTGCTCCGTCACCTACGAGTCTCCTCTCGAGCTCGTCAACCCCAAGTGCTCTTCCTGCGGCGCCACTCCCACCGCCCGCCAAACCGCCCACCTCCACATCAAGCTGCAAGATCTGCAGCCTCAGATCGAGGCGTTCGTCAGCAAGGCTTCGAGCGAGGGAGATTGGAGTGCCAACGGAATGGCCTTCACCAACGGCTGGCTGAAGGGTGGACTGCAGCCGAGGGGCATGACTCGTGATCTCGAGTGGGGAGTCAAGCTGCCGAAAGAGTTGGGCGAGAAGTGGGAGAAGAAGGTCATGTATGTGTGGGTGAGTCGCATTCTCCTCGTCCTTCCCGTCGAGAGCCGAGTAGCTGAACGTCCTTTTGCCTTTCGCAGTTCGATGCGCCCATTGGATACCCCTCAATCACCGCCAACTACACCGACGACTGGAAGCAGTGGTGGCGCAACCCTGAGAACGTTAAGCTGCACCAGTTCATGGGCAAGGTGAGTCGGCGAAGTCACTCGCGCCGAGGGATCTCGCTGACCTCACTTTTCTTTACAGGACAACGTTCCCTTCCACGCCATCCTCTTCCCCGCTTACCTCATCGGAACCAACGACCCTTGGACTATGCTTCACTCCATCAGCACCACCGGTGAGCATCCCTGCGTCCCCCCGCTTCTCTCGACCCAAAGCTGACCCACCACCCCTCGCAGAGTACCTTCAGTACGAGGGCACCAAGTTCTCCAAGTCGAAGAACGTCGGAGTCTTCGGACAGAACGCTCGCGAGACTGGCACTCCCGCCTCGGTCTGGCGCTACTACCTCCTCCAAAACCGCCCCGAGACGTCCGACTCCGAGTTCACCTGGGACGACTTTGTGTCGAAGGCCAACGCCGAGCTGCTCAACAACATTGGCAACTTTGTCAACCGCATGATCAAGTTCGTCAACGCCAAGTACGCCTCGATCCTCCCGGACCCCAAGGAGGGCAAGCTCGACTACCTTTCGACACCCTACCCCTTCGCAGAGGAGGATGCCGCCTTCGTTTCGGAGATTAACGCCTTCATCACTTCCTACAACGATGCGATGGCCCACCAGAAGATTCGCGCCGGCCTCGCCATAGCCATGCAGATCTCGTCGCGCGGTAACCTCTTCATCTCGGAGAACCGCCTCGACAACACCCTCCTCGCCAACAACCCCGCCCGCTGCGCTGAGGTCGTCCTCATTGTTATCAATCTCATCTACACCCTCTCGGCCCTTCTCCACCCCTTCATGCCCTCGACTTCGGACGGCATGATCGCTCAACTCGACGCTACGCCTCGTTCCATCCCCGACGAGTTCTCCATCGACCTCCTCCCCGGCCACAAGATCGGTACCGCCGCCTACCTCTTCACCCGCATCGACCCCAAGCAGGTGCCAATCTGGCGCGCTCAGTATGGAGGAGCAGCAGCTCAGGCTGCTCTCGCTGCCGCCGAGGCTGAGCCTAAGCTCTCCAAGAAGGCGCAGGCTAAGGCTGCGAAGGAGGCGAAGGCAGCGGCTAAGGCAGCGGCTGAGGCGGAGGGACCAGCTGTACCCAAGACGGAGGAGCAGCTCGCGTTGGAAGCTAGGATCAAGAGTCAGGGAGATGTGGTGAGGAGGTTGAAGACGGGTCAGGCGCAGGAGGGCGAGAACGTGGATGAGGAGTTGGCGAAGCTCAAGGTGCTGAAGGAGGAGCTCAAGGAGATCACCGACAGCCTCAAGGCGGCTAGCTTGCAGTAGATTTGGGCGCCCGCTGGAAGGTAGAAGCAACATTTGAAGCTGTAGCACTGCTTCGGGGAGAGATTGAGTGAGCTGCTGTCGGGTTACAGCTGAGAAGACAGTCTCCTTGAGAGCTCGAATGTCGAGATGAGCCCTCGCCGGCGCCGAACCGCTCCTTCGTCTCCCGCCATGACTTCGCTTCGCTGCATTTCGTCTCTACGCCTCACCACCTCGCTCGGCACTCGCACTATGAGCACCAACGCTTCAGCTCGCAACACTTTTGCTACACCAGAACAGCTCTCAACGCTCACTTCCTCCGGCTGGTCTCTCATCTCTTCGACGCCCGAGCTTGCCCCGCTCGCCAACCCTCCTGCAGCAGAGTCGGAAGGCTATGCAGCTCAACCGCCTTCCCAGCAACGCCTGCACCGCTCGTTCGAGTTCAAAGACTTCTCCCAAGCTTGGTCGTTCATGACCCGGTGCGCGCTCGCTGCTGAGAAGTTGAATGTGAGTTGTGGGTGCTAATAGACGGTAGACAAGACTACTACTGACGTGCTCTTGCTTCCACAGCATCATCCCGAGTGGAGCAACGTCTGGAACAAGGTCGAAATTGACCTCACCACGCATGACCGTGGAGGAGCGCTGACGGGGTTGGATGTCAAGTTGGCGGAGCGAATTAGTCTGTACGCCAAGGAGGGAGGGGATAAGAAGGCTGCTGGGGCTGTAGGTGAAGCAGCAGGTGGGGCAGAATGAGGCTCGGCGGCGAGGATGGGCGACGAGGGAATGAGAGCTGCAGCTCAATGAAGAGCTCGTGGGGTGGTCAGCCGGAGAAGGGTGAGTTCAAACATCTCTCACTGTACACCTCTGTATCCTCAAAGGTCTCAGAGTGGGCTGCAGACCCATGTCGGAGCTGAGCTCGCTCAGCAGCTTTAACGTGCGCCGAGGAGTGCAGCGAGAGCCGAGACAGCTCGCCTGTATCGCAGAACTTGCGCTGATTGCTAGCACTCCTCTGCAGGCTCTCTTTCGCACTTCCTCGAGTCGGCTGACACGCCCAGCAGCAAGATTCAGCATCGCCGAGCCTCTCGGTGAGCGCGCCTGCTGTATCTCCCGGTTCCCAGGAAGTCGACTGACACGGTTTTTTTTTCTAAGGATAGAGAGCGCCTTTAGCTCGAGTCGTCGTTTAACAGTCATACTGGCCGGCAATGGCAGCTAAGCAGGACTGAGGAAGAACGAGCCGCCGAACGCGGCTTTCTGTAGGCTGTTCTATACTTGAAGATAGCCTCTCGAAGGGGTGTGAGCGCCCTTGATCCCGGACAGAGTCTGTAGAGCTACATAGAGAATCAGTTCCGACCCGAAGCGAGCTCGAGCCCTCCCCTTTGCCTTGGCGACGAGCGGTGCTCTGCCCTCTCTCTCGCTCCTTCCATCACCTCGTCGCTGCTCGTTCGTCGCTCGCTTCGCCCGGGATGAGCCAGGATCAAGACAAGCTCACTCTTGAACTGCTGCCTGATCATGTGTGAGTACAATCCTGCTCTGCTACAGCTGTGCGAGAGAGCTGACATCCCCTCGCCGTCGTCGACAGGCTGCTCGAATTCGCCGCTTTCCTCGAGCCCTGGCCGCGCGTCAACCCCTACTGGATCCTTCCTCTCTACTCACACGGACAGAGAAGTTCCATCGACGTGGTGCGCCTGAGCTCCGTCTCGAAGCGCCTACGCTACGCCCTCCAGTCCGTCGTCTTTCGCACGCTCAGGCTCGGCGACTCGGATGCGCGGCCAGGAGTCATAGCTCCGAAATCGGTGCAGAGGATTCGCGATATCAAGAACGCTGGACAGGCTTTGCTGAGTAACGTGCGGTGAGTCGAAATCAAGCCCTGATTTTCTCGGCGGAGAAGGCAGCTGATTCCTTTCGTTTCGCCCGGCAGCATCGTCTCGCTGTGGCCGACAACGCCCGACGGAGTGAGGATGATCACAGTGTGCTTGAAGGTGAGCAGAGGCGTCTGCTCCGTCGGCGGCGCAGGGTAGCTCACGCCTCGCCCTCGAACAGCGCATGACGAAGCTCGTCACCGTCAACTACGACATCCCAACTTCCATGCCAGTCATCTGGGTCGACGCTCTCAAGAAGCTACCTCGCTTCCACACCCTGGTGATGGAGCTCGGCGGCGTCGAGTCGCTGCCGACTGTCCTTCCCTTAGCTCCTCGCCTCAAAGGTCTTTGCATCAAGGCCTACCGCCACGCCGTACCCTTTCCTTCGCTAATTCAGCTCTGTCCTATTACTGTGGCACCTCAACGTCGTTCCCGATTGCCTCCCAACAACGAGAACGTCGCGACGGTGGACGAGCACATCTCGGCGTGGGATCAGGGCGTCGCCAAACTCCTCATCGCGGCGAAAGACAACCTCGTATGGCTCACGCTCAGTCCAGCGCTGGCCGCAAATGATCCGATGACGACCAACGAAGAGCAGTACCCCTCCCGCCTCTTCGTCGAAATGAAGCGCTTCTCCAACACCGGCTCCGTCCCTAAATTTCCTCGTCTCGAGCGCCTGGGCCTCAACGCTTCGACGCATGAGCCCCTGATTCAGCACTTCCTCGCTACGTCGCTTAATCTCACCACCATGGACACGTCGGGACCGGATCTGCTCAAAGCGCCGCCTCGCAAGTTGACCACCCTTCGCAACTTGTGAGCTCAGGTTGTCCTCGACCTCAGCCACATACAGCTAGCTGACTGTATGACTGCTCCACAGTCACTGGATGTTCGACGAAGCCCTCGCCGTGTCGCCTTCGCTTCGTACCTTCATTCGCGGAAGCACTTTGCACAGGTAGGGCCAGTGTTCGCTCGGCGGCGCGCGGATGGCTTCTCGATTTATGACTCCCCCGGCTGACACTCTCCTCTCCTAGTCTCGGTCTTAACGGCATCCAAGGAGGCGACCTGACTTCTCTCTTCACTCCTCCTCCCACCGAGCTTTGCCATCTTCGCAAGCTCCACCTCCTCGTGCACGCGATTGGTCCTCTCGAGGAAGCAGCCGTCAACGCAGTCGTCACAGGATGCCCCGAGCTCGTCCATCTCTACCTGCAGTCAGGCAGCTGGGCCGTCGAGCCGGTAACTGGGCGAGCGTGCCGAGCGGAACAAGCTTCATCGCCGAAAAGAGCTGACTCGGGCCTCTTTCGCAGGACTGGCTCCTCAAGCGGATTCGCGACTTCCTCCCTCATCTTTTGACTTTTGGCTTCGACCACCCTTACGAACACCCTCGCGTCTCTCCCTTCCTCTACGCTCCCGACGGCGAGACAATCAGGAGCGAGCGCTTCGGTCACTTTCGAGTCGTCTCTACTCGAGGAAACACGCCTCAGCAGGAGATTGTCCGAAGAATCCGTATGTAATTGCTTCTTCTTCGTTCTCCGTTCTCGGGCACGGCTGAAGCTCTCGACTCGCAGGCGAGGACGTCAATGCCGTTCGAGCAAAGTACCTCAAGCGCTTCAGCCAATTCGTCAAGGGCACCCGTATCGAGCTCATCGAGTGGCATGCTACCGATGAGGTGGTTTGGAGTTGGAGGTTCGAGCATGTCGGTCAAGATATGACCGTCGAGGATGACGCCGAGATCACCCTGGTGTCGATTTGACGCTGTGATCGACCTCCGAGCTGGCCGAGAGCACAGGGAAGGGAACGAGCTTTGTTCCGGGTGACGGAGCGTGGTGATAGCGCTTGATACTTTGATCCTCCTGTACAAGACGAAGAGACTCCTCCGTTGACCTTGCTCTGCGCGAGAGCGCCCTCGGCCTCGGCGAAGGCGAAAATCAGGCCGAGCTCGCGAACCCAGTCGGTGGAATAGTTTGTAAACGATAGGCAATGCAAGATAGTGACAAGTAAAACACGACTGATGTTGGTGGGGGGTACTAAGCTGCACTGACGAGGGTTCCTTAGGCCTCTTTCTCTCGCTGGTCTCCTTCCTTCGCCTCTCAAAGCTCGAAGGCAAACTCCTCCTTCTCCATCTCCATCTCATCCTCCAACACTCCCAATCCCGTCTCCTCGATCCCCCAAATGCCCAACTCCCTCTCAGCCTCAGCATCACCGACCAAGCTCCCCTTCTGCTTCACTGTCTTGGCCCCTCCCTCGCTCAGCGACTTGAGAGAAGAAGACGAGGCCTTGGAGAGTCGACTCGGGACAGCAGAGGCGGATTTGGCGCCTGCGAGGGGAGGGCGGGGACGAGGAGCTGCGGTGGTGGAAGGGCCGACAGAGCGGGAGAGGGAGGGGACGAGAGGTGCGCGGGTGGTCGACGGTTTGAGGGTGGAGGTGGACTTGGTCGCAGTAAGAGGTGGGCGAGCGGAAAAAGAAGAGGGAGGGATGTCCTTGCGAAGGGTCGAGGGAGGGCGCGAGACGGTAGGAGGAGCGCCGACGGTCGGAGGACGGCGGTTCGTCGAGTTGCTAAGGACGGAGGTGGGGCGGCCGCGAGATGCAGCGGAGAGGTTAGTGTCGGAGGCTTTGTTGGAGAGAGGCTGACGCTTGGGGACGGGAAAGATGGGTTTAGTCGAGTCGAAGAGCGAGTCGATGACTGTTGCTGAGAGGATCAGCGAGGTGCTTTGGCGAAGACGATAAATAGGACGCACAATCATCCTTGACCATCTCTTCGTCCAACTCGGCCTTGATCGCTTTCCTCTCCTTCTCGTCTCGCTTCTGCCACTCGGCGAGGTCTTCGCAGGCAAAGAAGGGGGTCGCTCGGAACGCTGCGCCGATCCCTGCCGTCTTGAAGTCGGGCAGAGGGAAATCGGGTTCGAAAGGCTCGTCTGTAGAGTCGACGAGCAGAGGTCAGCCTATGGCTCTCACCCGGCTCGGCCAGCTCGACTCACCATAGTCCGCCGAGCTCTTTCCCGCCAACTCGACCTCGCGATCGACACTCAGATCAAGCTCTTGCTCCTCCTGCTCTACTTCTACATCAGGCTCCACCTCGGGCGAAAAGGACAGCGGTGCAAACTTGTGTAGGCCAGGCGAAGGGGTGCGAAGGTGCGAAGGGAGGAAAGGGGCGGCGGGCTTGACGGGCGCGCAAGAGGGACCGGCAGTGGAGGTTGACGCTTTGCCGGGGAAGAGAAGCGTGGATTCTGTAGTTCAGCAGAGGTCAGCTCTGATGCTCGAAGCCGAAACGGGACGCGTCGGAGACGGAGGGTCAAGGCGGCGCCGAGAGAGCTGTAGGCGAGCTGTCGAGGTACGGAACAGCTATAACAAAGAACAGCACCTCCGCGCTGCCTTCTCTAGCCGTTCTGTAGCCTTTCCGGCTTGCCTTTAACCCGCATCACAACACTCGCTCGTCTCCGGCGCTCTTTGGGTCAGGACTACTCACCTGCAGCTCCTTTACCCTTATTGCCATCCTTAGCGCCCAACACCCTGCCAGCAGCTTTCGCCGTCGTCTGTAGTCCTTTGCCTCCGGTCAACCCAGGTTTGGACGGTACAGCGAGAGGTTGACGAGCGGGAGTCTTAGTCGGGTGCAGCGAGTTGGAAGGGCGCAGTTGAGGATTCTCCTGGTTCAGGTTGGACCGCTGAGAACGGGAGAGCATATCGTCCTACAGCTCTTTTGGCGAAGCGCGGAAAGGTGAGCTCGAGCTAGTGAAGGGGGAGAAGTGAGAGAGGCGCGAAGGGCGAAAGCAGCGACTTGGTCGGTCAAGGGGGGGCCGTACGTTGGTGGTAGCTGCTTCACTGAGCTCTAATAGATCGATCACCAAGTGCTCTCTGCTGTGGCAAGGTGCCATCTCTATACTGTGGTGCTCTTCGTGCTCGGCGCCGAAACTTCCCCCGTCCCTTCGGCTCTCTTTGCGAGAGGCTTCTCATCAGGTCAAAGGGGGAAAGCGACACAAAGTCTAAGCGGTCGCGTTTCAGCTCTCAGCGACCTTGCCTGTCCTCCCTGCCCCTCAGCCGACGACCAGCTCGGCGGTGGTCTTCGCTTTCGCAGGCTGTCTGGAGAGGCGTGTAAAGGTGAACGACTGCTGTTCAGCAACCAGGAATAGGGGTGTGAACAAGTAAAAGAGTATGCTACAGGCGATTAGGAGGGCTACAGGCGTCTATCGAAGGGGCTCGGGGATCTATTCAAACAGCTCATCGGCATCCAGCTCGCTGGTGAAGTCACGAGCGTGGCGTTGCCTGGCGGCAATGTTGCGCTTGAATGCTGAGAGACGCTCGGCGATAGATCGGCGGGTGGAGACTGTGCCAGTAGGGACGAGGGTCCAAACCTGAGCTGTTGAGCTTTCCTTGGCACTGGAAGCTGTCGCGGCGGCCTTGACTCCAACACTGGTAGTCGAGGAAGCCTTCTTGGCCGAGGTGGTGGTGGTGCTGAAAGAGGAAGGGTCAGTTGAAGCTCGGGAAGCGCAACGGAGGAGCTCGGCGAAGACTCACGTAGGCTTGACACGCTTGGGGTTGTAGAGACTCCATACATAAGCAGAGGTAGTCGAAGCGGTCGGTGAGACGGTTGAGGTGAACCTGGAGAGGAGGGGAAAAGTCAGTGTGTTCAAAGAACGAAGGAGGAGGAAGAGCTCACTTCGAAGCATCAGCGAGGTAGACCTGAATCTCCGAAAGACCGACGTTGCTGGTGGTCGACGAGACCTTGGTAACGGTGAGAACAATTGAGCTAGTCGTGACTGAGGGAAGATCGATATAGGTAGCCGTTCCGTCGTTCTTGAGCTCGCCGACAGCGACCGAGGAGCCGTCCGAAAAGGTGAGCGTTCCGGCGAGGATCTGATCGTTGGTGTTGGGGCGGTCGTAGAGAACGATCTGGTTGAAGGTAACGGCCGAGTCCCAGGAGAGCTTGAGCCAGGCGCCAGTGGTCTGCGAGAGAGTGGCCCACTGCGAGAAGAGACAGCACCGAAGTCAGCGATCTACTCGGAATCCGGACAACAGAGAAAGTGAGCTCACCTCCCAGGCGCTAGACTTGGGGTATCCTCCGACGTGACCGTCGATAGCCTTGGCGGCGGTCTGACCAGACGATGTGCTCTCGGTCGAAGCTTGGACCGAGCCGCCGAGCGCAAGGTTGACGGGAGTGGCTGAGGCGGCAGCAGCGGAAGTCGGGGCCGAAGTCGACGTTTTGGAGGTGGCCTGCGTTGTCGTTGTGGTCTTGGGAGCCTCGGTGGTGGTGACGACGAGAGACCAGACCATGGCGCTCGGGGAGGACTTGGAGGTCGAGCTGGAGCTGGAGCTGGAAGGGGCTTGCGTGGTTGTGGGGGCGACCGAGGAAGTCGAACTGGAGGACGGGGGAACCGAGGAGCTCGAGCTGGACGAAGGAACGGTTGAGGAGCTCGAGGATTTTGTCGCTCCGGCGGCAATGTTGCCAGTCGACGAGGCAGCGTAGGCCTTGGAGGTACTGGAGGTCTTGACCGTGGTAGATGTCGTCGAGGAACTTGACGGCTGTACGCTGGTGGTGCTCGTTGATGAAGAGGAGGAGGAGCTTGACCGGAAGACCGAGGACGAACTCGAAGGCTCGGAGCTGCTGCTGGCGGCCAGGGAACTCGAGGTGCTCGAAGTCTGAGTCGATGTCGTCGATGAGCTCGAAGGCTTTACGCTGGTTGTGGTCGTAGCTGACGAGGAAGTCGAGATCGAGGGCGAAACCGAGGATGAAGACGAAGCCGAAGCCGAGGAGCTGCTGCTGACCGCGACCGAGGTAGTGGGAGCGGTGGTCGTAGTAGGAGCAACGGAGCTCGTCGTCGTGGTTGTCGTAGGGGCCACGGTGGTCGATACAGTGGTTGATACGGAAGCTGACTCGGAGGTGGTGGGCTGAACCGAGGAGCTCGAGGACGAAGCTACAGAGGTGCTGGTAGCGCTAGAAGTAGTGCTCGAAGATGTAGTAGTGTTGACAACGGCAGCCTCGACTGATCCCGGGGAGAAACGGACGTAGATCAGCCTTTGAACCCTCTCGGCGAGAGCTCGGCGCTCGTTTCACTTACAGATGTCGTTCTGGGCACCATTGTTCTGGAAGCCCCATCGAGCATGCTGAAAAGAAGAGGGAGAAGGAAGGAAAGGGGGAGGAGAAACGTTAGCTCTTGGTCGAGTACGACGACAAGGGAGAAGAAGCTCACGTATCCCGGCCTGTCGTAGTTTCCCTGCCACACAATGTTGGTAGGGTAGTTGTATGAGTCTGTCGAGTGGAGATGGTGCGAGTTCGCGCCGAGCCGAGTCAGCGCCGAGCATCGAAAGTCGAGCCTTCAGATTACTCACAGAGAGGACGCTTGGCTCCGGTGTTCTCGGTGCAGGTTCCTGCAGCCCAGTCCTCGCGCGAGCACCAGTTGGGGTCGACGGGAGCCATGATGGGGGTGGCATCGGCGGGCGAGCCGGTAACGTTGCAGTCGAAGGCGGTCATGTCTATAGGAGAACGCGAGGTCAGATCGTGCGGTGATCAACTGTACAAGTCAATAGCGTACAGAAGTTTCCAGTTCCGTTGTTGGCGAGCCAGACTGTCATTCAGACGAGAAGTGAGTCAGCGCCGAAGCCAAAAAGGAGAAGCGCCGAGCTTCGACTTACACCATCCACAGATGCACTTCTCTCCCGTGCAAGGAGGCATGCGCTCGGGAATCTCGAACGTAGTGACCTTCTGCTTGACACACTCGTGGTTGACCGAGAAGATGGCGAGGTTGTCCATCGTGACCTGGAAAGGACGAGGTCAGCGAGGGGTGTTGAAGCCGAGAGCCTCAACACGACCTACATCCTCAATGTTGTCAACGTCAGCGATACCGAGAGCGCATCCAGAGAGGAGGGAATCGTCGATGAAGTCGTCGGCGGGATCTCCAGAGTGGTAGGCGCCTGCGAGGCCGGGTCAGCTTCGGCGCTCTTTGGCGGCGCTTCCTGGCCGGCTATTACTCCACTTACCAGAGTTTGAGGGACAGGCATCTAGGAGAGAACCGGGAACAGTAGGGCTAACGCCGAACGACGTCCAAGCGACATGGCAAGCGATCTCGAAAGTGATGGATCCTCCGGCGACGAGCTCGGACACTTCGCCCGCAACAGGAGGGAGGGCACGAGCACCAGGTCCACGGAACCACCAGTCGTCCTGCTTCCAGTCAGGTCCGAGAGGAGCGAATGGGTCTCCGTCTGTCGAGAGAAGAAGAGATGAGCTTCGGCGTTGAACGAGTCCTCGGGGGAGGGCTTACCATCGAATTCAAAGTCCTCGTTGGCACCGAGCGCAGTCCATCCGACACCGTACATGGAGCCTGAGTGTTGTTTTGCTGTCAGTGCTGAGACCGGAGCAGCAGCGGCGAAAGAGAGCGACTTACGGGACCAGATCGTCTGGTGAGCGACCGCCGAAGCGGCAAGGGAGAGAGCAAGAAGGGAAGAAGTGAAAGAAGGCATCGTCGTCGAAAGTGAAAAAGGTTGAAAGACGAGGTGCGAAAGGGGCAAACGCTGCTATCAAAGCAGGGAGCGAGATTAGAAAGCGGAAAGGCGAGGCTGTCGACCGGCGACTGCTGAGGGGGGCGGAAAGAGCTGAGAAGTGAGGACAAGGAGGAAGAGAAGCGAAAAACGAGGACGGGCTGAGAAAGGGTGCAAGTGACCGAAGGGGACGGCCGGCCGCGAAGCAGACACAAAGAGAGGTGTTGCATGGTCGTCGTCTCCTCCCTCCCGCTTTCGGCGTTGAATCTCAGGAACCCAATTCGGATCCAGCGATTTCAGAGGGAAGCCACCCTCGCGAGGGCTGCTGTTCGAGGGCAGCCACCTAGTATGGTCATACACGCGAGATTGAAGTGTGGGGTGCTACAGTTCGTAGATTCGGTCCGGCAGCAGGGCCCTCCTGCTCGTCGAGGTTCCACAGCCGGCCAAGGGACGTTCCGACATGTAGAGCTCTCGTACATGGAACTCAAGGGGCGCAAGGAAGACAGCGGAACTGCGTAGATCAACTCGTCTTCCGCGGTCTGATTGTGAGGCGCTCGCGAGCAGAGCGAGGATGAGGGAGGAGCGAAAGAAGCGAAAGCCAGCTCGAGGCGCTCCCGAGATCTCGACTCTCGCAGCGCCGAGTCGCTACTTCTGCACCGTCTTCAAGGTGTATGTAAGGACTTTGCACCGACAGTAGAGGTCCTCTGAAGTCACCTACAGCCCTCGCTTCGACTCAACTCAGCTCTCTTCCGTCCGAAAGGCGATCGATCGGCCGAGGTGGCGGGACGGCCTTCCTTACTCGGCGCTCCTCCTCCTACTTCTTGGGCAGTTCACTTTTGTTTTGCACTAGCGTCATGATCTGTCGATCCATCATCCATCGAAGCGAAAGTTGTATTCGAGGCTGGTGCATTGGCCCCTCCTCATCGACGGGTCGTTCGCCTGCCTTGTGCGGCGAGAGACAGGCTTTCGCAGCTCGCCTCTCCTCCGACCTTTCGCCTCAAAATAGCTGCACAACTTCAGACGGGTCGATGGAACTACTTTGGACTCGCACTAGGCCTCGAGGGATGAGGTGGGTCGAGCAGCAAAGTTCAAGAGCTCACTCGCTCCGAGCGCCGAGCTCCGATTCACTGCGAGGAGGCTTCGCGAGGCGACCTGGAAGCCAACAACAGAGGGCAACCACTCGCTGTAATACGCTACTGTTGATGTCCTTTCGCTAGTCTCTCATCGGCGAGCCTCGACTGACGGTACATCTCTATTTCGACGCCTTCGGAGGGCCTTTCGATTTGTTCTATAGTACTCCTACTCCTGGACCTCGACTCCCTCGGGTACGGGGAAGTCAATGTTCATGTGCTCGGGCTATTCACGTGGAAGAGGTGATCAGCGAGCCAGTTCGGCGCCGACGAGAAGGGGACAAAGAGAAACGCACGTAAGCTCGGAAGTGAATCTTCCTTCCAACCTCCTCAATCTCATCCATCTCCTTTTTGGTCAACTCGGGCAAGAACTGGATAGCCGCGAGCTTCTTGATCCTCTCCTCGTTGCCCGACGCAGTGACGGCGACGACTCCCTTGCCGCGAGTCCAAAGCAGGAGAGCAGCAGCCGAGTCGACCTCGCGACCGGTCTCGGAGGAGATACGGTGGGCGATACGCTGGAGGATGGGCTTGAGAGGTCCTCCGCCGGTCGAGTGGCGGAGGAGAGGGGAGAGGGGGCCGTAGGCTTCGGTGAGGATGCCGTGCTCGGCTTGGATGTCGAGGATGGGTTGGATGTGGGTGAGGACGAAGGGGTGGTACTCGAGTTGGTTGACTACAGGCTTGTACTTGGCGACCTCGAGGATGGCCTTCAGGTCCTGAGGCCTTTGTAAGGAGGGAAGCGAAGGTCAGCCGCCGTCCGAGGTGGCCCTCGTAACTTCGCCAGTTGCGAGACGCGAGCATGCCGACAAGCCAGACGACTCACCTGAAGTTGCTAACTCCAATGGAAGAAGTGAGCTCGCCAGCTTCCTTCATCGCCTCGAGCTCCTGCCAGAAGGGGACGAGCTGTCCTGCCTCGGGGACGAAGGCTGTCGCGCAAAGTCGAGTTAGCAAGTGCTCGAAATAAAAATTGTAAGCCTGAAGCATCACGTACGGTTGTGGACGAGAAGTAGGTCAGGCTGGAAACCGAGGCGCGAGATGGTGAGGTTGACGGCAGCGCGAGCGGAAGCGAGAGGAATGGGAGGGTTAGAGGGGCTTCCGTCCTTCTGCGAGACTTTGATAGAGAGCAGAAGTCAGCTTCTATCGTCCACGTTGAACAAAAGGCCCCCGCCTCTACGCCATCGTTCTCGCGAGGCGAGCTCGGTGGTGGCACTCGGTCGACTCACGCTTGCTGGTGACCCAGACGTCGCCCTTGGACAATCCCGAGTTGGATACAGTCTCTCCAGTCTCCTTCTCGTTGTTGTAGCCCCTGCAAGTTCGGTCGATCTTGGTCAGCCTCACGCCGGTGGAAAGTCGCCGACCGGCCCCCGAGAGCTAGCAAAAGCTTCGAGCTAGCCAGGCGAAGAGTTGAGGGTCAGAGCAGTAGTACTCACTGAGCAGTATCAACGTGACGGATACCTGCGTCCAAAGCGACCTTGCCTGTAGGGTCGTCGGAGCGGATCAGTCGCGTGCTTGCAAGCTCAGCGAACGATAGCGAGACGTACCAGACTCGGTAGCAGTCTTCCTAGCGTCTCCAGTTCCGTTTCCCTGTAGCGAATCAAAAAGTATCAGCTTCCCGTTCGCCAGGGAGAACAGCAGAGAAAGCTCACCCATCCGAGGACTGGGATCCGCTTGCCGTCGAGCAGGGCAAAAGTAGGGACGTTGTTGGAGGGGATGGTGGTGGACATGTTGCGCGAGACTTGTAGTAGTGTACGAGGGGTGAAGCGAAGCAGCTTGAACAGCGAGAGCGATGTGTAGGAGCGAGAAAGGCGATCTCGCTAAGCGTCTCGCAAGATTACGTCGGTCACCAGTCGGTCACCACTCGGTCACCGTGTCCGAGCCTGAGGTCTCCTCATCACCATGTACTTCTATTCGACCTCCATCCCATTATCGCTCGACGTCACTACCGCTTCATCTTCCCTCACTTCCATCGCTCGCTCGCCCTCCTTCCCATTCGGCGCTCGCTCGACCCAGCTCGGCTCTTCCCTCTCCACCTCGGACGGCTCGGTAGAGACGGATAGGGACGACCGTACGGCTGGGAGAGATTGGGAGAGATTGGGAGAGATTAGGAGGATTAGGGGGATTGGGCTGAGGAGGATCAGGGGGAGGAGATGGGATGTCGGAGAGCGGGCTTTGGGCGCGGGAGACGAGGATCATCTGTTGGCTTTAGACTTCTCATTAGCTCTGAGCCACAG
>MWVB01000071.1:53460-114144 GCA_003054985.1 Leucosporidium scottii | reverse complement strand
CCCTCGTCGAGCATACCAATCCTCGTTGACCCGCCGTTTCGGATCGTACCCGCCGGGCATCTTCTCCCACATCAGAGGGTCTGTTGCGTAATCACGATCCAGCGTGTTCTACGGGAGAAGATAGAAATCAGCGTCTTCGAGGCGCAAGAGACGGCATTGGTCACGAACAAGAGTGATGACTTTGGCGCCGAAGACAGGTGCCGCCGCGAGCGCCTCCAGCTCGTCCATGACAGCACTGCGTTGGTGAAGAGGAGTCAGCAAGGATTAAAAGAGGTAGTGATTTGAGCTCACGATCCGAGTCCCAACCCCTGCTGGCTGACGAGGATGAAGAAGGTTGAAAAGGTGCAAATTGCCCTCTCGCGATCCGCCAGCTCGAGCTCCTTAACGCCGTCTACCTCGTCGGTCCAGTCCTGCAGAGTAATCAAGGTCAGATCACATGAAGCCGAGATCTGATTCTGCTTAAACTCGCCAGGCTGACATGACCAATGGGCTGGAAGTCTGGATCGGGGTTCGGCGGGCCCACCTCCCTGGTGAGACTGCAGAGCTCAACCTTGGGCAGAGGCTCTGTGAAGCGCTCGAGAGCTTCTGCAGTCTTGGCCCGGAAGATCCAGTGAAGGCCCTGCACAGAAGCAAGAAGGTCAGCGCGTTCGTAGACGGCTCCCTTCCACCTCGGGCTTCGTACACGCCGTAGCAATCCGAAACGCACCTTGTCCCCCGTCCTGACCTTCCCACACCACGTCTCCACCATATCTACGTTCCAGCCACACAGCTGGACGAGGTAGAAGCTCAGCAAACGGCGCGAGGAGGCGGCGAATCCGCTGCGAGGCCGGCTTGGATGTAGCTCACTATGCGCTGTCGAGTAAGCTCCTTCTTGTGTACGTCGTTGTCCGGATCGAAAGGGACGAGATCGACGAGTCTGGACATGGCGAATAAGCAAGCAGAGAGACGAGCAGCGACAATCAGGAAGCAGAGAGACGTAAGCACGCGGGGAGCTCGAGTCAATCACGTCGGCGACCCGTTCCCAAGTCCGAGGGTGGAAAGCGATGCAGGCGTGGCTGCATGCAATTACGCTCGAGAGCAAAGCTATAGCACAAGGAACTCAAGTATCTAATAGGTGACAAGACCGCCCCCTTTCCTCCTGCCCCCCCCCCCTCCTCCTCAAACCGGACCGCTCAGGCGATGATGGTGAGTTCCCGGGTCCGACCTTGAGCGTGCAGGTCCTTGTACTCGTCCCAGATCCTGTAGTGATGTGAGAGGAGTGAGTACGGAGTCAAGATGAAGCGACGAGAGCCGAGAGCAGTCTCGCCACGGGGCAGCCGAGCTCCAACTCACCTCTTCAACTCGACAATGTACTGAGCCTGCACCTCCTCCATCTGCGACATGGTCGGGTTGTCGACCTGCGTGACGCGAATGGGCCGACCGACGACGGAGACGATGGGATGTCGGTAGGGAAGGATGCCGACGTTGTCTGAAGAGGAAGGGAAGTTCAGCGCCGAGCCAAGGAGACGAGGCTCGGGCAATGAGCGCACAATTGAAGAGACCGCGACCGAAGAAGATGGCTGCGAGGCGATGAGAGTGTCAGCGTCGCCTGTGCGAGAAGGAGAAGGACGAGGCGCACGAAGGGTAAAGCCGAAGGCGGCCTGAAAGCGTTTCTGCAGCTTGTAAAGTCGGGTACCTCGCTCATTCGACAATTGCTCAAAGATCTGCAGACCGAAACCAGATCAGCTCCGCTGCAAGTCGAAGAAGCACGGGGGAAGACCGACATCGTTCTCGCCGAAAGAGAAGACGGGCACGAGATCCGCTCCTTGCCGCATGGCCAGCTTGATGAAGCCCATCCGCCGCTTCAATGTCAAATCTGCCGTCCCCGGACGAGCACTCAGCGACTCTGCTGCTCCTCCCACCACGATAGTCAGGCTCGATCCTGGACCTGTTCGGCGAAAGAAGGAGCGCGAGGTCGTCAGCTTCCCCGACTCGCTCCTATCGAGCGGCGCTGAGAGACGTACCTTGCTTGAGAATGTTTTGACAAGACTTCATGCTGACGGAGCAAACGCCGAGAGAGAGGATAAAGTCGCGGTAGAGAGGGATTTGGAAGTTGGAAGCGAGGGTGAGGAGGTGAGGGTTCAGGCCGGGAAAGAGCTTGGAGAAACCGGTAGCTATCGGAGAACGTAGCTAGAGTCAGTACGGCTGCTCGGAGAGGACGCAGCAATACCGCTGACCTTCGGTGCCGAAGTTGGCGACTGAAAAGAAGCGGTCCGGTCAGCGAGCAGTAGAGCAAGGGGCAGAGCAGCAGCAACACTCACTAGCTCCCATTCCGATGATTCCATGCGGGTGGTAGCCTACTCGTGCGCAGGAAGTCAGTGTAAGCTCCCGGTGCGTCTTGCTGTCGCCGAACGTGGAAGAGAAGGGGAGCGAGGGACTCACCGAATACATATTTGCGGTCGGGCGGTAGATCTGCAGTCTACTCACCAGCAGCCTCGTCAGCGCTTATCCTCGCTGGCACTCCTGGAACCCTGACGCGCTTCGCCTTCCCTACCGGCATCCAGCGTTCCCCCTGCCAGCAACAGCGACGAGGCAGACTCACCTTGATAAGCGACACGGGGAAGAAGCCGACGAACCAGACCCAGAACCTACTGCCTCGTATCCTCTTGCTCGCTCGGCCGCCCTTGACGCTCGCCTGGTCGATTGCGAGGATCCAAACGAGGTAGGGGATGATGATGGGCCACAGTAGAGGGATGGAGCTGTAGTAGAGAAGTCTCAGCTTCCTTCTACAACCCTACGAGGGCTCCGCCGCCCAAGATTCTCCAAGCCACTTGTCGTCGGCTCGCGCGCCTCGTGGGGCCCGCTGAGAGAGGACTAACCAGAGCAGGAAGAAGAGCCCGAGAGAGAAGGGGAGCGCCACGGTCCATCCAAACACGGCCAGAGTCTGTAGTCGACGATGCCGAGGGACCACGAGCGGAGCGAACCTGCCAACGGGCGACAGAGCGGGTCAGCATGCGGGGGGAGGGAGAGCTGGCGGCGGGGAGGGTGCAGCGACCCACTTGATCTTGCTGCGAGTAGACTTGGTGTACTCCTCCTCTCGATCCTTTGTCGAGGCGCCCATGGCAAGGTGACGATACGAAGCGAAACGAGGAGGTGGAGGAGGACAAGGAGCGCGAGCTCGACGTCGGCGACTTCATTCTTGGAGCGCCGCAGCTGGGTGATCTTCATCTCAAGTCCGATTCGGGGCCTTCGCTGTATACTCATCTACGTCCTTGACATCTCTCGTCGTCCAGGCTTCCTCTTTCCCCTAAGATAGCATCGGTCGAGAGCTGCTGCGGCCGAGACGATGATTCAAGTGTCGTAGCCTCATCCGTTCCTACAGGCAATGCAACAGAGACAAATGGTAGCCAACAGGTGTAGGTGAACTCTCTCGTAATCACAACCTCCGTGCGAAGCCCAGGGGCGGGTTATCCAGAGGATCTCCGAGCTCGGCGTGGTGTGAAGGCATCTCACTTGACTGGGTACAGCTGTAAGTCAGCACGGGAGGCGTGCAGAGTCAATACATAGGTTTGATCTATGGCAACAATTACTCGAGCCCTCAGGAGGCAAGATGTGGGCCGTCTAAGTCGAGCGCCGAACCCCTGCACCCTCGCCTTCTCCTGCGCCGAGCTCACCCAACCGCCGTGACAAACTCGAGAGTTCGTCAAATGACAGGTGTGAGCGTATGTGATCAGTGAGGGTGCCTGCTGTACCCCCGTTCTTCCCTCTTCTTCCTCTATCTCCCTCAGCAGACCTAAACCTAACCCTAACCTCGGCGGTCAGGAAACACTTTGCGGGAGCAGAAATGTAGGCCAACCGAGTCGGCAAGGGGAGCACGGCTTTTTGACCTCCCCTCCACCTTGTATCTGGGGGGGTCGAGCTTCCTCTCGTGTCTTTGCCTGCTAGACGACTCCTCGGCGCAAGCTCCGCCGAGTGCTTTCTTTTCGACGAGTGCTTTGCTCACACCTCTGAGCCGTACGGAGAGAGTCGGGTAGTTTGCAAGTCCTGAGCATCTCACACATCGCGCGCAGAGACGTGCTGAGAGTCTCAGGGCTTGGTAGGGCTCCCCTTATTATTTAACGCCGAGCTTCCTCCTCGCCTTCAACACTCGGCTAGACCTCTCGGCTTCCGAAAACAGGTTGAGTCAGTCCTTTCAGATATCCAGGCTGAGCTGCAGGCGTCGGCTGAGCCAGGAAAGGGCTACAGGCGGCGCTCAACGGCGCTCAACGTCAGCCGTCGCCAAATATTACCCACCAAAAACGGGTCAGGAAACTCTTGAGGAGGGCAGAGATGTTGCAGCACGGCGTGCTTGTACACTCTGGTAGTCATGGGTGGTATCGGGGATCAAGTCCCTAAAAGGGCGAGCGGTAGTAAGCGCCAGGAGACGGCACAGAGCCAAACACATGGCCGCCGAGAAGCTCTCGCTTTCGCACTCGAGGGTTTTCCAACTCTGTGCAACGGCGGAGGCGCTGGAGTGCAGCCATTTCTATTGGTACAGTTTGTTCAGATGGAAAAGAGCGTGGAGGGAGAGGCTCTAGATGCAGATGCCGTTGACGAGCTCCGAGTCGGCGTCGCAGGAGGCTGTTGATGAGGGAACGCTGTCAGCTCCCAGCCCCAGAGAGGTCAAAAAGCTCAGAAAAACTCACTGGCGACGCAGGCGCCTGTGGAAGGGAGCGAGATAGGCAGCGGAGAAGGAGAGAATGGTCAGCCTTCGGCGAGGTGAAGGACAAGAACAGCGCTACTCACCGGCAACACACTCAACACCGACAACACCCTGGATAACAGTACAGTCGACTCCACCCTCATTGGTGCATCCTCCGCACTGCTCAAGAGCAGTCTCCGTGTCCACGCACTCCGACTTGCCGAGTCCGAGGCTGCACTCCTCGAGATGAGCAGGGCAAATGGCGCGGCGCATACGACGGCGAGCGAGTCCCGAGGGGTTGAGCGACTGGTCGAGGAGGTAGGACGCGGTCGAAGCGCCAGGGAGGGTGACTCGGTGAACGAAGACCTGGCTTTGTACCTTCTGCTCGTAAGGGTCCGAGCCGAGACTGACACCGTCGTAGACCTCCTCCGTGGCGATGAAGTCGTTGTCGGCCATGGTGAAGACAAAGTAGTCTGGAGAGGGGAGTGAAGTCAGCTTCGGCGTCAACGGCTCCCTTCTGAGTCGGCGTTGCTCCTCCACCACCGGCATCGCGGAAGCCACTCCATGGCGAACACGGTAAAATAAGAGAGAGCTCACCATCGGGAAAAGCGGGGTCAAGCACAGGCTGGATGGCAATGGACTCTGCGGGAGCGTAAGCGAAGCTCGGTCAGCGCTGAGGTCGCCGAAAAAGGTGCAACAGGCCAGAAACTTACCAAACTTGCCAGTGATGTCGGTATCGAGAGGCTTGCCGTTTTGAAGCCCGAACTTGGCGAGCTCGGTGGCGTCGATGAGGTTGACGAACTGGTTGAAGTCGGCGGCGACGATGGACGAGTCGAGGACTCCCCCGGGAGCGACTGAAGCTCCGATCGAATCGTAGAGGCCGTTGATGTTGGTAGCATCGGCGAGCGAGATGAGTCCGATATCCTTGAAGACGGAGGTGACCTGCTTCTTGGAAGCCGAAGAGGCAGGAGAATCGCCGTTGCCGTTGCCCTTGCCGTCGCGAGCGAGGACCATGAAGACACCCTCGGAGACCCACGCGATCTCAGATTGAGAGAAGACCTTGTCCGCGGTGTAGGGAAGCTCGACGACCCATTGGCCAGTGACGACGGGCTCGGCGGGGGCGGTGATGTCGTACTCGATCCTTTGAGAGCGAGAAAGATCAGCACGACTAGCAAGACGTGCTTCAAATTCCTCAGAGCTCACATGCGAGTGTACTGAACGTTCTCATCGTCGACGATCTGGTCCTGCACGAGCGCCGACTGAAGGAGGACGTAGAGTTTGGTGTTGTCGGGGCTGATGGTGAGGCCCTCGAAGCCCTGATTGGTCGCACGGCCGCTGACGATGGTGGAGCCGTCCTCAGTGGCAAAGTCAAGGCTGCCGTCAGAGTCGTGAGGGAGGAAAGCGTCGGGCGGGAGGATCGAGGAGAGAAGGGTTCCGTCGGCGGCGATGTGGTAGATCTGTGGGGGGTGGGGAAGCGACGTAGGGAGCGGAGAATGGAGAAGAGAGATGAAAAGGTGAGGCAAAGGGGAAAAGAACGAGAGGAGACCTGTCAGACGGCTTGTCGAACGACCGAGATGACGGCCGAAGAGCGATCGCAGTCTCCAGGAGCATACGAAAGGTGCTTACTGCAGGTCCGTACTCATCACTAGTCCAGAAACTCCCGTCGGCCATCAAAGCGAGTCCCTCGGCGTCAATGCTGAGGGCGTTGTTCTCGGCGGCAGGAAGCTCGGTGAAGTCGCTGCTAGCGGGGCGGATGTTGATTGGATCGAGACCAGTCGTGTAGCCGCCGTTCTCATTGAGAGGCGAAGTGTCGAGGTATTTGAGTCCTCCGGTGTAGGTGAGGGCGAGGGAGGGGCTGCCGGCGGCGTTACAGGTGGCGGCCGTGCAGGGCGTGAGGGTGAAGTCAATGTACTGCGAGCGCGCGGCGTAGTTCATGAGCCCCTGAACGTTATATCCGCCTTCAGAGCGAAGATAGCGAAGGGAGAGGTCAGCAGTGTGCTCCAGCGGGGGCCATTCGTCTCGTGGCGAGCTTCGGCGAAGAGCTTCGTCTCGGCGCTCGTTCTGCGAGGACTCACGGTCAGGCTGAGCGACGATGATTCCACTGTAAGTTCCATCTCCGTTGGCTCTCCACTTCTTGACATTGATCGCCGATCCAAGTCCGCCTATCGAAGAGCAAAGCGAGAAGATCAGTCTTCGGCGCTCGGTGAAGGTCCTCGTTGGCGCTGCCACTCACCGAGCGTGTCGCCCCATGCATCCTTGTCGTTAGCATCAAGGTAGCCGAAACCAACGGCTCCCTTCCACGTGTCTAGATCGCGTCGAAGAGTTGATCAGCAGGTCTTCTCGCCTTTGACGTTCACGAGGAGGAAGAGAAACTCACAGTCTACGCCGTTGAGGGTGAGGGTGTAGCCAGCGGAAGGTCCGGGGGTAGTGACTACGGACCCAGAGGCAGCCGAGATGAGACCGGCGAGGGCGATGAGGGAGAAAATGGCGCGTGAGGGGGGTGAGTTGAACGAAGGAAGGGAGAGGAAAGTGCCGAAGGGCGGTGAGGACTGAGTTGGACGGTGAGTGACGGCAAGACCTGTGAAGAGGAGTCGGGAAGAAGAGAGAGGGGAAGGAGAGAAGCCAACTGAAGGGCGAGCTTGCTGCGATGGCATTCGCGACGGCGATGCTCGTTGCTTGCCCTCCGCCTCAGCTCCCGACGACGCGTCGCTAGTGTTCGATCACCATACGCGACTGTGGGTGGTGAGCGAAGCCCGCCAACGAGAACTTCGGTCGACCCCACGACCCCCTTGCCCTCCGCCAAAGCGAGCGCACGTTCGGCCGCCAGCCCGTCAACTTTGGCCGCGAGTGCCAGTCGAGAAGGCAGCGAGGAATGCAGTCGAGCGGAAGCGAGCGGATGAGGAGGGAGAAGGTGATCCCGGTCGGCCGAGATCATGAGGTTGCTGATGAGTCGCCCAAGACGAGCGAGATGGTTTGAGTCTGCTGCTTGAGATTGCGAAAAGAGAGGGACAGCGACGGTCATCTAATATGCTACACACGATCAATCCTGGTCCCAGTCGGGGTTTTGCTTGGGCGGTGCGGGTCCTCCTGCTTGCCGGCTCATGCTGTGGCGAGAGAAGAGAACGGGTCAGCGAGCGAGCGACGAAAAAGAGGCCGGAAGAGACGAACATGATGGAGTCGACACGGAGAACTGAGATGGCAGCATCAGTACCGTAGCGGATGGCCCATCTTGTGGCCGCGAGCAAGTCAAAGATCTCTGCCTTCTTGGCATCGAGCGTTCCGCCGTTCTCCGCCTGCCGAGTTAGAAAGTCAGCTTCTCGCCGTCAATGGAAGCCAGCTGAAAGAGACTCACCTCAATATCCACACCCACAAGACCCTCCTCGTTCGCCTGATGAGCGGCATACAGCCTACTCAGCACCTCGGTCGCATCCAGTCCCGCGTTCTCGGCCAACGTCCTCGGCACCACCTCCAACGCATCGGCGAACCTCTTGATGGCATGCTGCGCCAATCCAGGGGTCTTCTCTCCAAACTCGGCAATGCGCTTGGCGAGCTCCAACTCGGTGGCTCCCGCTCCGGCGACCAGACGAGGATCCTTGATGATGCCCTTGACGACGTTGACTCCGTCGTCGATGGCGCGCTCGACGTCGTCCATCTGGTTGGTGGTAGCTCCTCGCACGACGACAGTAGCGGTCCGAGTCGCCTCCTCAGCCTGACGGAAGACGGTAACGCGGTCGCCTCCAATCTCGACGGTCTCGACGACGTCGCACTGTCCCATCTCGTCGATGGTGGGTGCTCCGAGGCGAGCAAGAGGGGTGGCGCCGACGACACGGCAGAGACGGCGGAGATCAAACTTGGAGAGGACCTTGACGACGAGGATGCCGTGGCGGTTAAGGTAGTGGAGAGCAAGCTCGCCGATGGAGGAACCGGCGACGAGGACGTTGAGACCAGAGTCGGCAATCTCTTGGAAGATCTAGGGTGTGAGAGACAGGGTGAGAATGAGCCGCGAGCGAGAAGAAGCGATCGACCCACCTTCTCCATGTGCTTCTCCTCGCCGCGCGAGAAGTTGAGAAGCTCCTCCGAGTTCTTGAGCAGGACAGTACCCTTGGTCTCGGTCTGAGCAATGTCGATACCGCAGGTGAAGACTCCGACCTTGGCGTTGGCGGCCTTGTGGACGGTTCCTGTGGGTGGGCGAGAGAGAGAGAAAGTCAGCTTCGGCGTTCGACTGGGCGCGGATGAGCCGAACTCACCCTCAGGCTCGCGACCAAAGACCATTCCGCGCACGACACGACTCTGACTCAGTCCTCCTCCCATGATCTTGACCACACGAACGTTGTCGACATTGAACTGTGATGCGAGAGCACGAGGTCAGCGCTCGCACTCCCTTCTCCGCCGGACGTCGTCTTCAAACCTACAGCTTTAGGCTCCTTGGGCATGACGGCAAGGACCGCCTCGGCAACGAGCTTGGCGAGAAGGTCCTCAGCACCGTACTGCTTGGAGGCGAGTGTTGGTCGAAGGGCGAGGATCAGGCTCTCCTCGGTGAGGGGAGTCTCGAGGGTACGGGCGGTGAGCTCTGCGACGGTGAAGGAGGTCAGCAGTTGGCACATGGAGCTCAACACGAACTTCGACTCACTCTCGAGCTCCTCAATGGCGCGGTCACGAGCGAGCTCGTAGCCCAAGACGACCTCGGAGGGGTGAAGTCCCATGGTGAGGAGGTACTCGGCCTTGCGGAGGAGCTCGCCGGCGAGGATCATGACGAGGTTGGTGCGATCTCCCATCTAGTGTGAAACACAAAGAGTCAGCTCACTTGTAGTCCAGTCGCGTGCAGGCAGTAGCTCAGCGAGAAAACACGCGTCCCGCTGAGCAGCTCCCTGTGCCGTCCCAGGGTGCTGCTATAGCCGCCTACAGCTCCCGAACGACAATGAGAAAGCTCACCTCGTGCTCCTGCTGCTGAGAAGCCATGACAAGAACCTTTCCGGCGGGGTGCACGACCTCCAACTCGCGAATAATGGTCGCAGCGTCCGAGGTGACAAAGAGCTTCTCCAAGTGGTTGATGACCATCTTGTTACGTCCATTGGGACCTGTCATGACGGTCAGCAGGTCAGTAGAGAGCTCTGCGACGCGTCCAAGTCGAGCGACGAGCGAGCCAGCGCGTACCGAACGAGCTGGGAGATGAGAGAGCCAAAGTGAGCGAGTGTAGCGAGGTAGGAGCGGGAGGGGGAGAGAGCTCACGTGCGAACAATCTCGGAGAGCTCTGCGACGGCGTGGATGTTGCTGTAGGGGAGCAAGAGATGAGGGAGGTTAGATGGATCCTGCTGGAAGGGGGAGAAGCGAGTGTAGCTGACCGGATGACGGCCTCTTCGATACCAGAGTGCATCTGTAGTGCAGCAGAAGTGTAAGTGAGCTGTACCACATGCGCCCGTGTTTAATCACTGACGTTGTAGCCCTCCTTGAAGAGGGAGGATCCCCCCTGGGGCATCTTGAGCGACATGGTGGTAGCAAAGAGAGAGCTGAGGTGTGACTGGTCTGTAGGCGAGTCGAAAGTTGCTTCCTCTTGTATGAAAGGAGAGCGAGACTAGTCCCAGAGACGAATGAAGCGGGAACAAGAAGCTGCTCTCCGAAGGGAGCTGAGCGCGTCGAAGTTCGCAGGCGCCCCCTCTCCTTGATCTCCGTCCTCTTCCTGCTTGAGTTTGGCTCGGCGCTCGGCTACACAAGATGGCATCATTACCGACCCCACCACCAGCGCCCCTCCCCTCCCAATCAGCTACAGACTCGCCTGCACCAGCACCAGCTCCTTCGCCGCCAAAAGACAAGCGAAGACCGCCGCCGGCCGTCCATCTCATCGCTGGAGGGTCAGTTCTGGTTCGCTACACCTCTCACTCGGGTCCATACTGACTTTAGGAACATTTCAGACTCGGTGGCATGTGCGGATCCATCGTCACGGCGCCGTTCGACCTCGTCAAAACTCGGCTGCAGTCCGACATGTTCCAGCACCGAGCCGCTGCCAACAAGCAAGGCGTCAAGGTAGCACAGCATGGTCTCAAGCAGCTACTCGGAAACTTTGTCGACACGGGCCTCATCCTCAGGTGAGCTTCGGCCTCGAGCGGCGGGCTTCGAAGGGAGCAGCGATCCTCGCAAGACGCATCTCCTACTTCAGTGTATGCAGTCGAGGGATCATGAAGCTGACCGGGACACCTTTGCAGGGATGTATACAAGTACGAGGGACCATCGGCGCTGTTCAAAGGGCTAGGACCTACGCTCGTCGGAGTCGTCCCCGGTCGGTAGGTCTCCTTCCCTTTCATCTCACGCCCTTCTCTCTTGAAACTCACTCGGCTCGCCCATCAACAGCTCCATCAACTTCTTCGTCTACGGCAATGGCAAGCAGATCTACGCCGACTACTTCAATCACGGACGCGAGAACTCGGCCGTCCATCTCTCGGCAGCTGCCACGGCTGGAGTCATCACCGCTGCCGCTACGAATCCCATCTGGGTCGTCAAGACGGTGATGCAGCTACAGCAACAGCAGCGCCCACCAACACCGGGGATCAACCCCTCCGTCCCTCACCCGTCTTCGACCGCGACCGCCTCCTCCTCTCGCCCTCTGCCACCTCTCCCTACTCCACCAAAGGCCCCAACATCGACCTTTTCGCACTCCTTCCGTTCCATCACCTCTCCTCCTCTTCCCCTCAGCCACCGCCCCACTTCCTACTCCACCACCATCGCCATCTTCCGCGCCGAAGGGATCCGAGGGTTCTACAAAGGCCTGTCGGCGAGTCTGTTGGGCGTGACGGAGGGAACGATTCAGTGGACGCTGTATGAGAAGTTCAAGAGCGTGGCCAATAGTGGGAAGAAGGCCGAGGAGCAGGGTGGTTGGAGGGTCAGCGCTGCCGCTGGAGGAGCCAAGCTCGTGGCGACGATGATCACTTATCCTCATGAGGTGGGTTCTTCGTGTTCTTTCTACTCTGAGCTACCCCTCACTGACCTCCCTCGCGCCTCTGCATCCCTTCATCGCCCTCACAACTACCGCCGAGCAGGTCATCCGCACCCGCCTTCGTCAACCCGCCCCTCCCGGCCAGTCTCCTCGCTACACCTCCCTCCTCCAATCCTTCCGCCTCGTCCTCCTGGAAGAAGGCTGGCGTGCTCTCTACGGAGGCCTCTCACCGCACCTCCTTCGGGTCGTTCCAAACGCAGTCACCATGTACTGGGTCTACGAGCGCGTGATTGCTACTTTTGTGGTGCAAAACGATGACAGGAGTAGTAGGAGTAGTAGGGTGGACTGAGGGGTGTGGGAGCGAAGAAAACGGTCGAGCTGTCAGGAGGAGAAGGGGGAGGTACGCGGCCGAGAGTTGAGGTCGAGGATGGACAGTCAGTTGTAGTAGCTTACTTGTTCTGCTATCTGTAGCTATATCACTACCTTGTAGTCTTCGTTTTCTTATCCCCCCCTCCCCTTAGCAATCGCATCTCCCCTCTGCAAGCCACCACCTCTCCAACTTCTTCGGCTTCGGCGCTTGACTCAGCGAGCCACCGAGAGGATTACGGCACTACACTCGAAAGCGGATCTCAAATGCGACTGGACTCTGTTATCGGGGCGCACGCCCCTCAGCTCCAGTTCAGCTCAAGCCGCTCCTCGCCCGACTTCAGCTCGCCCGAGCATACCAGGCTCGTCCTGCAGCTCGCTCGAGCCAGACCTCCGGTGCAGGATTCTGCGAGGCGATTGAGACTCGGATGTAACCTCTTCACTCCGCTACAGACCCTCGCTGCACCTCTGCGCGACCTCTTGTCCTTTCCTGGCAGCCCTCAGGAGAGGCGACAACCACTAGACTTTCTGGCGAACCTCAGGAAACACTTTGAGCGGGAAGAAGTGCAGCCTTTTCTGCTGGCTAAGCCCTAAATCAGTCTCGCAGAAGTATTCCCCTCCCTCAGCCGACAACAGAAGCTATAGAACCGACTTCTTGTCCGTCTACACGGCTCCTTGGGCGCTTGCCCTCTCCCAGGCGGTCTTCGAGGTCAGCTGCTCTCGACTTGTCGTCAGACACGCTCCGTCATTCCGGCACAAGACTCTGCAAGCAGCTCACTGAGGCTCACCGGCAGTCTCTCACCCATTGACACCCTTGCTGCACCCTCTGCGCGCTCTCCCTCCCCTCCCCTTAGGAAACGCCTTAGCCACTAGACTTTCTCAGGAAACGCTTTCGAGGCGCGAAAATACACCGCGTTGAAGCTTTACGTCGATCCATAGCTTCGAGTGGATCTCCATGTGAGCCAGCCTCATGCGAAAAGCTACAGAACCTGCTTCTTCGGGCCGCCTCCCTCGGCGGCGCTCCTCCCGAGTCGTTTCTGGCGTCACTGGTTAGGCGGAACACCTCTCAACTGTGTACTGACGCTTGAAACATACCTTGAAATAAGATGCACACCTCTACTTCGAGCGAAAGCGCTGTGACAAGAGCAGGAGAGCAAGAAACCCGGCCCGGTTCGGCGCCGAGCTCGCTTCTCGAAGGGTCCACCGCTTTTCTGTAGCTTACCACCTTTTCCCACGTTTGTCAAGCATCAAGCATAGATAGTGCATACCAACTCAAGTCCCACCCTGGACAAGGCGGCATTGACCTGCAGGCGCCGCCTCGAGGTTTAATCCACGAGAGGTGGTTTAAACCCTGGGGTTTTCGGTTTAAACCAGGTCAAAACCTCAGGAAACAAATGAGGGGGCGCAAGATCCTGCAGCTGAGACACTGTTGATCATGGTCGGGAGTGGGTCAACACTTGAGAGCACTTGAGTCGAAAGGGAAGCTGCCGAGCTTCTTCGGTCGACCTGCAGTGACCTTCTCTGCGCCGAGCTATCTTCTCGCGATCGGCAGCAGCTGCAAGCTACCAGCTGCACCTCAGGCAGCACACGACACTCATGCCGTGGAACGAGAGATGGTTCGACTCACTCGCCTCCGACTTTCCGCCAGCCCCCAAGAGTTTCCTGCCTTTCCGTCGAATTTCAGACCGAATTTCAGCGAATCTGCGACCCAGCTCAGGAAACACTTGCGAGGTGCGCAGGAATGATGTAATGCAGCAAGAGGGAGCAGTGTAGTAGTGAGATTGAGTGCTCTAGAGGACGCTGTTGGAAGCAGAAGCGAGAGGGAGGGATGAGGAGGCTTATACAGAGGCTTGCGGAGGGGAAGCCTCGCCGCCGAGCTGGACCGCCCATCTGAGCTCTCTCTCTAGCCATTCCAGACCAGTGCAGACGGGAACGGGAACCTTCCTTTGAGTCCTAGCAGATGGAGGTCACACCAGCCGATAAGCTGGCGAGGGCGGTGAAGGCGGCGACTGAGAGATCAAAATCTCCCCCAGCTGGTGCAGGAGGGGCACGAGTCGGCGACGGTGGCGGAGGTGCACTTGCCAGTGTCGTTCGAGCAGATTAAGACGGTCTGTCCGAAGTTGGAGCCCGAGGAGTACTGTTGGAGCAGAAAGGAGAAAAGTCAGCGATCTGTGCCGAGAGAGGCATCGCCGAGGCGCGAGATGGGGCAGAAGGAGCGTACCATGGAGGTGATGAGGGGGACGGTGTAGTTCGAGTCGGAGTGAACGATGCCGCAGTTTCTGGGGTTGCCTCCCTGGTAGAAGTAAGCGGCCGTTCCCGAGTACGAGCCAGAGGAGGCCGAAAAAGAGCAGGACTCGGCGGTGGCTTGAGGTCGCTCAGTGGTGGTCGAAGGGGTCCAGGCAGCGGCTGCAAGATAAGGACGAGAGACAGTCAGCGTCGATCTCTCGAATTGCAAAGGCCGAGGGAGGAAGGGAGTAAGGACTCAGGAGCGAGAAAGGGAAGGCGAGAGGGGAGGCAGTCGCACAACTCACCAGTAGCAGATGACGAGAAAGTTCAAGCAGCATCAGCCGAGGCCTTGGGGGCCTTGGAGGCGGCGGCTGCGAGATGAGGAAAAGGCGAAGGTTAGGCGCCGAGCTTCCTTCGATTCAAGGATCGATCTCGCTCTGCTCACGTTCGTCCAAAAAGCTTGTTCCAGAGGATTGAATTGCCGACACCAGTCTCCCAAGCCTCACCGCATCCTCTGCCTACTGCTCCATCTCCATCCCCTTCCCCCTCCCGTTCATTCCTTCGCTCCCCTCCCGCTCCAGCTCCAGTCCCAATCCCACCACCGGGCTGCCCATCTTTGACCTACTCCCCACAGCTCCAACACCACCAATCTCCGTAACACCATCATACATCAACCTCCACGCCCGAGGCGAGCCCATGAAGCGCTGCCACTTCTCCTGCGCCGCGTTGGAGGAGCGGCCGAGGGAGGCTTCGACGCTGGGGATGACGAGGGGACAGAGTGGATGATGAGAGTGAAGTGATCAAGACGATGGAGAGGGAGGAGAAAAGGAGAGGTCAGCAAACGAAGGCGAGAGGAAGCAGAGGCCCACTCGGCTCGGCTCCGAGTCGCAACTCACCTCAATTCAACCTCAAACCCTCCCCTCCCTTCCCAAGCTCCTCGATCCACCAACACCGCAAAATCAAACCCACTTGGCACACCCTCCCTCGTCGTCGGGTCCTCATCCAGCGTGATCCAAGCCTCCGAGGTTTCTACTCCCGAGGTTTGGAGCACGGGTTGAGTGGTGTGCGAGTAGGTGCGCGAGGAGTGGGCGGTGAGGGAGAGCTGGGCAAAGGGGTTGTAGCCGAGGGAGAGGCTCTGTGGTGAGGCGAGGAGCAGGAACAATCAGCAAGGTCGGCAAACGGCAAAGGCGAAGGCGAAGGTGAGAACAGTCGAGGAGAGAGTGATACTTGACGCCACCGGTAGAGGAGTAAGGCTCACGACATCTACCCCCGTCTGATTCTCTACCGTCGTCTGATGGCCCAGTCCCATGACGCTCCCGCTTCTCGGCGCAATTCCCTTGATGACGGGCGGCGGCGTTCCATCCTCGCCGGGCAGGAAGCAGAGGGTGATTTGGGCGTCTTTGACTCGGGAGGAGGACGAGGGTGCTGTTCACGGCGCAAAGAGGGAGTCAGCCTAGGGAGAAGAGAGCGGAAGGAGAAGAGGACGAACGAGTGTGGATCGTGACGTTGAAGCCGAGCATGACGGAGGGATAGTCAAGTTGAGGGTCATTGTAAAGGCAGACCTTGCGAGTGACGATCATCCGGCTCTTGCTCTGCGTGTCAATAGAGCTCAATGGTCAGCTTCGGCGTTCGAGTCTACCAACTCGAAAGACTCACAATCTGAACATCCGCGATCAAAGGGCTACCGGGCGGCACAATCCTCTCCCTCGATCCTGAGCTCCCTCTGCTCCCACTCCGAGGACTAGCACTGCCCTTCTTGAACCGCTTGCTGCTGCTCGGGCTATCCGCCGCCGCGAGCGAGATGGCCTGCTGCTTCGGCGATCCTTGCGGGCTGGGCGAGGGCGAAGAAGAGCCGAATGGACTGGGTAAGGTGCTGCTGCTGCTAGTCGAGTACAGACTCCCACCGAGGGTGGTCGAGTCTTGTTTGGTGGTGAATGAAGGCCGCGGAGCGTCGGAGGCGAGGCCGGGCGGAGGCGAGGGCGAATGCTGGATGGGAGTGAGAAGGAACTCGAGGGCGGGAGGAGGTAATTGAGCCATCGCTGCTTGCTGTAGGATGACGGAGCAGAGAGGAAAGAGCAGGAGCGAGAGAGCAGCGGGGGCGAGCTGAAACGCGAAGGAGCAGGTGAGCTTAGTGCGCTAGCTGCAGGAAGGAGGACATGGCTGAGCAGGGTACAGCTTCTGTAGCTGTTCAGAAAGATGTGAAAGCGGGAGCAGAATGAAGCAAGTGATGGTACAAGGTCAACCCGCTCGCTTCGAGCGCTTCGCCCCTCTTGCCACTGCCACTTCCTCGAACTCAACAGATGTCGACTACGCCCGCCGAAGCAGCAGGAGCAGGAGCAGGGGCAGGAGCAGGAGCAGGACAGCCTACCGGAGATGATACTACAGCCAACACTATTCCCACTACACCCTTACCGCCTTCCTTGCCTTCTCCCGCTCAAGTCGATGCGCTCCTTCGCTCGCCTACCTCGCCCATCAACCGCTCTCGCCCTTCCCCAGAACAGCGAGACGAGCGATGTTGGATTACTACAAAACAGACAAACGCTAGGAGGTGAGCTTCACCTGCTCTGCTCAGCTACAGAGCCACTCGAACTCACTGCGGTCTCTCTCGCGCGCGCGCGCAGGGCTCTCCATCGCGAGCCTCAAACGACCATGTACTGCTACATGAATTTCCGCAACGCTATCGCCGATCTGGTACCCGTCCCCGGTCTCCCAGGCGCCTACTTGGCTCGCGACATCTCTCCCTTAGCGCCAGCTCCTCCCTCCCCCTCCCCTCCTTCCCCCAAAGCCAAAGACACCCCGGACCTACCGGCCTACCACTGGCCCCGCTTGGACGGTCGGTATCTCTACATCGCCCGAGGAAACGAAGCGGTCAAGCAGCATTTGGAGGACATGAAAGCGGGCATCTCGGTCGAGGAGATGCACAGTCGGGCGGAAAGGGTCAAGGCCGAGAGGGAAGCTATGGGGTTGGACAAGTATGGGAGGAAGGTGAGGCAGTTTGGAGTACCGCCGAGTGTGCCTACGCCTCAGCAGATGAGGGAGGAGGAAGAGTATGATCATCCGAGGTGAGCTCTCGGTCTTTCGCTCGCTCTCTTCTCTCGCTTCTGTTCTGAGCAGAGCTGACGCCTCTTCTCGGTTAGTTACGAGCGCCTCATCCCCCTCTCCTCCCTCTACTCTACCTCCCTCCAACGCCTCCACGCCCACGTCCTCCGAATCTACACCCCTGGCCTTACCAACCTCGCTCGTCTCCCCTCAACCTTCACCGACGGCACTCAACAACGGATGCTCGAGATCGTGTGGGGCAAGATGAGTGATGGGAGTGCGTTCGCGCTGGGGAAGAGGTTGTGGGATAGTACGGTTAGTGTGGTGGGGACTCTCGTCGAGAGGAAGAGGGAGAGGGAGAAGGGTGCTGGGCCGGGAGGTCCGGACGGCGGGATTGGGGGTGTACCCCCGCCGCCGGGAGGGATTGGAGGTTTAGGTGGAGGGGGACCGACGCCGGCGTAGTCTCAGAGGAGGAGGACCATAACGAAGCGCTCGGTTATGTTCTCTCTCGCCCTTTCGCCGAGAGAGGATGAGACGAGACCGAAGACGTGGCAGATCGTACGCTTCTCCTCAACTCTATCGTCTCGGGAGCTTCCCTCCAAACTCAGCTTCCACTCAGGAAACAGTTCCGCCTCCCTCGGCTCTCAGAGCGACCGAGCAAAGAGCGGGGGGGCTCTTGCTTTCGCCTCATCTCGCTCGGTTTCCACTCGGCCTCTGCACCCCTTTTGTGGTTCAACCTGCCTTCACGGTCCGCAGAGCCAGCTCCGTGGTCATGATCCCTCGCTGTTTTGCAACCCGACCTCGGTGCTCTTGCTTTCCCCTCCCTGCTCCGGACGGCCGATCCGCTCGTCCAATCGAGATGCTACCTTCCACCTCCTTCCAGCTGACTACCCCTCCCGTCTTCCTGACGCGCGAAACTGGCTCTAGACGGTACTCCACGCGGCGTTGGGAGAGCTCGAGCCCGGCGAGGCAGGAGCGGCTCGGAAACGCTGCGCTTGAGGTCTGGAGGTGACGAAGCCTCTTTCGAGTGGCTCTGCCATGTGTGAGATCGATTGTGGTACATCTCGTCACCGCCCAAAGTGTTTCCTGGCTCAAGTGCCAACTGGGCACTTCAAAACGCCGAAAGGGTGATTCGAAGTGCCCTATCGCGAGGGCCCACCGAGAGGCAGTCCAGTCGGATGTGTCGTGTACATCCTCTGCAGGTAGAGTCAACTGCTTGCTTGTTGTGTTGTAGGGAGAGCTTCCCCCAAAAGTGGTGAGGAGCCGAGAAGAGGGGGAGAGCTCGGCGCCGACTCGCCGAGAAGGTTGCTGCAGCTCATCTGAAGAAGCGCGGCAGCTTCCCTTTCGACTGAAGTGCTCTCAAGTGTTGACCCACTCCCGACCATGATCAACAGCGTCTCAGCTGCAGGATCTTGCGCCCCCTCATTTGTTTCCTGAGGTTTTGACCTGGTTTAAACCGAAAACCCCAGGGTTTAAACCACCTCTCGTGGATTAAACCTCGAGGCGGCGCCTGCAGGTCAATGCCGCCTTGTCCAGGGTGGGACTTGAGTTGGTATGCACTATCTATGCTTGATGCTTGACAAACGTGGGAAAAGGTGGTAAGCTACAGAAAAGCGGTGGACCCTTCGAGAAGCGAGCTCGGCGCCGAACCGGGCCGGGTTTCTTGCTCTCCTGCTCTTGTCACAGCGCTTTCGCTCGAAGTAGAGGTGTGCATCTTATTTCAAGGTATGTTTCAAGCGTCAGTACACAGTTGAGAGGTGTTCCGCCTAACCAGTGACGCCAGAAACGACTCGGGAGGAGCGCCGCCGAGGGAGGCGGCCCGAAGAAGCAGGTTCTGTAGCTTTTCGCATGAGGCTGGCTCACATGGAGATCCACTCGAAGCTATGGATCGACGTAAAGCTTCAACGCGGTGTATTTTCGCGCCTCGAAAGCGTTTCCTGAGAAAGTCTAGTGGCTAAGGCGTTTCCTAAGGGGAGGGGAGGGAGAGCGCGCAGAGGGTGCAGCAAGGGTGTCAATGGGTGAGAGACTGCCGGTGAGCCTCAGTGAGCTGCTTGCAGAGTCTTGTGCCGGAATGACGGAGCGTGTCTGACGACAAGTCGAGAGCAGCTGACCTCGAAGACCGCCTGGGAGAGGGCAAGCGCCGAAGGAGCCGTGTAGACGGACAAGAAGTCGGTTCTATAGCTTCTGTTGTCGGCTGAGGGAGGGGAATACTTCTGCGAGACTGATTTAGGGCTTAGCCAGCAGAAAAGGCTGCACTTCTTCCCGCTCAAAGTGTTTCCTGAGGTTCGCCAAAAAGTCTAGTGGTTGTCGCCTCTCCTGAGGGGCGCGAGGAAAGGACAAGAGGTCGTGCAGAGGTGCATCAGGGTTTCCGAGGTTTCCGGAAGACTAATACTGACACATATCTGGCAGCAAGAGCCTCCCACCAACCAACAGACCAGCAGAAGAGCCAAACCGAGCTGATTGCTCGGCGCCCTCGGCGAGGGGGTTTCAAGGGGCATAGAGCAGTCTGTCAATCTCCCAGCGAGCAGACCCCAGTGTGAAGGCTCTCAGACGTGGTGTAGACGCTGAAGAGAGGCCGGACTGATGCAAGCCTCAGCAGTCCCCTCGGCACCGCCGAAGGAGAGCTCAATGGGGCGACCGAGAGGAAGGATGTAGGAGGACGCCCTTCGACTGGAAAGCAGAGAGTGGTGTACTCTAATGACTCCGACTCTCAAGTACTACAGCGCCTTGTAGCTGACCCGCCAACCGCAGCGGACGAGGGCGCGGCGACTTGACCCCCTTTCGCCGAGAGTTGCTGTATCGCACTCGCTGCACCCCAGCGTTTCTGTAACGGTGCAGATTCGCCCGTTGAAGTGTACGATATTCCTTGTGCTCGAGCGGAAGCCCTTTCTGCAGGCGAGTAAGGAGAGGGTGACCTACAGTACGCTCGAGCCGCTCGCTTTACGATGCTCCTCTACGCGCTCCACGCTGCGACGCGTTCAAAGGGTGGAGAGAGGAGGATGCAGCTCGAGAGCGAGTAAGTCAGCTCGAGGTGTGGCGATTCTAGCTCTCGCTCCTACCATTCTCTCGCCTCACGGCCTATACGACTACAGGAGGGAGCAATAGCACCTTTCGACTGTCGACCTACAGCTCCGTTCACCGTGGACTATCCCGCCCCCAGCGACCCTCTCGCCGCCTTTCCCCTCGTTTCCTCCGTCTCTTCAGCCCCAGTCGACCTCCCGCCCGCTTTACCGCTCGCTGCACCTCATCGCCCTTCGACGTTGAAAATCTCGACCGCTTCTTGGCTGCAGAAGAATAGCCCTACAGCTTCCACTCACGCCTCGCCTGGCCCAGAGGATCAAGTCCATCAGCCGCAGGACCACCTCGCATCACACCCCGACTTGATGCCCACCAACACGCGTCGATCTTCCTCTCGCGCCGTATCGCACACTCAGTCGTTCCCTGCCACCTCGACCAGGGCTACCAGAGGCTCGCCCATGGTCAATCAGGACGACCAGTACGCGAGCGGAGGTCCTTCGAGATCTACTCGTGGTCACGCTCCCAACTACGCCGAGCAGGACCCCGAGTACGATCAGGAGGACGAGTACGCTGAGGAGAACGGAGCCGACGCGCCGTACCAGAATGGAGGCGACGCTGGAGGAGCGGCGGGAGCTGGCGACGATGAGGACGACCCGGGACGCGAAGGGCGGAGTTCGAGGACGAGGAAGGCTACCGTCATCAAGGACAGCGAGGATGAGGATGCTGAAGGAGAGCAAGATGGCGACTTCGACATGGAGGAGGAGGACGCCCCCGTTCGCCCAACTCGAGGAGGTCGCCGAGCAAAGGCGATCGCCCACGCCTCTTCGGACGAAGACGTCGATTTGGGCTACCAACCGCCCAAGGTCGTCGCTGTTACCACCTCTTCGGGACGTCAGACGACTCGTCCCCTCTACTACGACGGCGATTCCGGTGACGAGGAGGAGGAGGTCAAGCCCAGGACTTCCCTTCGGCGCGGCACCAGGAGCTACAACGCTCCCGACGACTTTGTCGAGGCCGACGAGGAGTACGACGAAGAGGATCGAGGATACGGCACCGGCAAGCGCAGCTCTCGCCTCACCGAACGTCAGCAAAAGGCCGAGCAGGCGAGGAAAGAGACCGACCGAGCTCGTCGCGCTGCTGCTGGCGGTCGCGGCACTCGCAGCAATCGCAAGGTGGACCAGTCCTACGAGGGCGAGGATCACTCGAGCGAGACGGACGACGACGATGAGGACCTCGACCTCGGCGGCGATAGCGACGACCTCATGGGCCAACCTCAACGCAAGCTCAGGGAGAAGCGCAAGGTCGACTACTTTGCCATCCCTTCCCTCGAGGCACCGCAGAAGAACAAGGGTAAAGGCAAGCAGCGCGACACCGACAATCCGTTCGCTGGTCTCCCTCTCAACATGACTGGCGCTCAGTGGGCTGCTCTCTACCCCGAGAAGAATGGACAGGCCGACTCTGTGAGTTTTCGATCTCGCATTTGACCCCCGAGTCATGAATGGTCGTGAGGAAGGCTGACTCCGATTCCTTTCGTCTCTTCTCCTCGCTCGCTCTCAGTCCGACGACGACGACAACCCCAACTTCTCGACCCCTCGCAAGGCCGCTCTCTTCTCTTCCAACGCTGCTGCTACCGCCGCCGGCTTTGGAGGTGGAGGAGCCATGCTCGCCGGTGGTCCAGGAATGGGAGGAGGCATGCCCAACAACCTCGGCAAGGTCACCGGTCCTGCAGGTGCGTTCAGAGTCACTCTTGCGCACGCCGCTACCGCTCTGCTCACGTTCCCTTCTCGTCGACAGCACTCGCCGACACCGATCCCCTGGGCGTCTCCTCGACCGTCTCGTTCGACTCGGTCGGAGGACTCGGCTCGCACATCCAGCAGCTGAAGGAGATGGTCTCGCTCCCTCTTCTCTACCCTGAAGTCTTTGAGCGCTTCAACATCACCCCTCCTCGCGGTGTACTCTTCCACGGCCCTCCCGGAACTGGAAAGACCCTGCTCGCGCGGGCTCTCGCTGCGAGCTGCTCGACGGATGGTCGCAAGATCTGTGAGTGCCGTTGCTGGCGCGCCAGAGGAATCTTAGCTGACGTTTGATGCGATTCATAGCCTTCTTCATGCGCAAGGGAGCCGACTGCTTGTCCAAGTGGGTCGGAGAGGCCGAGCGACAGCTTCGCCTTCTCTTCGATGAGGCCAAGGCCTGCCAGCCTTCCATCATCTTCTTCGATGAGATCGATGGTGAGTTGACGTCGTACCTTTACTGAACGATGCTGACCGACTTGTTCTACAGGACTCGCCCCCGTCCGTAGCAGCAAGCAGGAGCAGATTCACGCCTCGATCGTCTCGACTCTTCTCGCTCTCATGGACGGCATGGATGGCCGAGGTGCGCTCTCTCGCCTTTCACCACTTCAGCTCTCCCATAGCTGACATCTCCTCCGTCCCTCACAGGCCAAGTCATCGTCATCGGCGCTACGAACCGACCCGACGCTATCGACCCCGCCCTCCGTCGTCCTGGTCGCTTCGACCGCGAGTTCTACTTCCCTCTCCCCAATCTCGAAGGCCGTCGCAAAATTCTCGACATTCACACCTCGGGATGGAACCCTCCCATCGAGGAGACGTTCAAGGACGAGCTGGCTCAGCTCACCAAGGGTTACGGAGGAGCTGACTTGAGGGTAAGTAGCCGGTCTCTCGGCTCGGTCGATGGCTAGAGCTGACGATCATTCTACTCGACAGGCTCTCTGCACCGAGGCGGCTCTCAATGCCGTTCAGCGAACTTACCCTCAGATCTACAAGACGAACGAGCGCCTTCTCATCAAGCCCGAGACTATCGATGTCACCGCTCGCGACTTTGTCGTCTCGCAAAAGAGTGCGTTATCCCTCACTTGCCCCTTGCCCTCACTCCGAGGCTCACGCTGACCGCTTCCCTCGCTTGCAGACCTCATCCCCTCCTCGGCTCGCGCGACTTCCTCTTCGGCTGCGCCCATCCCTCCCCAGCTCGTCCCTCTACTCCAGAACGGTCTGGAGCAGGCCAAGGTCGCACTCTCCAAGGTCCTTCCCGAGATGAAGCGCGTCAACATCCTCGAGGAGGCCGAGTGGGAGGATGATGGAGGAGGATTCGAGAAGGAGAGGATGCTTCAGGGTACGCTCAGCTTTCCTCTCACTCAAGCGAGTGATAGCTGACCTACAAGCTACACCACAGCCTTCGAGACGCTCCGAGTCTTCCGCCCTCGCATGCTCATCTGCGGGGAATCCGGCATGGGCCAGAGTTACGTCGGCGCAGCCGTTCTGCACCACCTCGAAGGCTTCCACGTCCAATCCCTCGACCTCGCCACCCTCGTCGCCGACTCTTCGCGTACCATGGAGGCCGCCTGCGTACAACTCTTCGTCGAGGCCAAGCGCCACAAACCTTCCATCCTCTTCATCCCCTCGCTCATCACCTGGTGTTCGAGCGTCAGCGATGCCGTCAAGTCGACCATCAAGGGACTGCTCGAGGGACTCGACCCGTCCGATCCCATCCTCCTTCTCGCCGTCGTCGATGGTCCCCTCTCCGAGCTCCCTGCCGACGTGAGGGGTTGGTTCGGCTTCGTCAAGGGCAACCGCGTCGTGCTCGGCAAGCCTACCTCCGTACGTCTCTCGCTCTGTGGACGTCCACAGACACTCTCTGACGCATCTGCCTCACTACAGGATCAGCGCACCGCCTTCTTCAAGGACGTTCTCGACGGCATCCAGCGCCCTCCCAACGAGTTCCCCGACGCCATGCCTCGCCGCAAGCGTGTCCTCGAGGAGCTCGAGATTGCTCCTCCACCGCCGCCGAGAGCTCCCACCGCTGCCGAGATTCTTGCGCAGGAGCAGAACGACCAACGCCTGCTCGAGTACCTCAAGTGGAAGCTCGGCCCCATCCTCAACGAGCTCAAGAAGCGGTACAAGCGTTTCACGAGGTCTCTCTACGTGAGTTTGAGCTTTACTCTCATGTTGACGTGCAGAGCTGACCTCGCCGCCTACTCCCACAGGACGACTGGAAGAGCGACGACCTCGCCTGGCGCCGTTCGCAGCTCGAGAAGAACGAGGACGTCGTCGGCCTCGGCACGCAACCCTACCACAACGTCGACCTCGATACGATGCACAATGACCTCTACAAGGGCTACTACTTCACCCCCGACGACTTTCTCGAGGACATTCTCCGCATCCAAGCCAACGCCGAGGTCAACGCCATCCTCGAGTCGGACGCCGAAGCGCCCATCAAGGCCGGGCAGATGGTCAACCACCTCAAGGTGATGAACGACCAGACGTTCGACGAGGCGTTCCGGGCCGAGTGCGTCAAGATGAGCGAGCGGATGAAGGAGAAGGAGAAGAGTCAGCCGTCGTCGAAGAAGGGGAGGAAGGGCAAGGGCAAGGAGTTGCCCAAGGGAGATTTGGTGGCCAATGCGCAAGCGGCGGCGTCTGCTGGAGGGGCAGGGAAGCTGAAGAACGGCAGGATGTCCATCTCCGGTCCGCCAGGAGGTCAGGAGGGCGTCGAGGGAGACGAGGAGGAGGTCGTCGACGGAGAGAGGAGGCTCAAGAGGGTCAGGCTAGAGGGAGAAGAGGATGAGGAGGATGCCGAGGGCGAGGAGGATGACCAAGGACCAGCCAAGAGGGCTCGCGCCGCCAACGGAATCAACGGTCACGACTCGCACGTCGCCGAGGACCAGCAGCACCAACCCGTCGCTTCCACCAGCCAGCTCAACGGTCTCTACGGCGTTGCCCCTCACCAGCTCCCTCAAGGCTCGAGCTTCGGCAACCTCCTCAACCCCGCCGCCTCGACTTCCGTCGCTCCCGCCCCCGTTCCCGACCTCATCCCAACCACAGCCGCGCTCCCCGGTGTCATGCAACCCGCCCACGCCCTCGCTCCTCCCATGCAAGTCGGCGCCCTCCCCACCTCATTCAGCGCCGCCGAGCTCGCTGGTCCTCTCGGCTCGGCGGTCGATGCACCCTTCGCCGGAGCCGCCGTCGTCCCTCCTCACTTGCAAGCCGGGGTGCAGGCTTCCACTTCGACCTCCGGCTTCAACGTCGTCGCCCCTGCTGCTGCCGCCCTTCCCGCCATCGGCTCTGCCCTCCGCGCTTCGACTCCCGTCAACGTCGTCGCTCCTCCCGGCGCGCAACAACTCGGTCACACCGGCGGCGAGGATCACCAGATGGCCATCGCCTCCTCCCCCATCGCAGCTCCCGTCGTCATTGCCGAGCGCGAGCCTACCCCCGCCCCTCTGCCCGACTTTGTCCTCTCGCCCTCGCACCTCTCCTCGCTTGCGACTTTCCTCTCGACGGGCACGGACGAGCTCAATATCGACCAGTTGGAGCAGCTGAGGGCCGCTTGCTTTGATGTGCTGTGGAGGGGCAGGAAGGCGTGGGAGAGGGATGAGATGGTCAAGGAGTTGGAGGAGCTCGCGAGGGAATTCGTGCAGGAGGTCGAGGAGGTGAATGCTAGTAGTGCGTAAGAGTGTGGATTAGTCTCTCCTAAGCTTGAAGTCTGTTCCTCCTGCTTTGCTACTTTTGTCACATTCGAGAGAGAGTTGAGCGCCGAGCGCCGAGAATTGGCAACTTCGAAAGCGCGACTCAGAGACTGAAATTGAGCTGCAAGCTGAGCGCTGCAAGCGCGGTTTGACCTCTTGCCACACGCTTCTCTCTTTTCCTGCTTCTTACCACACCTCGAGATGTGAGTGCTGCTCCCCTACAGCAACGCCGCTGCTGGTGCCCTACAGCACTCTCAGTCGCGTCCCCAACTGACGTCGCTTTGTCCGCTCTCTCACCTCCAGCTCAGCAGCAAGGATGGACGCTGCCGCTCTCTGCTTGAAAGCGCTACAGAAACCTGCAGGAGGAGTTGCTCCTCAAGGCTTCCTCCCTCAGTTCCAACAACACCTCGACCTCTACCCTCACGACACTGAATGGTTGCTCGAAGTCAAGCCGGGCACTTATGGCGTCGGTCAGTCGCTTTGAAGGTTTACAGAGGGCTCGCGATAGCTTTCTGACACATCTCTACTCCTCTACAGTCACCTGCATGGAGGACTCTTGCTACCAGGACTTCCCCGTAAGCCTTTCGCAAACAACTAGCGCGCCCGGCTCCTCCCTACAGCAAACGGGGAAACTGACGCGCCCGCCTCTTGACCAACACACAGCTCGGTCCAGACCCTCAGAAGCACCAAGGCGGCGCAACTGTAGGCTTTGGCAGCCTCGGCGCTTACCACGTGAGTCCCTCCGCTGCAGACAGATAACAAAGCGCGTCGAGCAGACAGCTGGGGAGCCGGGTGCGGGGAGCGAGCGCTGACTTGGTTCTGACGCTTATACAGGAGCACATCAACACCAATGCTGCTCACAAGCAAACGCGTGACGCTCGTGTCGCTCGCACTGCTGTAAGTCCCGTCTCCGCCTCGACGCGTCCCAGTCCGACGCGCTCGTTCATCTCTCCCCGACGACACCGAGACGAGAGCTGACTTAAGCTGCGCGGTCTCTCCCACAGTCGAAGCAGAAGAAGGCCGCTACTCCCGCCAAGGCCGTCACCCCTGCCGCCGCCGCCGCCAACCAAGATCGCACGCCCTCGGTCGACCAGAAGCCCGTCCTCGACAAGTACGGCCGTCTCATTCCTGCCGTCAACGGAGGCACTCCTTCGGGATCCGGTCAAAAGCAGGTCAAGCGCAACTCGACCGGCCAGCTCCTCGTGCTCGGCGACGATGAGGACGACCTTCCCGCTCCTCACAAGCGCGTCAAGCTCGACCCTGAGCCCAACATCTTCGCCGACCGTGCCAACGCTGTCGCTGGACCTGCCCCTCGCGACGACCCCGTCGCCGCCAAGAAGGACGAGCCCGACTTTGACCAGAGGATCAGGGACCTCGAGGCCGAGCTCGCTCAACTCCGCACCGTTCGCCCTCCTTGGTCCAAGGACCACTTTGCCGCCATCGACACCGTCTACCGCAACATCGACATCGTCAAGGCCGAGAAGATCGAGGCTCAGAGGATCCGCTTCGGTGGAGCTCCTCGCGCTCAAGTTGGAGCCGCCGCCCCTGCCCCCTACGACTACGCTGCGGCGGTTCAGCAAGCCAGGCAGGCTCAACAGGCGCGCGTCGCTCAGCAGCAGAACGCTCTCCTCCAGGCTGGCTTCGGCGGAGCGCCTGCGGCCGACAGCGATAGCGACCACGAGGAGCCCATGGCCATCGGTCGCTACGGAGCTAGCGCGAGGTTGGCCAACGATGCGGACCTGCAGGACCTTTTGAAGGCGGCTGCTGATGGAGAGTCGTTCGAAGGTGAGTCGTTTATCCAGCGTCGGCGTTGGCGGTCGCTTCTCGGCTCTGGCTCCATCGTGCTGTCTCAGCGGACCCGCCGGCTGCCTTTCGTTGGGCTGTCACTGACTCCTCCCTCCTCTCCCTTGACACCTTTCCTCTTCTCTCGCCCCCTCACAGGCAACGGAACGGTCGACGAAGCGGCCCAGAAGCTCGGCCTCAAGAAGCAGACCGACTTTATCGACGGCATGAAGATCTCGTTGATGGCTCACCAGCTCATGGGAGTGGTGCGTGTTTGTGTAGCTCTGCCTCTGAGACAGTCGACTGACCTCGCTCTCGTCCGACAGGCCTGGATGTGCGAGCAAGAGAAGTCGAAGAACTACGGCGGCATCCTCGGCGACGAGATGGGACTCGGCAAGACGATCCAGACCATCGCGACCATGTGCAAGAACATGTCGGAGGACCCCACCGAGAAGACGAACCTCATCATCGCCCCCGTTGCCCTCCTCGAGCAGTGGAAGGACGAGATCGAGGACAAGTGCGAGAAGAACCAGTTCAAGATCCTCGTCTATCACGGCGAGGGCAAGAAGGGCGTCACCAAGCTCAAGCAACTGCAGAAGTACGATGTGGTGAGTCTTCGTTCGTGCCTCGAGAGCTCTCGGCTCTCGGTTGATGACGCCGAGCTCACGCTGACTCCCTTTCGCTCTTCGCGCGCAGGTCCTCACCTCCTACCATACGCTCGCCCTGGAGTGGCCCGACGAGGAGACGGCTGTCAAGAAGGCCAAGAAGGCGGCCAAGAAGCAGGGCGAGAACGTCGACGAGGACGACTTCTTCCAAATCAAGAACCAAGGCATCCTTCTGCAAATGGGATGGTACCGTGTCATCCTCGACGAGGCTCGTGCGTTCTCACACCTCGTTCTCCCTCGAGCCCTCGCTGACCCTCTCGTCTCTCACCGCCGAGCAGAGAACATCCGCAACCGTTCGACCAAGATCTCGCGCGCCGTCGCTCAACTCGACTCGCTCTTCCGCTGGTGCCTCACTGGAACTCCGGTCACCAACTCGTTGTCGGACAGTACGTGCTCCGCTCGCCAAAAGCGACGCGCCCCAGACTGACCGCTCCTTCGGCGCTCCTCAGTCTTCCCTCTTCTCCGCTTCCTCCAGATCAAGCCGGTGGGTCTCTGTCCCTCCGCACTTCACCTCGACTGCATGCTAACGACCACTTTGGCAGTTCTTCGATTGGGCTGCTTACCGCGAGCAAGGTGAGCCGATCCGTTCCCAGCCCCTTCCTCCTCCCCTCTTAACCCGCCGCTGCTCTTCCCCACCAGTCGTCGTCTACGAGAAAAAGTCTCCCGAGGTCGCTGGTCACAGGGCTCAAGCCATCCTTCGCGGCTGCATGATGCGTCGCAAGAAGAACAGTCAGCTCGACGGCAAGGAGCTCGTCACGCTGCCCAAGAAGACGATCGACTTGCACGAGCTCGAGTTTAGTCAAGAGGAGCGCGACATCTGTAAGCTTCTCCTCTCACCTGCTACATAGACGAGCGAGCTGACCTCGTCCTCGACGCCCTTGACAGACTCGTTCATCGAGGGAAGGAGCCAGGCCGTCTTCAACAAGTTCGTGCACTCTCGCCGCGCTCGCTGATACTCAGTACTCATCTCTTGGCACTTCTGCAGGTACCTCAAGGAGGGCACGGTGCTCAAGAACTACGCCCACGTCCTCGTCATGCTCCTCCGTCTCCGTCAAGGTTCGGCTCGGCCTCGAGAAACGCATGGTCTTCGCTGCTGACTTCTTTCCTCCGCGCAGTCTGCTTCCACCCTTGCTTGCTCGGTACGTCGACTCTTGTTCGGGTGATCATGCAGCGCCGATGCTGACCTTCCTCTCTCGCTCCTTTACAGCCGAGGGTTATGAAGCTCTCGCCACCGAGAACAAGAAGGAGGTCGAGAACGCAAACGAGCTTCAGCGTGCAGTGGACGTCATCAAGCAGGCGGCCGTCGACAAGATCCGCGAGCAGCGCTTGGAGTTGGCGGTCGAGCGTTGCAAGATCGAGAAGGAGGTTCGTCCTTTTCCTTCGTTCTTCTCCTCGTCCGTCCACAAGCTGACCCGCTCTCTCGGCTTCTCTCTGCAGGGCAATGAAGCCCAGTTCGACGGCGACGACTGCCCCATCTGCATGACCCCAGTGTCGGAGGACGAGAAGGGAGGCATCGTCACCGCCTGCCAGCACGTCTTCTGCCGCACCTGCATCGACGAGGTCATCGCCAAGGATCAGGTCGAAGACCACGACGACGACCCCAAGGCCATCAAGTACAAGGCCGACCAGCGTCCCTGCCCCAGGTGAGTCTTCGCTCATCGCCCTCGCCCGCCTGCCCTCCCTTCTCGTCCCAATCGCTGACTTTTGACTCTACTGCTCGTACAGCTGCCGTCAGCCCATCTCCAAGACGCTCACCTTCGCCCTCGGCGCGTTCGAGCCCACCGACGCTGAGCTCAGCGAGGCGACCGGCATGCCCATGGAGCTCGACGACGACATCGACGACGACGGCGACCTGCAAGGCTTCATCGCCAAGGACGACGAGATGGATGACGACGAGGAGTACGGGAAGCCTCTCTCCAAGAAGGTCAAGCAGCCCAACCGTCGCATCATCCAGGACTCGGACGACGAGAGCGAGGCCGAGGAGGAGGAGAAGCCCAGCAAGAAGGACAAGGGCAAGGGCAAGGAGAAGGTCGCACCAGTCGAGCTGCCGGATTGGATGGCCAAGCAGGAGCCGTCGACCAAGATGAAGTGGGCCTTGGCCGAGGTTCAGCGGTTGGACGCCGAGTTCCCAGACGACAAGATCATCATCATCTCCTCCTTCACCACCGCTCTCGACCTGATGGCCGACATGCTCTACGAGGCCGATTTCAAGGTCACTCGCTACCAGGGCGACATGACGAGGAAGGAGAGGGACGATTCGGTCAAAGTCTTGAAGAAGAGCAAGAAGTGCAAGATCATGCTCAGTGAGTTGACCCTCGTTCCCTCCACGACGACGCTCTAAGCTGACCCTTCTCCCTCGTCGCAGTGTCGCTCAAGTGCGGAGGAGTCGGACTCAACCTCACTCGCGCCAACCGCGTCATCTCGCTCGGTGAGTTGTCGTCTCGGCGGTCGTCAGATGCCTTGAAGGCTCACGCTCCATTCTCGTAGATCTCGCCTGGTCCAACGCCGTCGAGAGTCAGGCTTTCGACCGCACGCACCGCATCGGCCAGTTGAAGGAGGTTCAGATTGGTGAGAGCCGCCGGTGCTCTCGCTCCCGCTCCTCCGTGGCTGACCCTTTCTTCTCCAGACCGCCTGACCATCCAGAACACCGTCGAGCAGCGCATTGGAGAGATGCAGAACCGCAAGCAAGGACTCGCCGACGCCGCCTTCGGAGAAGGTAGCGGAGCCAGTACGTCTCCCTTGGCTGCTCCATCGCTCGTAAAACGCTGACTCTTCGCTTTGCCTCCACAGAGATCGGCCGCAAGGTGACCGTCAAGGATTTGACGCTGTTGTTTGGCTTGCCGGCTTAGTGTAGCGCTCCTGCTCGGCGTCGCTTTCCCTCCCCCTTCGCTTTTCCCGTTTGCTTCGATTCGTCCGCCCCGCCGATGTGTAGTTCGAATACCCCATGAGTTACTCTAGTACCCCCTCGCAGCGTTTTGCCATGCAACTCGGCGCTGTTTGCCGAAGAATCATCGTGAAGTGCGCCGGGTGACTTCGGCGAAGCTTCTGCTGTTGAAGCTCGGAGCCATGCTTCATGGGTGCGCTTGTGAAGAGCACATGTTGCTCTACAGCAGCTGCCTCTCGACATACAGGATCGAGCCTCGGCGGACAAGAAGTGGGGTATCGCTCTAGGGGCAAAGTCCGAGGCAAGGCAAAGCGCGATCTGGAGGCGCGATTTCTCTGTTTCCTACGACTCGCGCTGTCCCTACAAGCAGGCAGGATGAGCTCTAGCGCCGACATGTACGCGGCTCCAGCCTACGTCCTCCTTCTCGACACTCTCGTGCCAACTCTCGCTCCTCCCAAGCCTCGCGCTCCGAACCGCTTCCTCGCTACCCCGCGGAGCTAGGCGAGGACGCAGGGATTCAACAAGGCGCGGAGCAGACATTGCTGGAGCAGAAGAAGGCAGATAAGGAGATTGGTCGAGCTGCACTGGATGTCGATGGCTTCGGCTTCGAGGTGAGTCGATCTCGTTCGTCTCCGCCGAGCACGACGGAGCTCACGCTTCACGCATCTAAGATCGAGCGAGTTACGCACGAGCTGGTCACCGTCAAAAAGGATCTCAAGGAGCTCGCCGTGCTGTACGATCAAGCCCTCGCCGTCCCTTCCTCCACTTCAGCTCGCTGCGCTGCCACCAATAGGCTCGCCGAGAATCTCGACACGCTCAAGAAGCGCATCTCCAACACCTTTTCCCCTCTTCCTCCCATCCTTCGTACTCTCGATGCTCGTGCTCCTCACCTGCACGGCGGCGCCGGTCGAGCTTTCGTCCTGACGAGCGAGACCGAGGGAGTTAAGCAGCAGCTACGGCAAGCAGCCAAGCTGATGAAGGAGTGCATTGATCTGATTGACGCTGGTGTGACTCGAGGTGCGCGACTCGACAAAGTGTCTCGCAAAGTGAGCATCGCCGAGGATGCCAGTGATGTTGAAGGCGCCGAGTCAATATTAATGCTGACCATCTCTGCAGACCTCCTCCGCCGTCTCCGAGGCGACCAAGTGTCCTTTCTCGTTCATTCAAGAAACCTAGTAGGTCTCCACTGCTGCACGAACTCGACGCGGTTGACCGAGATCCTCTTTAAAGAAATTTCGCAGTATCGCCGAAGCAGGCAAGACGGGCATCCTCTTCCTCGACAACTTGATTGCCTCGGCTCCCACCACGCAAGGCGGCAGCTGGTTGAATGTGAGTCATTCTTCCTGCTCCCAGTCCCTATCGAGCCGACGAGAACTTACTTCGACCCGCTCGCAGCCTTTCGCCTACTCGCTCCCTACCTGGACCGTCACCCCTCCTCCTGAGGACGGACAACCGGAGGAGGATCAATCTCGACCTCTGCTCAAAGCTGAAGAGGAAGAAGGGCCTTGGGGAGAGAGCACCGCGCCGAAGGAGATTGCGCCGTTCAGCGGGAAACGACTTGCCCTCATCCTCGTCGTGTTCGCGCTCGTCGTAGGCGGAGTCGTCATCGGACTAGTGCTTTGGAGTCAGCACAACTACACACCGGATCCCGCCACCACGGCGCAGGACGGCTGACGGGGGAACAGCAGCGGGAGGAAGGGCCAGCCTCAACGGGGTCTTCAGGGTACAGGTCGTGATTAATAAGAATCCATCATTTTCAGATCTGCAGTCCTGCCGAGCTGCAGTTCATCCGAAGTGCAGTTCGACAACTTCAAGCTCGCCGCCGTCTTGAACCGACGAAGAGGGGTCTCGTCCTGAGCTCTTGAAATGCGGGGCTCGCGCGAGCTGCTTTCTTTCGGACACCTCTCGCCGTCTATCTCGACAACTCTCAACCTCCCATCCCCCTCCCCTCTCATCTTTAACCGCTCGGCGCTCGTCTAAGTCTTCTCTTCCTCAATGGCTCGCGAGTACACGACAGACGTCTTCCTGGTGGGAAGTGGGCCAGCCTCCGCGACCTACGCAAGGCAAATTCTTGATTCAACCACTAACCAGAAGCTGTGGATGGCGGAGATGGGCCCCGTCGAGTCTCCCGTTCTTGGAGAGAACCTGAAGGTGAGCCGTCTGTCCCTGCTCTCGAGCGGCAGACTTGCTCGGTTCTGATGTTTTCTGATGATGAACAGAACGGGCCCTACTTCCAGCGCAACATTGCCGCCTTCCAGCACTACATCCTCGGTCACCTGCACTCGCTTGCTCCTCCCGACTCGGATCTCCCAGGCGCTGCCGGTACATACTCGGTCGGCGGGATGGCGACTCGTGAGCTCTTCAAGCTCTTTGGCCGCCTCAGCTTGCTCAGCGCGCCTCGTGCCGTCACTGACCGTCCCTTCAATCTTTGCTCGGCGCAGATTGGACCTGCGCAACACCCCGTCCTCATCGAGACGAGCTTCCTGACACGTACTCGGACCTTGAATGGGACCGTCTGTAAGCTTTCGGCCCCGCCTTACTAGGGCTTGCCGCTGACGATCCCTCCTGCGCTACTCTTGCCCTTTTCGCATGTCGTCGGCCGCTCACTCAGCTACACCAAGGCTGAGAAATTGATCGGCACCAACCACCACCCCTTTGACAGCCTAGTATCGTACGCACCTCTCTCGTGTGTGTTTTAGAACGGTGTAAGTAATTCCTTCCCTTCGCAGGCAGCAAATCATCCACCGAGCGCTCGCTACCGACCCCAAGACAAAGGACCGGCAGGTCAAGGGCCTTCCTCTGGCGGTCAAGGTGCAAGTGGAAACTCTAGCCACCCCTACAGCTCACTGCACGGCAGCTGACGCTCTCTTCTCCTGCAGATCCAAAAATCAGGTCCCTCACCTTCGCTGGTCGGGCACCGACACCATCATGCAGGAGCAGTTCTACAGCAATCGACTTACGCTCAAACCCAACACACATGTTCGACGCTTGGTCCACGAGAGCGGGAAGGTCAGCCACGCCGTCTGCCACGACTTGCTCACCGGCGAGGACTACATCGTCAAGGCCAAGGCCTTCATCATTGGCTGCGGCGCAACCTTGACGCCCCAGTTGATGTTCGCCTCTGGCATTGGAAATGATAACGTCGGTCGGTACGCTACACTTTCTTTTCAGCGCTGATTCCTGGCGCCGGAGCCGATCATCGCCGAGGGAGAGGTCGAGAGGGTTCACTGAGCCTTTTATACCATCACAGATACCTCAGCGACCACCCTACAGCGTTCTGTCAAGTCGTCCTTGCCGACCGCCATTTCGAGTGGGCGCGTAAGAACTCCCACTTTGACCAAGCCCTCGCCGAGCATCGCAAGCAGCACCCTACCGACCCGGTTCCCATCCCTCTTGATGAGCCTGAGCCTCAACTTTATACGCCATACACCGCCGATTATCCCTGGGTAAGCTTTGAGGTCATCACTAGCGCTTTTCGAACGCCAGCCCTTTCTTCGCCGAAGCTGACTCCGTCCTCTCCGCGTTCGACTTTCATAGCACACGCAAATTCATCGCGAGAGCTTCCACTATGGCAACGTTTCGTCCTCGCTGGACCAACGGCGCATAATTCATCTTCGTGTACGTTTGAGGTCTTTCGTCGCGCCTGCTCGGCGCCGAAGGAGAGAAAGCTGACGTATTGCCTCTCTCGTTTCATCCCCCCAAACCAGTGGTACACCAAGCAAGACCCTCTGCCTACAAACCGAATCCTCTTCGACTCGAAATTAGACGTCTGGGGGATGCCTCGGCCCATCTTCAAGGTCTCCCTTTCGGCCGACGACGTCGCTCGCAACGAGCGCTCAATGGAGGACATGAAGAAGGTGCGCATCTTTTGGTTTCTCCAATCTATCCAGCTGACTCACACTTCCCACCATGTCCCTTTTCTCGCCCTCCTTCAGTTCGCTCGAGCTCTCGGCGACTATCTTCCCGGCGTTGAGCCTCACTGGAGGGTGAGTAGGAAGATAAGGGCTAAAGCCACCTCAGCCTATAACTGACCCGTCTCTCACAGCCCTACGGACAAGCCTTGCACATCACCTCCACCACTCGCATCGGCTCGGATCCTGCCACCTCGGTCCTCGATCCCTCCTCTCGCGTCCACGGTTTTGATAACTGCTGGGTCGGCGGCAACAACGTGCTGCCTGTTGCCAACTCTGTCAACCCTACCCTCACTTCCATGGCCTTCGCGATCAAGGGAGCGGAGGAGCTCGTCAAGGCGTTCGGATGGGGAGGAGCTCGGTCAAGCGATCCTAGCACAACGGCGCATCTGTAGAGAACTGAGTTGAGCGCAGCAGCGCAAAAGAATGATATGCACCAGACTCTTATGCAGTAGACCGCGGACCTGGGTCCCTGAGAGCTTTTGTCTGCTCGAAGCCTCGGATCTTTTCGCCGAGCCGTCGCCAAGTTCTTCTCTATCGTACCAATCATCGCACTTTCGCACTCGGCCGACTTCCACGACCAAATCACTCGATCCTCTTCATCTTCACCCTCAGCCTTCGAGACGTCGTCACTTTCAGATGAGATGCAATTTCCAGGCTGGCGCTGGGCCGAACGTCATCGAGGTCAAAGTCTAGCGCGGTCACTGCAGGTCGTCTCTCATCCTCCCATCGAGGGTCGAGCTCGCCTGGTAAAACAAACCCATCTCCTCCTCCTCCACACCCTCACAAGCCTACGCATGCCTTTTTCTGTACAGAAGCGCGCTCACAGGTAAGCAGCGCGCCTCCTCGTCTGCAGACGCTCCTTTGAGCGGGCTCCTTCTGCACGCCGGAGGGCCGTTCTTCGCGACTCCCGCCTTCCCTGATCCTTAGATCAGAAGCTAACGCTTTACGAAACAGCTATACCATCATTCCCTATGTGCTGAAAGTGCATCGCTTTGGACGTCGTTTCAAGGTGAGGACGGCCAAGCTCAAGTCTTGCACTTCGGCGCTGACATTCTGCCCCATTGCAGCTCACTTTCGGACCGGGAGACAAGGTGGGATTGTTGTGAAGCTATGTTAACGGCCACTCATCCTTCTCTCTGCGTACAGGTCGCCTGGCAACCAAAGTAGGAGCCGAGTTGAGAGAGTCTGGCGCCCCATTTGTTGTTCGGTTTCCCAATACACGAGTCTTGAGACACTGAGGACGGTAAAGCGAGCGTAGCGGGTTCGAAGAAGTCTTTTGGGAAGGCTGAACCGAGCTGAGAGTCGGAACCCCCTCATCGCCGAGGTTTTGTGCACAGCCCCCTCCATCTTCTCTCTCTTCCTTCTCCCACCACCTGCTCTGAGAACATGCCGTTCACTGTGAACCACCGCTCTCATCGTGTAAGTAATACAGAGCAGCTCCTGCTCCCTTGTACCTCTATTTGCACTCCCTCGGCACTAACTCGCCTCCCAGTACACCCTTCTTCCGAAACTCGTCTACCTCCACCGGTACGGTCGGCATTTCAGGCTGACGTTCGGATCTAGTGAACGCGTGAGCTATAGCTTTTGCTCGCGCTGCTGCTGATTAGCAGCTCCGCTGTTGAGTATTCTCGGTAAGGACGAGGCGGGGCTAACTCCAGCTTCTTGCACGCATGCAGATCGCCTGGGCTCCTTCGTAACGACCGTCAACATCGATGCGGTGCTAGAAGCCATGTTCGACCTCCCGAGCCATGTAATGAGGTGTTGTCATTGATGCAGAGAGCTGTTCGGCGCTTCCCACTGCTGAGGCTTCGGGAAGGTATCGCAAGCACGTAAAGGCTCAGCAGGGCCAGCTGCAGGCAAGCAGAAGGACTCGATCAACCTTCCCCGAGGTCAAGCGAAGCTGCTCGCTCTCGCAACGCGTCCACTCGGCGCCGAAAGGAAGTGGGGGAGGGGTCGCCGTCTACATTTCCTCGCCCTCATCAACGAACCCACGATCCACGCTGGTGATAGCTCCCTCGCACAGCACACAACTGCTCGCCAACAACTCGTCCAACGCTTCCCGCAGCCCCTGCTTCTCGCCCGCCTCCTTCTTCGCGCTGGCGCTGAGATTGCCTGCCGCCGAGGGCACGACGCCATCGCTTCCTCCTCCGAATGGACCTCCCACGCGCCCCATGAGCTGCTTGCCTGGGATGGCGCCACCGATGATCCCGAGAAGAGCGTCGGGGAGGACGAGCTTGCGGAGTTGGTCGAGACCTTGAACCGAGGCGGCGGCCAGCTTGAGACCTTGGTTCTGGGTGTCCTCGACGAGGTTGCGGCGGTGAGGACGAGAAGGAGCGGAAGAAGGGGAGAGTTGGGATTGGAGGTCGAGCATGCGACGAAGGGCGGTGGGGGAGAGGTGCTTCGTGACCTGCGATGCCGAAGGGAACAGTCAGTGAAGCTCTCGAATGAGCGAGAGTACAACAATAGACTCACCTCGTTGATGAGACAATCGGCATGGAACGAGTGTTGACACGGGAAGACGTAGAACTGCCTCGTCAGGAGGGGCAGTCCACAGCTCCCACACTTCTCGCTCGCATCGACGACGACGAAACGGTTGCGCAAATCGGCAATGTCGCTCTTGATGGCCTCTGCGCTCCGAGTTGCCTCGTCCATGTCGTCCTTCAGCCGCTCGATGTGCGCCGAGTAGCCCTCGAGAGCCGAGCAGATCTCTTCCTTGAAGTCGTCAATGACCACGAAGTCGGGGAAGAAGGGTAGGATGTCCTCAATCTTGAGTAAGTCGGTCGACTCGAGGAAGCGCATGGCCCTGCATCCGCCGAGGAGGAGGTCAGCGGGAGGATCAACGAAGCTAGAGGACTAAAAGCTCACGTCTTGATGTCGTTCTTCTGACCGACGACGTAGCGAGCGATCTTGAGCCACAGCTTCTTGCGCAGAAGGTCGTCCTCCTCGGGCTTGTCGGCGTTGAGCTTGGCCAGCTCAAGGTCGTCGTGCTCCAGCGCCAAGTCCACGCTCGACTCGTAGAGGCCCATTTTGGAGTAGATGAGCACGCAGGCCTGCACCCTCTTGTTGGCACGACAGAGACGAAGAGCGTAGTCGAGGTCGTAGTAGGGATCACCCGTGTCGGGGTTGTTGGGGCTGGCGGCGAGGAAGTGGAGGAAGTCGGCCTCGTCGGCGCTCGAGTCGGTAGCGAAGAGGGTGAGGAGGGTGTTGTGAACCGAGGCGTCCGTGTTCTGCAGCTGGAGAATCGAGTACTGAAGGTATTTGATAACGTGCTCGGATGAAGAGCGGGTATCGTTGGAGGAGGAAGGGGATCGGCGTTGAGGAGCCGAGACGGCGGGGATGAGGCGGCGAACGTCGAGGCTCGGCTGACGCATGAAGGTCTCTACCGTCTCTTTCGGCGCATGGCGGATGAGCACGGGAGCGAAGCGGTAGTAGAGATCGAGGCCCTCCTACAGAGCGTCGTAGAGGGTTAGCGAAGGAGCGGGGCGGCGGAGAGGTTCCCACCCACCTGCTTATTGAGCGCCTCGAGAGCTTTAGTCCAGTTGGCCTCGAAGACCCAATGGGTGATGATGCGCTCGTGATCTCCGACGATGGAGGCGTAGTAGAGGGTCATCTCGTCCCTGCCGTGTCGGTCGAGCAAGTCGAAGACGGTCTTGCGGTCGAGGTTCTCCTGCGAAAGCGCCGAGGGTCAGTGAGGAGCTCGCTCGTCGAGAAGGCCAGTCCACGTACTTTGTAAGTCGATAAGAATTGACGCATCTCGTCCTCAAGCAGACTCTTCTCCACCTTGAGATTCTCGACGTCGTCCGGCGACCGCTCTGCTGCTGCAATGTCCTCGAGCTGGTTGATCTTGGAAAGGTAGATCTCGACGAGCCAAGTAGCGAGCATCATACGTTGCGTGAGGTCCTACATGTTGACCCAGACATGAGTTAGTGGACTGCGAGGGGGAGAGAAAGCGAAACTCACACTTCGGCGCAATCGCTCGAGCTTGGCTACGAGGTAGTAACGCAGAGCATCTCGCTCGTTCTTGTCTACGAAGCGAAGGACGACCTCCTCAAAGCTCTTCGACGACTGAGCGTAGCACTGCGCCGACTGGATATAGCGTCCCATCGCAAAGTAAGCGTCGGCCTCGGCGGCGAGCACTTGATCGCGTTGCCGTGGAGTCTGTGGGCGAGAGAGAGCGAGGGTCAGTGATGCAGTAGGGGACTCCGCAAGTGTGAATGATCTCACCTTGGCGTAGCGACGAGCGAGCTCCCAGTTTGAGCGGCCGAGATAGATCTTCCACACGTCGCGGTCCTCGTCCTTGATGACGAGCTCGAAAATGGACTGGTCGGTGTGCATCCAGCATGTTTTGCGAAGAGGATCGGTCGAGAGCTTGAGAGGGCGAACGCCTGGTGGCTGTAGTTAAGAGAGAGCGAAGGGTCAGCGAGCTTTTGAGGGCTCGGCGAAGGGCGAGCGCTTACCAGATCCAATGGCTCCTCGTACACGACCTTGTCGCTCAGCAGACCGATGACCCGGATCTTATCCTCGTACAGCAAGACAAAGTGCCACTCGGTCAACGCCATGCTGATGGGCATCTCCGTCCTTCCCTCGTCGTTTTCATGCCCAGCGTGAAACTTGTCGTAGGAGGAGGAGACGTGGGTGGGTGATGAAGGCTCGGCTGGATAGGGAACGAGAGAGGCCGATTCGATGATGCCGTCGCCGGGGTGGAGGTGGTCGGAGGATGGTGGTGGGAAGGAGAGGGTGCCGTGGTAGATTCCGGGGCCTGCGACATCGAGTCAGACGATGTTGAGGAGTGCAGTGGGCGAAGGGACTCACCCGTAAGCCATGCTACACTCTTCGGTAAGCTGATGCCAGTAACGACACCCTTCGAATCTGTCCGTAGCGGCGCAAAGAAGTGCAGCTCCGAATTGAACGGCTCGCCCGGCAGCTCGAGCGATTCTGCGGGTGAGAAGCGTCAGCAACAATCTCACGGAAGTCAGATGAAGGAACTCACTCGGCTGCACCTCGCCCGAGCTGTACTGCTGAAACATGGGTTCGAGCATCCCTCCTTCCTCCTCTCTCCGAGCGCTGAGCGTGCCGATGAACTGGTAGATCCTCGTCTTGGTCGTCGCGATGACGGCCGTCCTCTTTCCCCATGTCTCACACCGCAATCCCGTAATCGACTGCCTCTCTGTAAGCGTGTGTAGGTGCTTGACGTAGCGCTCGGGGGCGCCCGACCGACCTGGGACGGGGAGGGAGAAGGAAGAGGTTTCGGCGAGGGTGGGGTCGAGGAGAGTCGTCTCGAGGATCTGTCCTGTTGCGGTTCCGAGGAGGATCTCACGAGTGGAGAAGGAGGCGGTCGAGGAAGAGGTGGATGAAGGGGACCAGGAGACGGCGTCGATGACTGCTCCCTTCAAACGAGCTAGCGGCTTCGCTCGTCGACCGGTCGAGGTAGAGCTTCCTGCTGGTAGCGCTCCGACAAAGATGTAGAAGTTGTCGCCCGTGGTAGTAGTCACAATGACGTGCCGTCCGGACGGGTCGGCGTGAACGCGGTGGAGGGTGCTGACGGGGCCGTCTCGAGTCTGCACTGGTGGCGGGATGGCGAGGTCAATGTTGTCCACCTCGGTAGGTCGGTCGAGGTCGATGCGAATGAGCTGAGGTGCTTGACCGCCCGAAGTCGAGTTGGGCGAGGGACGGGGTACGCCGGTGAGGCAGAGGAGGAGGATGTTGGCGGTGCATGAGAGGGAGAAGAGGGGACTGGAGAGAGCGAATTGGACTCGTCCCAGGGAGAAGATGGGCGAGTCGTCGGTCTGCGAGAGAGCGAGGAGAGATGCGTCAACGGCGCGCTGGCGGTTGTAGCGCGACAGAGCGAGCCGGCCATGCGCTGCAGCAGAGCAGGAAGCAGCAGCTGCATATCTCTAGCTGTGGAAGACCCTCACTCACCTCGTCGCTGTCTGGCTGGTGGCCGTAGACTGCTCCATCGTGGGGCTCGAAGCCTTGGACAGGCAGCGCCTCGGCTGGCTTGTTGGCGCTGTCTACCCAGTCGTCCATCCTCCTACGAGTGCTCTACTATAAAACTTGACCGGCGACGAGCGAGGAGAACTAGTCGAAGCGAAAGACGTCGAAGAGCAAGAGAGGCGCGAACGGACCGCGAGCAGGTCTCCTTCCCGCTTTTTCCTCGTCATCTCGCTCTCCAATGCCGCCCGCTGCAGTTCCCGGTACAGCCAAATCAGCACAGGCCAGCAACTCGGTACGGGCAAAGTCCAAGCAGGACAACGACAACGCTCGCAAGACCGTCTTTCGCCCCGTCCTCGACAATCCCCTCTCAGTCGCTTGGTGAGCCCCGTTCTTGCAGGCTATAGAGCTCGACCTGATCTATATGCTCTCGCACAGGCCTCCCGTACCCGCCAACATCCGCCAGCAGCTCCTCGACGCTCTACTCCTCTTCCTCTCGACGCCCGCGACTCCAGAGGAGCTCCCCATCGCCGACTGGCGCCTGCAGGAGCATGCTCGCCGTCGAGGACGAGTGCACGGTGCGGGAAAGGGCAAAGGCAAGGAGAAGGAAGGCGCAGACGAGCTCGGCGGAGGCAAGCGAGCTGCTCCAGCTGAGGGCGAGGAAAACAAGGCTCGCAAGAAGCTGAGGAGGAGTAAGGGTGGAGACGAGGCTACGCCCGTGGAGCAAGGCAAGGTCCACAAGAAGCCAGGCGCAACCCACCAGCTCTCCCTTCGCTCGGGCGCGACGCCCGCCATCCCCGACTTTGTCGACCGACCTCCTCGCGTCAAGGCCGAGCCGCCTGCACCTCTCCCTCGTCCCCAATCGCTCGACCACATCAGCCTAGGGATCAACGAGGTGACTCGTGCGCTCGAGAGTCGTGTGCGTTGGGGCAGGTGGGAGCTGGGAGATCCGACGGCGGCGCCAGGAGGAGGGTTCGGCGCTGCCCAGAGCTCGGCGGAGCAGAAGAAGGGCGCTGGGAAGGAGGGGGAGGACGTCAAGACGAAGAAGAAGAATCGTCGCAAGGATCGACCTACCCCCGAACTGAAGAAGCAAGTCGTTCGCCCTCCACTCGACCTTCTCAACCCTACCTCCTCGACCACCCTCTCGCGCCCCTCCTACCGCTTCCTCACCCAAGGCGTCTCCGCTCCCCCTTCCGCCTCCCTCCCACCTTATCTTCTCCCTCCCACCGAGCGCAACACCTTCTTCCGCATGCTCGCCAACGCCCACTCGGAGAAGGTCACAGCCGCCCGAGTCGACCCTCCGCCGAAGCAGAGCAAAGGACTCGCCGCGACTCTGCTGGCGGACGTCATCAAGTCGGATGATCCTCAGGGTGCGATGTCCAAGCTGGTGAAGGATGAGGGCAAGGGCAAAGAGGTGGAGAAGGAGCAGGAGCAGCCGTCAGCGAAGAAGGGAGCGCCAGCCATCATTGAGGAGCGCCAGGAGGAGAAAGTCGAGGATTGGGTTCCCGTGCTGGATCTCATCTTCGTCTGCAAGCCCGACATCAACCCTCCCTCGCTCGTCGCCCACCTCCCGACGATGGCGGCGGCGGCCAACGGCGTGCAGCAGGCGCTCGACGAGACGTTGGCGGCCCGCGAGGAGACTTCCGCAACCAAGGACTCGGATGCGATGGAGACGGACGAGACGGGAAGCACCATCGCTCGACCCAAAGGCCACAGCGTCTTCCTCATTCCTCTCGACATTGGCGCCGAACGCAAGCTCGCCGACGCTCTGGCTCTTCGCCGAGTTGCTACCATCGGTCTCTCCGTACGTTCGGTCTCTCTTCTCTACTTTCCTCGTTCGAGCTAACCTCCTTTCCCACAGTCCAACGCCCCCGGCATCGCTCCCCTCCTCTCCCTCATCCGCACCCACATCCAACCCCTCCGCGCCCCCTGGCTCGTCCCACACCTCACTTCCTCCTCCGTCACTTCGTCCTCCTCCACTTCGACCTACATCCCTACGCACTTCAAGCACCTGCGCACTACTGCGCCGCTCAACCCCAAGGCTGCCAATGCGGCCAAGAAGGCGAAGAAGAAGGAGAAGAAGGACTTGAAGGGGGTTTACGTCGTTGAGGAGGATGACTAGGAGGGCTGGAAATGAGCTTGCTTTTTTCGGCACCGCTTGTCGAGAGTGGTGAGCCGGAGAGATGTCGTTCAGCGATGAAGCTTCGCACTCCATCTCTCGGCGCTGTCGACTCTCCCTCTCGCTCGCCCTTCCACTCAGACGCTCTCGAGTGTAGCAGTCGTCGTCCTGACTGCCTCGGTTCGCTGTAGTACACCATTCTTGCGCACCTGCAACTGTTTCCTGACCTCGAGTGCAGGAACGTCCAGGAAAGTTACAGGCAAAGGCAGGAAAAGGCAGCGAAGTATCCGCCGCGGTCGAGGAAAGTTCAGGAAAGCGAGCTGGGCCGGTCTCTTGCTCCTTGGCGTCAGTGTAGTCCTTCCGGCGAGGTACGGCTGCAGGCCTGCGGCCGAGAGCGAGAAGGGAGAGCTCGGCGCTTCGAGAAGGTCGCTGCAGCTCGACCGGTCAAGCTGGGCAGTTTCCCCCTTGAGCGAGGCGCTCTCAAGGCTTGCTGCACGCCCCGTCACGATTCACATCTGCTCTACTATAGGAACCTGCGCCGTTCATTTGTTTCCTGACGTTTCAACCCGGTTTCAACGCAAGAAACCCGGGGTGAAACCACCCTGGAGGGTGTCAACCTCGAGGCGAGTTCTGCAGGTCGGTATTGCCTTGTTTGAGGCATGGCACTCGGAGAAGTACCCGTGAATTACCCTTGGTCGAAGCAAAAGAAGGATGACGAGCTGTAGAATAGCGGTGGAGCCCTCGAGAGACGAGCTCGGCGCCGAACAAGGGCGGGCTCCTTGCTCTCCTGCTCTTTCCACGGTTCTCCTGCTCACAGCAAACGTGCAATCCTTCTGTATAGTACATTCTCGGAGTCACAAGGACTTACGGAGATGCTCAGCCGGACATAATCACCAGAGAGAGTACTTCGGGAGGGGCAGCGCCGAAGGAGGGGCTTGGGTTTTAAGAAGAGAGAGCGCCGAAGGGCAAAAGGAAGGTCAGGCCTGATACAGGGATCGAACCTGTGATCTTTTCCGCGCATTACAGAGCTTTTGCCGCGTTTCAATCAGGCATTTGAAGCGTAGGGTGTTGAGTTGGCGTTTCACTGGCCTCTTCTCATCTGTAGCTTGGTAGACAATCCAAGGGTAGTTTGTAGCCTTTGTGATTTTTGCTGTAGCTTCTCGACAGGTGGTACTTGAAACAGGTGTTCTAGACGAAATCAAGCCCGCCGGGCGCCGAGCGCCGAGCTTCGCCTCGCGTCTCTCACGACGCATGCTGGCCCCACAAAGCTCGGCAGTAAAGCAAGCACAATACAATTCCATTCCAGATCTCGAGCGTCTACACTCCAGGTGAATGCAACCTCAACGCAGGAGGCAAGCGAGCAAGCCCCGCTGAGCCGAGTGCTGCTTTTATCGCCGAGGTGAGAGCGTGACAGGCTGATCGGCATAGAGGAAGAGGTGAAAGTCGGCCTGTACGGTCTGCGGTAGAGTGGTTGGGACCACAACGTATCCTGTCGAGTCGGAACAAGATCAGGTTCTCCACCTCGATCTGGACCTTGAAGTCGAGCAAAAACTAACCAGTCTCGCTTGCTGGTAGTCGGAATAGGGGAGTCACGACTCCGCAGACGGCGTCGGAGAAATGCCCAGTGCTCTCGACAAGCTGCTGAGGAGTAGCATCGCTTGAGGTGGAGTAGATGGAGAGGGCAATGGGAAGCGGTCCCTCGGGTGCTTGAAGACGGATTCTACGCGGCGTGAATCGTCAGTACGTTGAGTGTACCGTCTCGCAGAGCAGAAGGCTCACCTGAGCTGCGTCGGTTTGCTGACAGCGAGGAGGAAGCTCGGCTCGGCGCGCTCCTCGTCGTCCGGCGATCCCCTGCCATTGTATAAGGGTCAGCCAAGGATGACTAGTCGAGTCTAGACTGCGGATGGACGCACCATGACCCTCGAGCACTGCGAGAGAACATGCCAGCTCCCTCCGGCGGTATCGGCGAGATCTCGAGCGGCAAATTGGACTCGACACGCAGCTCAAAGTCGGCCTTGTGAAGGGGCTGAAAGGAGGAGATGACGAGTGTGTATGACGCGGCTGTTTAGAGGGGAGATCAGCTGGAAGGTCTCAGTCGATTGGCGAGACAAGCTCACGAAGAAGCTCGGCGGCGTGCGCCGAGTCGAAGCCGTAGCTATAGGTGGATGCTCCAGCCACGACATCGCGCTCTTCGAAGCTGTTAGAAACGAGGGTTCAGTCTGCTTACAGGGAGCGCGTGATAATGACCACTCACTCGCCGATCCGCTCGCCCTTGCTCCGCAAGAGCTTGACGTTTACGGGCGCGTCCTTCGAGGTATCGCAGTAGATGATGAGCTCGCCTCGAAGATTCGGTCGTTCGGGAAGAGGCGAGAGAGCGACCCGGTACTGGGGGTTGTTGAGGAAGCTCGCGCAAGTGTGATTGCCTCCAGCGCTCTTCTCGGTCCAGCTCCCTCGTAGCTATCAGGTCGAGAAGGGTCAGCAGAGGTTCAGCGATCGGGCGTAGCGTCCAACTGACAGAACGGGAGTAGGGTAGAGGCGGAGGGCCATCGATGAGCTCGATCGGGACGTCGGCGAACGCGCGCAGAGTGAACCGAGGCTCGACCGATGCACCTCGGTAGGAGACGAAGAGGTCGTAGACGCTGGTATCTGGTTCTGAGTTGAACCGGTACTGTAGGTGGGAGTCGATGAGCGAGGGAGGTGGAAGCAGCGAGGGAAGCAGCAGCGCACGAGAAGAAATGGATTGTCGGTCAAGCTCGACTGTAGGAGGACGAGATGAGCTTCTGACGCTTACTGGGTTGAAAGCGAACGTCAAAAGCTCACAGATGTATCGACCCGACTTGGCCCTCGCCCCTGCTTGCCGCTGCGCCACGACTTGGCAATGTTGAGGCCGATGTGCTCCTCGGCGTCGCTCTTGTTGTGGAGATGCCGCGAAAGCAGCACCCAGATCTCGGCAGGGAGTGATGACGGGTGTGAGACCCTGAGTTGGAGCTGAGTGCTGGCGCCCGAGTCCGTAGCGCCCGCCTTGCGAGGGGTGGAGCTGCGACGGAGGACGTCAGCTCGTCTTAGGCGCCGAGGAGGAGCACGGCAACTCACCAATGCACCGAGAGAGCATTTTTGAAACTCTTGGGGTCCCAGCTGAGATGTAGGGCCTCAAAGTGGGACGAGAGGCGGTCCCAGTCGACGACGAACGTCTCGGCGTCTGGCAAAGAGCTCTCGATCAGCGAGACGCGTAGTAGAGCAGGGAAAGCGCGGCTCACCAAAGTCAATCTGAGGCAGCGCGTTCCGTACTTCCTCCGTCCATGACAGAGATGGGTCGGGAAGAGTCGATGTTGGCAATGTTGGTCGTCGCCATGGGTTCATGAGCTCGACCTCGCGACGACCCTCTCGCTCTCGTAGGTCTATTCAATGGAGAGCGTCAGCGAGTGTAAAACAGAGATTCGAGAGGCAACAGTGTACCGAGGACAGCGTAGGAGTGAGACGGAACCAGCCCCGACGAGAGCGACGACTCGGACTTGCCCGTGCCGACGGTGAGCACGCATCTACCAGCGTGGTATGAGCCGAGGAGTCGGGTCCATGTCCTGTCGCTATGGTAACCAGAGCTGTACGGTCGAAGGTCAGCGAGGGAGCGACGAGAGCGATGGAGACGCAATCGCCGAGCGCACCTCAAAGCGATGTGCTCAGGGATCCAACCGGAGAGCGCGCTGACGACCAACAGATCAGTAGGGAAATGTGGCTGTGATTAAGGGGTGCTCACTGTAGATCGATGCCCGAGTTGCTGCAAAAGAGCGGAGATCAGTGAGGCGTTCGGGCAGCGAGCAAGGTGGAGCTTACGAGCCGTAAAAGTCGTATCCTCCCATCATCTTGAGGTACTGACGAGCGAATCTGGTCAATATCAATCTCGAGAGAGAGATTTTACGAGGGAACGCACGGCCTTCTCGACGAGCGCAGGCCACAGCTGGTCGTGCTGCTTCGTCGACGCCGACAAAGGTTGTCCTTTCGCCGACACGGGTAGAGTATCGTCGATTGCTGCAGGAGGCAAGTCAGCGCCTGGATGCGGAAGAGGGTCGGCTACGTGGTCCTACAGATCTGCAGGGAGGGCAGAGGTTAGCAGGAAAGGCGAAGGCTCGGAGCTTCACCGACTAACCATCCTCCAAGTCCCGTTGACCGCGAAACGAGCAGTATAGCGGCCGGTCTTGCTGAAGCGAGGTAGGCCGTCGTCTCCTTGAGGGTACAAACAGGAAAGGCCGAGCTGTACGAAACGTCAGCGTCGTCGAAGGGCGAACGGACTCGCCGGGGACTCACTCTTGACCCGAACTTGCTGTGATGCTCGGCGCCGATGATGAGAGCGGACACTAGAGAGCAGTCCGAGACGTTGTCCTGTACAATGTCCCTGCCCTTGAGAGATCTAGACACCATTTGAGCTTTGGGAAGCACCTCCGACGCCGGGCGCCAACAGGCGCGTTGATCGAGCTGCAGCGGCGAAAGAGTGGGTTGCGAGTCGTCGAGGCTGAGGGGAGAGCAGGGTAAGCTCGGTTGTATCGGCAGTAAGAGATAGGCCCACTCGGCTGGCTGATCCACGATGTGGTTGGTGGTCCATCGCGGCAGGCGAACCCCGTTGACCATCGACGAGCGCTCGAGCACGGCGTCCTGCTCCTCTGTAGTAGGGTGTTAGCAGGAGCAGACAGCAGAGGAGCTCTTGAGCTCACCAATAGATAGCCTGTCCCTCTGCAATGGCCGGATGAGGTCCTTCTTCGCCTGCTTGATCCGCGTCGCCCTCTCGACGAGCTTGGCAGACAGCGCCCGTAGCTCCTCCTTCTTTTGCTGGTTGGGGCAATGGCGGATGAGGAAGACGTAGGCCTGTGCTGCCTTCACGTAATCATTGAACGCCGCGTCGAAGGAGCCCGCGAGCTCGTGTTTGGTCGCTCGAGCGCCGGTGGCCTGTAGGCAAGGTCAGCTGTGGTACTTTGAGATCGGTCTGTAGACACACCTGAGCTTCTTTGAGCTTGAGGCTCCACTCGGCTGATGTAGGAGCGCGTTCCGCCAGTTTGACGAGTGTGGAGAGAACGAGAGAGGCAGCCCCCTCCTTCTTCAGGGAGTAGGCCGCCTGCAGAGAGTTCTGTGGTACCTAATGGATTGTCACTTGGTCCAGGGAGCGTGAGCGTACCAATGTATCCGTCTGACGCTGCAGAGAGGTGCGAGGCGGTCAGGACCCCCCTCCAGAGTGCGCCGAACCCGCCAAAGCCCTCGCCGAGCACTCTGGCCCAATGCTGCCTCAAGGAGAGTTTCACACACGTTGATACGGTACAGGGGTATGTCTCAAGGTACTACAAGTTCCCCAGTGCCCTCCTCGTTCCCTTAGGCGCCCTCCGCACGCGGCAGGACCGTCGCCGAGCTTTTCGGCGAAGGCGGGCTAGCTCAACAGCGAGGGTACGTACCGGGGTCGCCGTTGATGGTGGGGGTAAGTCTGAGATCCAAACTTTTCGAAAACGATCTTCGCGAGCCGTCCAGACAGTGCAGACCCGCTATACAGCGCTCAGAACCTGGGGGGATATTTCTGCACCTCTAAAACGCTGTACGTGCCTCGTTAATATAGCGGTTCGTATATCTGCTCGGGTACCTTACTGTTCCCCCCATTCGCCGCCTCGACAGAATGCATACCGCGCTCTTGCTTCTCTAATCGCCACTCGCTCATTTTCGAGTCGTTCTCGCCCCGACAGATCGCCTTCAGCTCGGACGCCCTCAGATCGCCTTCATCTCGGACGCCCTCTACGCGCAGTTGCAGCAGGAGGCGCAAGGTGTGAGTATTGAGTTTGATTCACCGCGTCGAGAGCGAGACCTGTGGGGCTAGAGCGCTTCGACGAGCCCAGGCTGTGCTCGGCGCGTTCGGAAAGCTGACTGCGACCGCCTTCCTTGTCTTGTAGGGATGGGATGAGCTCTCGGCGATGCGTCTGCAGGGTTATCACATTTCTACCTTTGCATACTGGCAGCAGAGGGGTACTCGTCTCAAGGCCGAGGCAAAGGAACGCATCGAAGAAGATAAGGAGGAGCAGCAGCCCGAGCTGCTCGATCTCAACAACTGGTGGCATGGACCCTTGCTTGTGTCGGATGATGAGGACTAAGGGTGAAGGATGAACGGGGTGGTATTGCTTGCATGAAACAGAGTGGTGTGGTTTGAGCTCGGTCGTCTTTTCGTCGGTCTGCGAGCGGGAGCACGACCGTGTACACAGAATGAACTGCTTCTTTGGAACCTTGCTTTCCAAGCTTCCCGTCCCCGGCTAAGCTTCCAGCTCCTTTGTCCCCCGTATCCAATCACTTCGGAGAGCTCGGCGCAGGATGGGGGGCACGGTGGGGTTGACCGGCGCTTTTGACTTTGACCCCTTACTGGAGGGTGTGCAGTGGTATCGAGGCTCGTTGTTACCACAGAACAGAAGATGCTAAGGGTCAGGCCAAGATGACTATCCAAAGCCGGAGCTGGCGCTCGGGCTTATGCAACCAATTGTGCCCTAAGCAGAGTCTCTCACATGCTGGCACGATAACGGGGCATGTTTTAGGGTAATACAAGTCCCCCAGTGCTCTCCTTGCTCCCTCAGTCGACCTCTGAAGGCGCAGAGATCGTCGCCGAGATGTTCGGCGAAGGGCGTCTTAACTCGGCAACGAAGGCTCGTACAGGAGAGCCCTTGGTATTGGGGGGTAGCTTGGAGCTTGCTCTTGCCGATCAAATGCCGTAAGAACGACCAGCACCCGGACGCGGCCGTCCGTGTTGCGCAGAACCTAGAACACTTTTTAATTCCTCGCACCGTACGATTTGCCGACGTGGCGTAGTGGTCTTTATCGCTTCCTCTTTACAGCAGTACACGGGGAAGGTCGCAGGTTCGATCCCTGCCGTCGGCACGACTTAGCTTTTGCCTCAGAGCTCGCCGAAAGCTCGCCGAGCATTCGGCTTTCTTTTTGCAGGCCGCTGGGCTCGCCTACGGCCTTGTGATGAACTGCTACATGCATATTCTCACCCTCGGAGGCACTGCCAGGCTGCTGGAGGTCATGCAGGCCGCCCGAGAGGGAGCTGCGAACTCCAGCGCCGAGGTTCGGGCTTGGCTCTACAGCGCACTGTGCAGGTCGCCTCACGCTCTCAAACTTGTCAGGATAGCTTAAATGTATTGTATGCGCATCCTCCCGCAGCAACTGCGCCTCTGATGTCTTTTAGTACTCTTACTGGCTCAGCCCAACCTCGGCCGAGTTTGAGCGGCCGCTTTTGCCTCCTGATGGGCTTGGGGTTGGATCCGATCGCGAGCGATGGACGATGAGCTGAGATCTGAGATCGTTTCTCGGGTATGTATCTTCCCAAAATGGTGCCCCGCAAGCCTGGAAGGGGGAAAAGGATGCCTCGGCGGAGGGGAGTGAGCGCCGTATCACTGCTGACTCGCCCTTGTACTTCGGAACCGCGTCCTGGATTGACCATTCTACTACAGCATTCGCTTCCGCTGGCGCTTTCCCCGATCCTCCCATTCGACGCTCGACGTTCTGCTCGGAAGTCGGGCATGGCGCCGAGTTGGGCGCGAGCATCAGCGACTGTGCAGTGACATTGCCGTACAACCTAGTATGGTGATAAAGCACAGCTCAAAAGAATGTTGACTGAGCTCGGATGTTCGGCGAGAGGCCTTTGCGACACCCTTTCGCAGCGAGCGCCGAGCAGCCCCCTCGGCTCCGCCCTTCCTGCTAGTGTAGAGGACAAAACGACGCTGCGTAGATACATCTTTGATTTTTCGGGCGATTTTCCACAACCCCTCCCCGCCCTTGCTGTACCTCTTCACACCATCTGGCCTTCTTTTAAGCTCATTTCTGTTTCTTTCTAATCGGCCAAAAGGACTTGTTACCCGCAATTTCTAGCGAAGGTCGTAACCACTAGACCAACCTAGGAAACACTTTTGATGTGCCACAGATGCAGTCTGTTGGGCCTGTCAAGCACTACAGAGGCGTTCAGATAGCAGTGGAGTCACTGAGCCGTGCGCACAAGCTACACAACCTGCCCCTTCACTCCTCAAGCCCCCCTCCTTCTCGGCGCCGCGCGCTCCCCAGCGTCACTTGTCAGACGGGACACTTCTGTACTACGTAGCGACACGCGAAAATAACGTATACAAGACAATCAGCCCTTTGCTGTGAGCAGGAGAACCGTGGAAAGAGCAGGAGAGCAAGGAACCCGCCCTTCTTTGGCGCCGAGCTCGTCTCCCGAGGGCTCCACCGCTCTTTTACAGCTCGTCATCCTTCTTTTGCTTTGTTCAAGCGTAACGCGTGGATACTCTGTCGAGTACCATGCCCTACACAAGGCAATACTGACCAGCAGAACTCGTCTCGAGGTTTCAACCCGGGTTTCTTGGGTTGAAACCGGGTTGAAACGTCAGGAAACAAATGAGAGATGCAGGTTCCTGCAGTAGAGCAGATGTGAATCGTGACGGGGCGTGCAGCAAACCTTGAGAGCGTCTCATTCAAGGGGGGAACTGCCCACCTCGACCGGTCAAGCTGCAGCGACCTTTTCGAAGCGCCGAGCTCTCCCTTCTCGCTCTCGTCCGCAAGCCTGCAGCCGTACCTCGCAGGAAGGATGGCACTGATCCAAAGTGAGCAGGAGAGAGACCCAGCTCACTTCCTGAGTTCTCCTCGGCCGCGACCAGGACTTTGCTGCCTTTTCCTCGACTCGCCCCGTCTCCTCCATGGGCTCTCCTGGACTCGACGTAACAAACAGTCGCAGCTGCGCAAGCATGATGTACTACAGCGAACCGAGGCAGTTAGGACGACGACTCCTCGAAATTGACCGGAAGGACAAGCGAAGGGAGAGGCGACAGCGCCGAGAGAGAGGGTGCGAAGCTTCGTCGCCGTGATCCAAAGCGACCGGTGAAGGAGGCCTAAAGCCCTACGATTTGCTCACCGTGCAAAGGGAATGCGGAAAGAGTAGTGATACAACATACTACAGCCGAGCTACGCCCCTCCAATCTCCCCTTCAAGCGCCCCTCGGCGGCCTCTTTCCAAAGATCTTGCTGCCGACCCTCACATTGCTGCTGCCCTGCCTAATGGCCTGCGCAAAGTCCTCACTCATTCCCATGCTCAATTCGAATCCCTTCTTGACCACGACGTCGTACCCTTCGTTCGACTCGACCTTCCGCCGAAGCTCCTCCAGCAGCTCCTCCCTCGCCTTGACGAGCACCTTGAAATCGGGGTTGAGCTCGCCGTCGGCAGTCGAGCTTTCAAAGGATCCGATAGTCATCAACCCGCGAAGGCGCAGGGTCGGACACTTTTCGACAATGTGGGTTGCGAGGGCGAGAAGGTCCGAGTCGGCCGAGGTGGAGGGGGCGAGGCCGGCTTTCTGAGGTTCCGACGAAGTGTTGAGTTGGAGGAAGACGTTGAGAGGTGTAGTACGGGGAGGAGAGAGGGAAGAGAGGGTGTTGTGGAGGTGGTTGGCGGACTTGATGGAGGTGAGGGTCTCGAGAGCAAAGAGATTCGGGATGGCTGTCGAGTGGAGAGGGTCAGCGGTTGTGTGCATGGCCGAAAAGAACAGAGAAGCTCACAGGCCAACATCTTGGCCTTGTTGGACTGCAGAGCGCCGATAAAGTGCCACTCGATGTCGGAAGGGAGCTGCGCAAAGAGGAGTAAGGGTCACTTGTGGGCGCAGAGAAGCCAACAGAGCACCGAGCACACCTCCTTGGCCTTGTCTACCAGCTCTTGCGGGTAGTTCTCTCCAAAGTGGCGCACACCGTGCTGGTACAGCGCCAGAATGTCGGATGCGGGCTTGAGCTTGGAGACGGCGACGAGGCGGGGCTGCAGAAGAGCAGCAGCGTCAGCGGGAGCAGCCTATGAATCAACAGCACACCTCACCTTGTCCCCCGCTGCTCGATCTGAGGCAGCTGCATCGACCTGCTGCTGGATCCCGTCGAAGAGAGAAATCAGCTCGGCCGAACGCTCTTCTGTAGGTTGTTCGACGGGCATGGCGCGTGCGGGTGACAAGCGAGTGATTGACGCTGTAGTCAAGTGCCGAAGGGGCCGAGACAACATGGACGAAGGCCAAGGTTGATCTCTCCTCCGCCGCCGCGCTTCTCTCTACCGGCTACCGCGCGAAGTCCAGCTGCCTGCACTCTTGACTCTTCACCCGTTTCTCTTTCGCTTCTCTCTGTTCTCGACTAGATTAGACTCAATATGACGAGCACTATCGACTGGAACTACTTCATCTCGACCCAGGGTCGCAAGTTCACTCCTTCTGCCAGTAAGTCCAGCTCTCGTCGCCGTCGGCGCTCTCGAGCTTCGAATAGCTGACCAACTCGCTCTGTACTGCAGTTCGCGGTCTGTTCCCTCTAGAGCAGATTCCTGGCATGGTCTCCCTGCTCGCCGGCAAGCCCAATCCCGCTACATTCCCCTTCTCATCCATCTCCGTCGCTCTCAAGCCCATCATCCCCTCGGATCCTGTCGAGACGCTCGTCGTAGAGTCGGCAGCGCTCACCGAGGGTCTCCAGTACGGTCCCACTGCTGGCCTCGGCGGACTCATCAAGTGGTTGGAGCAGCTGCAGACGATCCGACACAAGCGCGAGAAGGATGCCAGCTGGAGGGTTAGCGTGGGATCTGGAAGTCAGGTGAGTCTGCAGTGCATTGAGTGGAAGATGAGAGCTCACATCTGATCCTGTCCTGCCCCCCTACAGGACCTTATCAACAAGGTGAGCTTTCGCGGGGTCGCCGACGCGACGGATCCCGAGTGCTCTCAGCTGACCGGATCCGTTGCTCCAGGCCATGATGGCGCTCGTCAATGACGGAGACACGATCCTGCTCGAGTCGCCCGTCTATTCGTGAGCCGAGCTTCTCCCTGTCCGCCGAGGTGGACTTCGCCGACTGACCGCCTCCTCCGTCCTTTCGCAGCGGCACGCTCGGCCTGCTCGAACCCATGCCTTGCGAGCTCGTCGGTAGGGCTCAAGTGCTACCCATCATGGTCGGTCATCCCACTGATGTGGCTCGCGCCTTCTGCAGAGATCCCCACCGACACCTCTGGCATCTCGGCCGACGCCCTCGAGGACACTCTCGAGAATTGGGCCACCAAGTACCCCGGCAAGCGCTTCCCCAAGCTTCTTTACACTATGTGAGTGCACCGAGATACCACCGAAGCCCTTCCGGCTCACCCACACCGCTCTGCAGCCCGACCGGATCCAACCCTACCGGCTGCTCCTCTCCTCTCGCCCGCAAGGAGAAGATTCTCGCTCTCGCTCGCAAGCACAACCTTCTCATTCTCGAGGACGACGCCTACGCCTTCCTTCACTTCAACCCCGCGCAGCAGGCCCCCAGCTACATTGACCTCGAAGGTCGCGACGGAGGAGAGACTGGCCGAGTCATTCGCTTCGACTCGATGTCCAAGATTCTCAGTTCCGGAATGCGTATCGGATTCCTCACTGGACCCAAGGAGGTCGTGGACGTCGTCGACCTCATCACCGCCAACACCAACCTTCAGCCCAGGTGAGTTCGGTGAAGGTGGGTCACTTCCACTGCTCCTCGCTGACCTTACCTCAATCCTCTACGTCGACGATAGCTCGACCACTCAGGCCATTGTCCTCGTTCTACTCAACAAGTGGGGCCACGACGGCTTCATCGCTCACACCCGCCGAGTCGCCGACTTTTACCTCGAGAAGCGCGACATGTTCGAGCGTGTGGCTCACAAGCACCTCGACGGTCTCGCTACGTGGGTCAGCCCCGATGCTGGCATGTTCGTACGTCCTCTGCCCTCCTCGCTTGCCCCCCCTCCCGAGACTGAGCTGACCTCGGCGATCTCTCACAGCTCTACATCGACCTCCACCTCACCAAGGACGGCTCGCAGGGCGACTCGTCTGAGCTCATCTCCACCACCGCCGTCAAGAAGGGTGTTCTCGCCGTACCGGGCAAGGGCTTCTCCCCCAACGGCTCCGTCAGCTCCTTCGTTCGTGTCTCCTTCTCGCTGGCGACCGAGGAGGACGCCGAGTTGGCGTTCAGCAGGCTGGCTGAGTGCGTCAGGGAGGCCAGGGGCGAATAGATATATTGTCTTATAGACTATGGAATAGACGAGGGGGCTTGTGCATAGTTCTGAGCGCTGGGCGAGAGAGAAGCGAAGCGACTCGGCGCCGAAGGAAGTGTCGCGGGGCCAGAGGGTTGCAGACGCCCGAACGGGGACCCACAGAGGTCTGAATGTCCACGAGGACGAACTTGGCCAGCCGAAAGCTGTCTGCAAACAACTTCCAGGGGGGAGGTGAGCGCGGCGCGCTCGCGCTCGACCGGCTTGCCCTTTGCCACTTCTGCTCGTTCTCTACTTCACCTCTCGTCGCTGCAGGGAGCACCTCCGACTCGAATAGAGCTCTCTCGTCATCTCCTGAGCGCCAGCAACGATGCGACTGCTCACTTGGAACGTCAACGGCCTCAGGACGCTCCTCCAGTACCATCCGTGAGTCTTTTGGCGGTAGCGGGGAACAGCGGAGGAGCTGTAGGCGACGGAGCAGTAGCAGTGAAGACTACTGTAGGCAGCTAAAAGCTCATAGCTAGCTCTGAAGAGCCTGATGACAGAGTCGCGCGCGCGCGCTGAAGGCTGCAGCTCACCACTTGGCGTCGTTCTGTACAGCTGGCGAGATGGCAAGACTTACGAGGGTGCCATGAAGATGCTCGACGCCGACATCATCTGCCTACAAGGTGAGGTTCGCCTCCCCTCGACTCGCTCGCGACGCGCTCACCCCTTCTCTCCTTCGCAGAGACCAAGATCACTCGGGCTCAGATGGACAAGTCTCTCGCCGTCATGGAGGACTTTGAAGGCTTCTTCTCGTTCTTCGCGCGCTCCGTCAAGGGCATCCACGGCACAGCCATCCTCACTAAGAGCGAAGCGACCGTCCCTCTCAAGGCGGAGGAAGGACTGGCTACTTCGCTCCTCCCTGCAGCCCTCACCGAGTCCGAGAGGATTGGTGGATACCCCTTGGGAAGCGATGTCGACCTCACCTTCGACGAGATGAAGGATCTGGACGCCGAAGGTCGGACGACCGTCTGCGATTTCGGCCTCTTTGTGCTGATCAACCTGTGAGTTCGGTGTCAGCTTCTTCATACAATGAGCTGACTCTCAAATCCACAGCTACTGCCCCAACGAGACGAATGACGACCGCCTCATTTTCAAGAACTACTTCAACCTCCTCGTCGACCAGCGCGTTCGCAACCTCATCAAGGCCGGCCGAGAGGTCATTGTCGTTGGAGATCTGGTCAGCTTTGCGCCTATACCTTACTCTCACTCTCACTGACCCTCTCCCCACCTCCTCAGAACATCTGCGCCGAGGACCTCGACACCGCCGAGCCCGCCGTGCGCGCCAAAGAGCAAGGCATCGAGAACTTCACCGACCACCCCCCGAGGAGATGGTTGAGGGAATTTATTGGACCCAACGGACCGATGATCGACGTCACTCGCCGCTTCCACCCTACTCGCAAGAGCATGTTCACTTGTGAGTTGCGCCGAACCTCGAGTCGACGACTCGACAGATTGACCGACACCTTCTCCTCCCTCCCTTTTGTGCAGGCTGGAACACCAAGATTGACGCTCGGTCAGCTCCGACCAAGCTCTTTCTTCTCCTGCATCTGACTAACCTCTCCCTCTTGCAGCCCTTCCAACTACGGCACTCGACTCGACTACGTCCTCGCCACGCCCGGTCTCATGCCCTGGATTCGCGACTCCAACATTCAACCCGAGGTCATGGGATCCGACCACTGTCCCGTCTTCGTCGACTTCCACGACGAGATCGAGATCGAAGGACGAGGCAAGGTGTCGCTTTGGGACGAGATGAACCCGAATCGTACGCGCGATGGACCCAAGCCTGACCCTCCCGCCTTCGCCACTCGCAAGTACAAGGAGTTCTCGAGCGCGCAGAAGAACCTCATGAGCTTCTTCAAGGCCGGCGCCGCCGCTCCCTCGATCCCCTCGGCCTCAGCTTCCGCTTCTTCCACCTCCATCAATGGCTCAGCAGTCGCTTCGACCTCCAAGCTCGTCACCAAGGCCCCATCCTCCTCCGCACCTACCCCTCTCAAGTCCCTCAAGTCGAGCACCGGCACCAGCACGCCCATGTCGACCTCTTCCTCGAGTTCGAGCTCGAGCAAATGGAAGGGCAAGGAGAAGGAAAAGGAGCTTGAAGTCAAGCCCAAAGGAGGACAGCAGAGCATCGCAAGCTTCTTCGCACCGCCGCCGAAACCTAAGGCGCCGACTAAAAAGGCGAAGGAGGGGACCAAGAAGAAGCAGAAGGGCGACTCGCCCTCGCCCAAGGCGCCCAGGGACGGAGGATCAGCTCACGATGATGGATCGGATTTGGAGATCATGGACGCCGAGCAGTTCGAGGCTACCGCTTCTTCAAACGCCGACGCCAAGTCGGCTTGGTCGAACCTCTTCCAGTCGAAGCCGGCGCCGCTCTGCGCAGGCCACAACGAGCCGACGAAGCTCTGGACCGTCAACAAGTCGGGCATCAACAAGGGTCGTCGCTTCTTCATGTGCCAGAGGTGAGCTCGTTCGCTTTCATCTCGTTGACAGCGCTGACGGTCCCTTGGCCATGCCTTCCTCTTTATTCGCGCCCCACAGGCCGGTCGGACCTGGCTATGACAAGGGTCAAGCCAAGCTGCACGTCAATACCGAGTTCCGCTGCGACTTCTTCGAGTGTGAGCTAGCTCGCTGCTCTCCTTCTTTTCGCCCTCGGTCCGAGCTCGAGCTGATCCTCGCGCCCTTCGTTTGCAGGGGAGACGACCGTCAAGCGACCGGCAGGCATGAACCTCGATGGATGGTCGAGCAAGAAGAGCAAGAAGGTCTAGCTTGCATGCTCGGCCGCGACTTTTCCCCCTTCCCCTCCCGCCGTACCCCTTGTCGTATAACCTAGTCGTCCCCTCGCTTGAGATAAAAACTTGCCGTGCTGTACACTGTGCGCGAGGCTCGACGTTGCCAGAGAGCAGAGGAGAAAGGGGAGGGGAGAAGGTCCTTCGCGGCTGCACCCGAGAGGCAGATTTCGGCGCCTGAATACATGTACAGTTTGTTGAGCCTTTTCTACGTCGACCGCTTCCGAGCTTCTTCTTGAAGTCTCTGCGAGACGGCTGGATTGATTTGAAAGTCGTCGACTCGGCTGCGACGAGGAGGAGGTCAGCGAAGGCTCGAGGGTTTAGAATAGCGACCATCTCGCCGCACCTCTTGATCCACGGGACTGGAGAAGAAGAAGGCATCAGCACCATGCTCCTTGAGGTGCGAAGAAACGACTCACCGAACCACTGCCACACCTGCTCGCCCATCAGCAGACTCCAATTCTGCCGAGCGCCGAGATCGAACAGCGGCTCGGTGGGATCCACATGGACCACTGCGCCGCCCTCCGAGCACTCCTCAAGCGGCAGAGGTACCCAAAGCCGGATGCGAGGATCGTGAAGTGGCCTCGACGTCGGTGAGGGTGATGGCGACCGAGCCTCGGCGGGCAGGAGCTTCCATCGGCGAATGCGCTCTACTTGCACCGTGCTCAAGCCGCGTCGAGCGTTGATGACAATCGTAATGATCACTGAAAAGGACACGGAGGTCAGCTAGCCGTTTCGGGGGCGAGGGAGCGGGCGGAAACTCACTCGCGACGGCCACCCACCACACGAATGCGCCACTGACGACGAGAAGTAGTGGAGTGAGGTGAGGGGTGGATAGAGGGGCGTATGGAGATAGTAAAGGGAGTGAGTGGGGGTCAACGGGAGGCGGGGCGACCGCCGAGTCGACGAAAAGGAGGGGCTCGGCGCCGTGCACTTGGGGGTATCGTCGGTAACCGAGAAGCAGGGCTCCACCGTATCTGTGAGTGTGATTGTGAGCGAGGGATCCTCGTGTGAGGTCTGGACACTCACCTCCAGACCGGCCCTCCCGCCCAGCTCCACCACCTCGACCACCAATCCTCCCTCATCGCCGGGGTCCACCAAGTAGCTCGAACGACCTCGCGGACGGCTCGCAGCTGGATGGGCATCAAGGGCGCCTCAGCGAAGCCAATCAGCGGTAGGGTGGTCTGTAAGGTGAGAGCGATTAGCAAAGGGGACGTAGCGGAGCTCAACGAAAGCCGACGAACGAAGAGGAAGCATGCGAAGGCCTTGAAGGTGTTGGCCGAAACGCAGGCGTCCATGAAGGGGCAGTGATGGTCGAAGCCGGGTCTAGGAGGAGATGTTCAGTCAGTGGAGCGTTCGGGAAGAGCAGAGCGAGGGCAGCTCACTGACAGACTCCACAATCCCGGCAATGCCGAGTCCGAAGCGATTTCCAAGCTCCGGCACAGTCGTCCTCGAAGCAGCGCGCGGGTTGTCCATCTGGTGTACATTCGAAGATCTGTAGCGAGGGGCGTTAGCGAGCGAGAATGAGTCTCGGCGATGATGGCAAGGGCTCACCACTAAGCGCGAGACGACTTGAGGTGGTGGAAGCTTGCTGGGCGTCGGCCGCGGTACGAGATAGACAGAGAAGAAGCAGTAGAATAGCCACATGTACCAGAAGATGAACTGGGCTTGAAAGACTTGAGCGAGGAGAGGTCGCTGCTGGACGAGGGCGATGTAGCTGCCTGAAGATGCGATGAGCCGAGGTCGAGGAAGCCGAAAGAACTGAACCTACCTGTCTGTATGACGACCAGCTCGAAGCCCTTCCACGCCAGTACAGCCAGCAGCGCGAGGATCAGCTTCCCGAGGACGTTGTTGACCCTTAGGTGTCGGCGTGAGGAGCGACGAGGTGGCAGAGAGGTCGAGACAGCATGTGTAGCTTCTGCTGCACCAACAAGCGCATCCCCGACCTCCTCCTGAGCGCGAGCCATCGAACGTAGACGAGAGAGTCGGAGGACAACCCGCTCGAGCTTCGAGCGCGCCTGCCGAAGGTCAATGAGTAGTGATCGAAAGGCTCGCATTTCGCTTGCGACCAAGACAATTATTGAGCAAGCTGAGCAATTCCACATCACCATCCGTTCGTATACGCTGCAAAGGGCCCCTCTCCCGCTCCTCCTCGAACCTGCCGGCCCTCGTACAAGATCGACCTCTGCACCGGTCCAGCACCGGCGAATGGTCCCGGTCCTCTTCCACCTCTCGGCGCCTCTTGCGCACCTCCACTCGCCGCCGCCCCCGCCCAAGGTGCTTCACCTCGGCCTGCTCTCGGCGGAGGGAGTTGGCCGTAAGGTGCTCCATTCGGCGCGGGAGCTCCATAAGCTCCACCCGGGCTCCCTCCTGCTTCTCCCCATCCGCTCGAGGGCGCTCCCCACGTCTCAGGAGGAGGCCCTGCTCCTCCGCGAGCGGGAGGGTATCCTCCAGCTTCGCCGTAGCCTCCGTAAGGGGCAGGAGACGGTGCGGTTTGGCCGTACTGCTGCTGCTGCTGCTGCTGCTGCTGCGGTGGATGCTCGTAAAACGGTCGCTCGTACGAAGGACGAGGCTGCTCGTAGGTCGTTGGAGGATCGTAGGGCGGAGCCTGCGAGTAGCTCGGCTCACGCTCGTACGAAGGTTGCTGCAGCTGCGCAGGTGGCGGTCCTCGCGAGCCCCAAGAGACGTTCGAGTCCATGTAAGAGCTTCCGTGGGGCGGAGGTTGAGGAGCGGAGTACGAGGGCTGAGGGTAAGGCGCGGGCGCGGGCTGAGTTTCGTAGTGAGGAGGAGGGGGAGGGGGAGGGGGAGCGTGTCGAGGTGAAGGTGGAGGGGGAGCGGCTT
>MWVB01000071.1:28429-52185 GCA_003054985.1 Leucosporidium scottii | reverse complement strand
GAGGAGGGGGAGGAGGGCCGGCAGCGGGAAAAGCGGTTGACGCGGCTTGCGACTCGAAGTGATCTGAAGCGCGAGGTCGTTTGAAGGCAACCGTAGTGACTCCACCTACCAGCAGAGGAAAGGGTACAAAGAGGACGCCCACTGAAGGTCAGCATTCAGCTCGGTGATGCTTGTGAGAGCTCGAGGCTCTACTGAGATCAATCTCTAGCCAGCCACAGCCAAGCACGACAGCTGACCACCCCCTTATACCGCGAGCCGAGCTCGCGCGCTCCGCCTCAGCAGAGACAGCCTGCTGCTCGTCCAAGCGAGCTCGGCTGCTCGTATCCAGCATACCCACATCCTCTTAGCACCAAAATATTATCCAGGAGCTAACTACCAGCCCACGCAATCGCATGCAGCCCCCGATGCGAGCTCGAGGGAGGGAGAGGAGAGTCGAAAGGAGCAAGCGGAGCTGACCTGGTCCCGTAGGCGATCCCTGACGCTTGTAGGACATGCTGCCGAATGCTGTTGTCTTATGGCTCCGGCGAGAACGAGGGTCGAGCGACGAGGCGAAGTGATGAGAAGGAGCTCAAGCTCAAGAGGTGCGAGAACGCGACGCTGGGGGTTGGCTCCGCTCCTTCACTGGCTTTCGGCTTCGTATCACCTACAGCTCGATCAAAAGGCTCAGATCAACTTGCTACTGCCGACCGTCGCTGTCCTCAACCCCCCGCTTGCTCTGCTTCACCATGAGCGCTCCTCCTCACGTCCCAGCGGCTCGTTCCAACATGCGTACGTTACAGATCTTCTCAGAGCAGCCATTGACTCGCATGCTCATCATCCCTGCTCTACAGGCGGCACTCTGCTCAGCTTCGCCGCCGTTCTGGGACGTAAGCGCTCTCGCTCCTTCGCTGCCCTTGCCGAGCTCATCTCCTCGTGCTTTCTCGCTCGCCATACAACAGTCGCGCTCCCAGTCTTCATCGTTTCCAAGAGGAGGAACGACAGGGCGAAGCGGGAACGGCATATGGCCACTCGAGGAGGCGCCATGGCTCAGATGAACGAGGGTATGTCGAGATCGGTCGACCGGATCGCTCAGAAGACTCGACTGACCGGCGTTCTCCTTACAGGAATCAAGGTTAACCCTTCCTCGTCATAGCGAATGACGCCGGGGCTTTCAACGAAGCGGAACCGTGGTCGCGGTGAGGAGCGAGTGGTCGGCGTTGCTGGTAGTTGAGCGCCGAGATGCCTTTGTTGTAAGATAGGACGACATCTCACCCCTTCCTTGGATGCGCGGCGTCCCCAGCACCCCTGCGAGTGGTTTTCGTTGGCTCTCGAGCAGCTTAGCGTCGGTTCGGCGCAAGCTCTGTGGCATCTCACTCGGCTCGTTTTGCCTCGCGCCCCGGTACTAGACACTGTGCGCGAGTGAGGAAGCTCCGGGAGCTGTTGTACCTCGAGGGCTCATCTTCAGGCCAGCTTGCCATCTCCTTCTCGACTGCTCCCAAGCTCGGCGAAGTCGATCCGGCCAAGCTTGAGCTCACCTCTGGCTCTGACCAAGAAGCATGTGAATCTCTGCAGCAAGTCGAATGCTGTCGACGAGAGCGTTCCACTTTCGAGCACTGCATCGCGGATCATTGCTCGCAGGCAGCTCTCTGCTTCGCTTCGCTTTCGGTCGAGTCGAGGAAGTATGAGGAGGGATGCGCAATCTTTGCAGCAAAGCACATCGTCTATGGTGACATTTTGAGAGGGTAATATGAAACGATGGTGGGGGATACAGAAAGCAAGAACGTCTATGGCTACAGGGTGTGCAGGGTGGTCATGCCTCGTCGAGGGCGAAAGGAGTGAGGATGGGGCGAAGGAGGGAGGGGAGGGAAAAAAGCGTAATGATGCGATGGGGTAGAAGAGAGAAGGAAAGACGAGGAGAAGGGCATAAGAGAACGTGAGGGGAAGCCCAACAAGAAACGAAACCACCGAGAGCCGGCAGGTCACAATCAATGCGACTGCTCTATGGCCCGCCCAGAGACACGAGGAGGGAGGGGAGAGGCGATCCACTTAAGCGAACGACCAGGTGATGGAGGTAACACCAGCCGAGGTGTCGGCGAGAGCGGTGAAGGCGGCAACCGAGAGATCGAGATCTCCCGAGCTGGTGCAGGAGGGGCACGAGTCGGCGACGGTGGCGGAGGTGCACTTGCCACTGTCGTTCGAGCAGATGGAGACGGTCTGTCCGCAGTGGGAGCCCGAGGCGTACTGTTGGCGCAAAAAGGAGGAAAGTCAGCGATCTGCGCCGAGAGAGGCATCGCCGAGGCGCGAAATGGGCGAGAAGGAGCGTACCATGGAGGTGGTGAGGGCGACGATGTAATCCGAGTCGGAGTGAACGATGCCGCAGTTTCCGGGGTTGCCTCCCTGGTAGAAGTAAGTGGCCGTTCCCGAGTACGAGCCAGAGGAAGCGGAAGAAGAGTAGGACTTGGCGGTGGCTTGAGCTTGCTCAGTGGTGGTCGAAGGGGTCCAGGCAGCGGCTGCAAGATAAGAACGAGACCAAGTCAGCGCCGATCTTTCGGATTGCAAAGGCCGAGGAAGAGAGCACGAGAGCGAGGACGAAAAGGAAGAAGGGAGGTAGGAGTTCTACTCACCAGCAGCAGACGAGGAGGAAGCCCAGGCAGCATCAGCCGAGGCCTTGGAGGCGGACGAGGCGGCGGCTGCGAGATGAGGAAAAGGCGAAAGTCAGCGCCGAGCTCGCGCGACATCAACTCGTCCAGACAGGGTTGTAGTCACTCACCAGCAGCAGACGACGACGAGGACGAAGCCCACGCGGCATCGGCCGAGGCCTTGGAAGCGGCCGAAGCGGCCGAAGCAGCCGAAGCGGACGAAGCCGAGGCGTAGTCGTAGGTGTCACTCGAGCTCTGGGGAGCCCGGGTGGTGGTCTGGGGAGCCTGGGTGGTGGTCTGAGGAGCCTGGGTGGTGGTCTGAGGAGCCTGGGTGGTGGTGGGTGCCTGGGTGGAGGAAGGAGCGGCCGAAGACGAAGGAGCGGGAGCGGCGGACGAGGACGAGGTCTTCTCGGCGACGGGCGAAGCGACGGCGGAGGAGGAAGACGACTCGAGGGCCTTGATGGCGGCGGCGGTCTCGGTCTCGTTGGCAAAGCGCCACTGGACGGTGTCTGTGATGGTAGGAAGAGGCTCAAGTCAGCGAAAGCTCTCCCAGGCGACGACGAAAGGCGAGCGCCGAACTTACCAAGGTGGGTCGCGGTGCCGTTGAGGGCCTCCCAGGTAGCGATGGAGACGGAGAGAGTCTTGTTGGTGGCCGAAGCGTCGGCAACACGGGCAGTGACGGTCTCGTTGTTGGCATCGGACTTGATGACGATGTAGGATCCACAGTAGGCGGAGACGGCGCCGAGCTCGGAGTAGAACTCGGTGGGGAGACCAGCGACGAGGTCACTGTCCTCGGAGTAGAGGCCGCAAGCTCCAGCGTTGCCGTTCTCTGTTGCAGTGAGGGCACCCAGTCAGCCAAAGACGCATGAGAAAGACGGCAAGTCGAAGCGAGCTCGGCGCAAAAGGACTCACGGTAGTAGTACACAACGGCGTCGGTCTGGGTGGTGTTGGGGGCAGAGAGGGAAGCCTCAACAGTAGCCAGGGAAGCGGCGACGGGGGCGGCACGCGCAGAGGCGGCAAGGGCGAGCGAGACGGCGGCGAAAGCGAGCATGGTGAAAGGGAGGAAAAGAAAGGAGGAAGGGGCCCGGTGGAGTGGGTGGTGAGAAGTCGAAGAAGGTGAGGAAGGTGTAGGAGAGAGAGAGAGAAGCTATCCCGCTCGCCTCAAGAAGGGGAGGCCTGAAGCTCCCTACTTTCGAGATTTCGGGGGGGACGCGTCTTGGGGTGGAGCGCGCAGCCGCCCTCTCTTCGGACCACTGAACGATCGACCTCCGCTTCCCCAACATGTTCCCCCGTGCCTGAGATGCTCCCTCGCGAGGCGAGAAAGCCGAGACAGAACCGAGAGTGGAAGGTCGAAGTTGACTTTGGCGAGATGCGGTCTTCGAGTGGTAACAAAGGCCGGAAGGCTACTTGTCGTATTGTAGGGTAATATGGACCACCCCCGGCTTGCCCGGGCGTCGAGGTAAGCGAGCTGGAGCGAGCGGGCGAGCGCTGTGCCGAAGCCAAACTGCCCGAGCATTGTGTTCCGCTGTAACGGGATTTGACAGCATGCAGCCTCTCTCGTTCGCAAGCTGCTTTGCATACTTAGGAGTTGTTCCGCACAGGAAAGAAGGGGTAATGACGGAGTGCAGTCGCTGCCCGTCTCCGAACCATCGACCTTTCGTCGAGCTTCCGAACTGAAGGGTCTGCCTCCAGAGCGCTGGAGAAGTACTTAGGGCGGAGGAAGCTGTTATTATACTACAAAGCTTGCGCCCGCGCTGTAGAGGTGCAGACTGCTGTAAGTCTCCACAGAAAATTCGCCGAGGACTCCAACTTTTTTCTTTTCGCCCGACAGCTCCGCTTTCAGCAGCCGACCTTGATGTCATACATCTCTGCCCGTGCTCCTTCGTGCTCGTTGAAAGGATGCTCCCCAACGCCCTAACGAAAGTTGATGCATCATCACCTTTGTTTCGCTCTTTTCCTCTCCTTGTCCCTCACCGAGTCGCCCCAAGAGCCGAGGCGGCTTCGGGTTCAAGCTGACTCTCGTGTACCGTACTGCATATTCTGCAAATCGTCACTCGTTGGTGTTTGCTCCTGGAATCTCAGCTGCAAGGTCAAACTTGCGGGATCGAGGGTTGTGCCGACGGGTGCCGACCGAGACTCGGCGAGCATTCAAGTTGTCACCGAGCGAGGTCTCCTGTTCGATTCGCCCCCCCCGTACAGCGTGACTCGATGAAGCGGTACAACCCTCGGTCCACTTTTTTTTTTTTTCTTCTCTGACTGCCATCGACCGGATTACCCTGCTGCTCGGCGAGGGCAGGAGGTGCCAGTTCGGCGAGCAAGGCCGAGAGCTTCCGGGCGCAGGCGTTCCGCTGGACAAACGACTCCGGTCAAGAACAGCTTCTGTAGCTCGTTGAATCTCGTGCTCGACGACCAGCGCTACTTTGAAGCGAGCGGTAGCAGGGTTCGCCGAGCAGCAGGACGAGCAGCAAGTGGCGAAGGAGCTCGGAGGCGTTGCTTGTCGCTGCTTTGCAGCTTGAATACAAACAATATCATGTCGCAGGGCACAAAAGCGAGCCTCATGCGCAACGTCTCGCCTTTCTCAGATGCAGCGAGAGCAGCTCGGCGGCGGAAGGAGACGGCGGTTGAGAGTCGAGTGATCGAATTTCTGGGAGCGAGCCAGACTACACCGTACTGCAGATTATGTCACATTTGCTCTGAATGACCTCAAGCAGCCGGGACTCGAAACTTGTCGCTCGACCTCTCCTCTCGGCGTTGAAGTTCGAGTCGATTCGGAGGGGGCGAAGTGCTCAAATGGGGATATTGAGACCCAGCTCGTGAACCGAGGCTTTAGTCAAGGTGGATCAAGGCAGCTGCCACTGGGCCAAGTATGAAATAGCCCCCGGGTCTTCCAGCTTGCCATCCGCGCAGCTGCTCGGCGACGGGGGAGGCGTGGATCTCAAGGCAGAGGGAGGGTTTGTTGCTGGGCGAGAGCAGCTGTGCCGAATCGGAGAAGCGTTCAGCTCAGCCGAAACTTGTCTCGAACACTGAGGGCGAAATCTGAGCGACTCGACCTGCCGCTCGGCGCTCAACTCGAAGTCCAAGTCGAAACGGCCATGTCGACAGAGTGGCGGTTTTGAACCCGCTCCTTCGAGCAGGGAGTCGTTTGTAATACACGAAGCTCATCCACACCTCTCTTAACGGGGCAAGAGAACTCCAAGCCGTTCTCGACCCTCTAGGCGAGCCCCAAGGGGAGAGCCGAGCAAGCGCCGAGACCGAGCGAACTGTAGTAGAGTATAGCGGTGTTCATTCTGCGCTTTGAGATGAACGTATCGTTCCGCTGTGTTGCGCTCGAGAGTACTTCTCGTGAAATCGAGGTCAGAAGTCGAGAGGGTGAAGCTCGAGGGCGAGATCTTGGCCTGGCGCGGGCGGATTTTGGCTCCCTCTCGCGCCCAAGTCCCCAGCTGACTGTTCCCCCGTTCGAGCCGCCCAATCTCAAGTGCGTAATCACCATACATACCTACAGATACCCAAGCTAACGCCGAACTGCTGCCCGTCCACCTCAACTCGCCCTTGCCCGCTCCCCTCTGCGCCCCTTCGACCTCTCACTCCCTCTCCTTCACCTCTCGCTCGTCCACCTCTCTCTGCTCGACCAGGCCAACATGAGCAACCTTTCCAGCCAGAAGCGTCTCGCCGCTTCCGTACGCTCCCTCCCCTACTCGCCTGCATCTCCCTCTTGCCTCAAAGGCTGACGCTATCGTCGAACTTTTCATCCCGCTCGCAGGTCCTCGGCGTCGGAAAGAGGAAGATCTACCTCGACCCCTCCCACCTTTCCGAGATCGCTAACGCCAACTCCAGGGCCAAGTGCGTTCTTTCTCGAGCTACAGCGAGGCCAGGCGGGCTGGAGGGCGCGCGGATCGGGCTGAGCTGAGGAGGGTGGGACTCGAGTACAGGGAGTTGACGCGCCGCTCTCGCTTCTCTCGTACAGCATCCGTTCGCTCCGCAAGGATGGCTACATCATTGTCAAGCCCCAGGCGATCCACTCGCGCTCGCGCGTTCGTGCTCACGACGCCGCTAAGGCCAAGGGACGCCACACCGGAGCCGGAAAGAGGAAGGGAACTGCTGAGGCCCGTATGCCTACCAAGGTCCTCTGGATGAGGAGGCAGCGTGTCCTCAGGCGCATGCTCCGCAAGTACCGTGAGGAGGGCAAGATCAACAAGCACCTGTGAGTTGGGAGTGTTGGGGAGCACTACGAGCAGCGAGCTGACCTCTCGATCGCAACAGCTACCACGAGCTCTACCTCAAGGCCAAGGGAAACGTCTTCAAGAACAAGGTGAGTTCGGACGAGCTGCTCGGAGCGAGCGAGCGATTCGGAGATGGGAGCTGGAGCTGGTCGCATGGCGAAAGACGGTACAGAGCATAGCTGACCTCTATTACTCGTACAGCGCGTTCTTATGGACCACATCCACAAGGCCAAGGCCGAGCAGTCCCGCACCAAGGTCCTCGCCGACCAGATGGAGGCCCGCCGCACCAAGAACAAGGCCGCTCGCGAGCGCCGCGCTGGACGTATCGCCGAGAAGAGGTCGGCGATCTCTGCTGTCGAGACCGAGGCCGAGACCAAGGAGTAGACGTGCAACGGCGTGCTTTTGGTTTCCTTTTCGACCCGGGCTGGCTGGGAGAGGAGACGAGGGGAAGAGGATTGGGCTGTAGGCAGATGATGGCCGATGACCGAGTGTGCTATGTACCGATCCGCGGCTGCAGGCCACTTTCGCTCGTACTTTCAGGCGAAGGGGACGGGAAGGTCATACTCGTTCGCGGCGAGTCGACGTTTCGGCGAAGGAGGCGGCGAAGTGCTGCTCACCGATGGGTTGAGGTGGTCAGCAGACGGCTCTCTCGTGCTCTCCTTCTCGTGTCAACGCTGCTCGACTTGGTGCTCGACCCGGCGCTGAGCAAATGGTCGTGCTGCTTCTGTGGGTGCTCAACTTGGCCGCTCCCTCCTCCTTTTCTAGAAAAACCGACTACACAAGAGCAGAGAAGTGCGCCCAAGCTTTAGCTTCGACTTCCGAGCTCCACCCTCAACCCCTTCGCTCGGCGTAGAGTTCGGCGCTCGTCGAGCATCCAAGGGGCAGTCTCTCGGCATGCAATGCACCGCGATGGCTGCTGTTTGATAACGTCCCGCCGTCGCCTCATCGTCTATCACCTCGCCTGCCCCATCAAGAAGTCGAGCCAACCGCTGGTGGCTGGTCGGCTTGCACTTTGGCTAAGCGTGAGAGCCCCGGATGTACTTGAGGAGCTCTACTTGCTGCTCAGTCGAGTGGCGGACGAGGGTGAGCCTCAGATGTTGCTCCGTCTGCTGAGCTGTCGCTCTCCTTCGCCCTTCCCCCATTCCTTCCAAGCTTCGACCCCTTCGCCGAGCCCCGGCCCCCATCGCCGAGGCTTGGTTCTCGCGCTTGAGAGGTCTCCGCATTTCGTTCGAGCTCCGAGGGTAGCTGGACAATCGCAAATGGTGTCTTCTGATATTCCTCAGAAGCCTTTCAAGCAGAAGGTTGCGCTGTAACGTCTCGAGAAGGCGGCCCAAGCGCCGCAGCGGGGGGGCAGGAGAAGCTAAACGAACGGACGTCTCTTGTCTTCCTACTTGTCGTTGCTCTGCTTCTTCCCTCTGCTTGCTCTCTGGAGACTTCGCTTGCTGCTGCCGAGTAAGTCATTGACAACCTTCGGCGTCTCTCTCCAAGCCAAGCTGACTCCCTTCTCCTCCTCTCTAGCGGCTGGCACACGCTCGAATACAGAAGGTCGACTTACGCAACTCTCGAGTCGTACTTGACCACCAGCCCGACTCTTGACCACCTACGCTGCTCCTCAATACTCGGCTCTGAGCTCACCCCTAACTCCACCACCGCCCCGCTTCGCGCTTATGTACAGCTCCTTCGCCCGCCTTTCCCGCTCTCTCCCCTCGTCGCCATCCAGCCTCGGCCCCGCTCTTCCTCGTGTATCGCGCTGAGTCCTCCCCCGTCTCAGCTCTCCCCTCCTTCTTTCGCTTTCCCTTTCCCGGGGCAAGAGAAGAGGGGGACAGGCGGCGAGAGAGCGAGGGCAGGTGAGGCCTTTGTCTCTCCATGGCAACTTCGGCGAGGCCAGAGGGAAAGGCCGGAAGTTGCATGCGACTGCCCCATTCGGCCCTCACCACCCCGTTTCCTTCGCGGGCCAGAACTCGCCGACCGGTCGACCGAAACCGCCCAACCGCGCGTCGAGCCTTTTCTCACGCTTCCCAGCGTGTCGAGCAATTTCAGCTGTCTGATCGACGGGCGCTCTGTGGGGCCACACACCCGAGAAACCCTCTTTTGAAGGGTGCTGTTGTGGTGCAGCTCTTTTGCCCCGGAACAGCCCAATGGTGTCGAGGTCTGGAGGGAGGAGGACCGGAGACTTGATCCGCAGAAGGGCTGCTGCAGCTCTCTTCCTCCTCAAACTCTCCTCGTCTGCCTCCGCACGCTCGCCATCCAGCATATCAACTTGCACGAACCCTTCAAGTCAACATGCGCCCCTCCACATTCTTCTCCTTTGCCGCCCTCAGTCTCGCCGCCTTCGTCGTCGCGGCTCCCACTCCCGCCGTTCAGGTGGATGCTGTCGCCGTTTCCACTCTCGAACAGGTCGCCGACTCTATCGCTGTCGAGGTCCGCGCTTTGACCAAGAAGCAGAAAGCTGCTAAGGCAAAGGTGAGCGCTCCTTTCCGGTCTCGTCGACTTCGGACTCGTCGCTAAGTCTCTGTCGTTCGTCCAGAAGGCCGCCGCCGCCAAGAAAGCTGCTGCTGCTAAGAAGGCTGCCGCTGCTAAGGCCGCTGCTGCTAAGGCTGCCGCCAAGAAGAAGGCCGACGCCGCTACCGCTGCTAAGAAGAAGGTGAGCCTTCGCCGAACTCCTCCCTCACGCGCCGAGCTGACTTCGCATGTCTTCTATAGGCTACTTCGAACGTCTCTGTCCCCTCGGGAACCGTCTACACCGGTCGCGGTACCTTCTACTACCAGGTTAGTCGCCGAATCTCCCCTTCGCCGAGCATTTCCATCCTCGCCGACCCCCTTCTTGCCTCCGCCTCCTTCCTCCTTCCTTGCTCTCTCACATATACTTGCTTCTATCTACCCCGAACTAGTGCTAACCTCGCTCTTTTTTCGACTACAGGGAGGAGCCTACGGATCCTGCGGCTGGCAGAAGAGCGACAGCGACTACATCGTCGCCATGAACGCTCCTCAAGTCTCTGGCGGCGCTCATTGCGGCAAGACGGTCGTTGTCACCAACACCGCCAACGGCAAGAGCGTGAGGGCCATCGTCGCCGACACCTGCCCCGGCTGCGCCTACGGATCCCTCGACCTCTCGGTTGGAGCCTTCGACCAGATTGGATCGCAAGACTCTGGCGTCCTCCCCATCAAGTGGCAGTTCGCTTAAGATCATCACTTCCCTCCACCAAATATCATCGCCAGTCCTGCTCGGGGGACTTGGCGCCGAGGTCAACTCGGACTCGTTGAACATAGACGGCGCAGGTTCGCCATAGATTTGTTGCCATTAGTATAGAATAGACATTGCTTTCACTTCATCTTCACGCGCTGACGAGAGCATCAGAGAGCGAACTCGCTCAGCTCAGCTATAAGCCGAGGCGTGCTGCTCGCGAGCTTGCACTCCGTTCTCATCGTCTCATTGGCATATCGCGCTCTGCAACTCGCTCGGGTGAACTTCAAACTTCTGTACTATCGCCCCACACCCCGCGCTACGCTGCACCTCGCCCATCTCCACACGCTTCCGTCATCCACCAACGCGCTCAGTAGCTCTCGGACCATGCTGGCCGCCGTCGCTCAGCTCTGCTCACGCTCGAACGTAGCGCACAACATTCTCCTCTGCAAGAATGTCATCGCGCGGGCTTCAGCAGCAGGAGCTCGACTCATCTGGCTACCGGAAGCCAGCGACTTTATCGCCAGTCCTGCGGATGTACCGAAGCTTTCGAGGCCGTTGGACAAGTCCGAGTTCGTTGATGGGTGGGTATAGAATGTACGGGCGCTCGCTGAAGAGCGAGCTGACGGTCCTTGCGCAGGATCAAGGCAAGCGCGAGAGACGGCCAGATCTGGGTTGGTGTCGGGGTGCATGAGACGGCAGACGAGAAGCGATGCTACAACACAAACCTGGTGAGCTTTTCGAGCTCTAGGAGACTGCATTTGGTGCTTCGATTCGGATTCGGCGACTCAGCTCACCTCGGCTCTCTTCACAGCTCATCTCGCCCGAGGGTGTCATCGTACAGGCTTATCGAAAGCTCCATCTCTTTGACGTCAACATCAAGGGCGGCGCCGTCATTCTCGAGTCCAATACCACAGTGCCGGGCAAGGAACTTCTGCCGCCCGCCGAGACGCCCTTGGGCAAGAGCAAGCTTCTCTTCCCTTCGCTCGACTGTCTCGCTCAGCTGACCTCTCTCCATCACTGCAGTCGGTCTCCTCACCTGCTACGACCTTCGCTTCCCCGAGGTCTCACTCTCCCTCCGACGACAAGGCGCTCAAATCTTGACCTACCCTTCGGCGTTCACTGTTCGCACAGGAGCTGCTCACTGGGGTGCGTCCTTGACTCCACTGTCTCCAAGATGAGCCTTACTGATCCTGCCTTTCGCCTCCACGCCATACAGAAACCCTCCTCCGCGCCCGCGCCATCGAAACCCAAACCTACGTCCTCGCCGCCGCTCAAATCGGCTCTCACTCGCCCACTCGACAGTCCTACGGCCACGCTCTGATCGTGGACCCATGGGGAACGGTACTCGCTCAAGGGACGGATCGACAGCCGGCTGCTGTGAAGGCGGGAGAGGACGGACCGGAGGATGAGGCGACGTTCGTGATGGCCGAAGTGGATTTGAAGTGGTTGGAGAGTACGAGGGAGGGGATGCCGCTGTGGGAGCAGAGGAGGGGGGATGTGTACCCTATTCTGTAGATCTTGTCCGTGGGCGAGAAGTGAATAGAAGCAGATTTATAGTCATCTGACGTTTCGGTCGGAGCTCGAGGAAGGAGAGCTGGAGAGCACGGCGAGCGCTGTTGCGACTTCTATCTATCTACATCAACGTCTCAACAGCAGCAGCATCGCCCTCACTCATCCCTCATTCCCGTTAGACGCTTAGACCTCCAACAGCATCTCCTCCTCATCCTCACTATCAACCTTCTCGACCGGCTCCCTCTGGAACGGCACATAATCATCCACCGGCTCCTCCTCCATGACCTCCTCCTCCTCAGCAGCAGCCCCCTGCTTAGCCTCTGTGCCGTCAGCAGAAACAAAGACGGTCTCCGAGTCGGGGCGCAGCGTATCCTCCTCGGCGGTGGCGACTTCCTCAATGGCCGTGTCGGGTCCTTCCTCGCGCATGAGGAGGTTGACGAGACGGACCATGGGCTCTTTGCACTGATGACGTCGACGAATCACGAGAGAGCAGAGTCAGCGAGCGCTCCTCCCTCACTCTCTCCCTCGCCCCATCTCGACCGAGGAGAAAGCGAGATGAAACGTACCTTAGGACTCGTCTCCGCCAAATGCGCCCTCTTGATGACCTCATACACTCCCCTCGCCCTCATACTCTCCCTGCATTGCCGAGTGGTAGCGAGAAGCACGAGCGTCTCGACGAGGATCAACCGGATTGCGGCGTCCGGCTCGCGCTTCTTGTCGGGTGGGAGGAGTTGGAGGTCGGCGGGGAGGGTGTCGAGGAGCTGTTTTGGGGTCGAGCAGGAAGCGGCGAAGAAGATGGGAGATGGAGGGCAGAAGAGGGAGAGGCAAGAAGGGTCAGCGCCGAACTCGCAAAGAGGTACAGATATCAGGCAGTACTCACCTCGATATCCCACTCCTCGTCTCCTTCACCGCACAATGGCAGCAGCATTTGGGGAAGAAGGTCGATGGAGCCGGGGGTGGAGGGAGCGTCGTTGGTGGGAGCGACAAGGCGGGCGTGTGAGGCTTTTTGGAATGCAGAGTTCCTATCGTCGTGGGAGAGGAAGTTAGCGAAAGTATGGGGTGAGAGTGTGTGATGCCGAATGAGGTGGAAAAGGTGGACAAGAGCTGGCGAGGGGAGCGCCGAGCGCCGAAGTGGAAAAAGCGGGACTCACTTGATGCAAGAAGCGACACCGCCACGACGGATAGGAGAAGGGTGCTCGGTGAAAGAGATGAGCTTGACGAGAGGGGGCTCCAGCTCAGGGGAAGGGGTGGAAAGGAGGAAGGAGCGGCCGAGGGGGATCTGTTCGGCGCAGGCAAGAATGGAGTTAGTGAGGTCCTAGAGCTGCAGCGACGTCGAGAAAGGACGGCAAACGAACTCACCGTGGACACGTTGGCAAAGACTGATGCCAGGAAGTCATAGTTGGCGTTGGGGTTGTACTTCTTGCCCTCGCCCCTCAGGAAGACCTCCAACAGCAGCTCGAGGGCATGCACCTCCTCCTCCACACCCTCCTCTACGCGAGCCTTCTTGGGCGCAGGATCCGCTTTCTCCTCGGCCTTGTCGGTAGCACTCTCGGCGTTCATCTCGTCCTCCGACCGAACGATGAAGGGGACTCGAAGGCCGAGCAGGAGCATCGAGACGTGCTCCACTTTTGACATGTTGCTCAAGAGCATGGTGGCTAGGTCGGAGAGGAGAGCTTTCTCGTCCTGTTGGAGGTGTAAAGAACAGTCAGCCAGGGACGATCTCTTGCGAAGACGCTTCTCGAAGGCGAAGGAGCTTCTGCCTTCGGTCGGAGCTCTCTGCAGCGAGCTGCAACTTACCACAATCATCCTCACGAGACCGGTGATGAAGCCATCAATCTTTGCTAGCCGTGCAGCGATGGTGATGGACGAGGTGAGGTTGATCAAGGCGGAGAGAGCATCATGAGCGATGAGCTCCTGGTCGGCGCACATGGTGGCAATCTGCTCGATGTAGTGGTCTCGAGTGAAGAGTTGACGCTCCGTCTTGTCCGAGGTGGTGTAAGGCCTGTATCAAATCAAGTCAGTTGGGCTCAAGTCCGCCGAACGGGGACAGAAGCTGAGCTCACAGGAGGGAAGCGAGAGCGATCCGACGGACTTGAGGCTGAGCGTCGGTGAGGAAACCAAACACTTCCAAGAGTTGCTGCTGCTGAGGTGTGGCCATGCTGAGCTGATGAGGTGCAGAACCGAAAATGAGGGGGAAGGCGAAGGCGTCAACTCGACTTTGAACTTTTTGAACGACGGGCGGGGCAAGCGACGACACAGCTCTCTCTCTCTCTTCCATTCTGCACTCGAGTACAATGGCTGGACAGACTCCCATCGGTGAGTGATACCCCTGGTCGTGTATCGTCCTACAACTCTCGCTAATCTCTTGCTCTGCCTACGCGGCGCCTCCCCACCAACTCTTTGCTAGCTCTCCTCTCCGTCTACGACAAGGCTGGCCTTCTCCCCTTCGCCAAGGGACTCGATGCCGCTGGAATCAAGCTGCTCGGCTCTGGTGGAACCGCTAAGGCTATCAGGAATGCTGGTCTCGAGATCGGGTCAGTCCAAGCTCATCTCTCGTTCGCTGGCTCGGAAAGTCGCGGGGCTAGTGTAGGGCAATGGGAGGCAGGGAGCTTACACAGAGGGTAGTGAAGGATGTTGTGGATGGGTTGGATCAGATCTGCTCTTGATGTACAGGCTAGAGAGCTGCAGAAGAAGCGCCGCCCGACGAAGCATCCACACTAACGTTCTCCGTTCACTCACCTCCAGCGACGTCTCGGACATCACCAAATTCCCCGAGATGCTCGGCGGACGTGTCAAGACCCTCCACCCTGCCGTTCACGGAGGTACGCCGTCTCTCTTCCGAATCTTTCGGCGCTTCGCTGACCCTCCTTCACCTTCAGGTATCCTCGCCCGCAACATCCCCTCTGACCAGGCCGACCTCGAGGCCCAGCAGATTGCTCCCATCACCGTTGTCGTTTGCAACCTCTACCCCTTCAACGAGACCATCGCCCGCGTCCCCGCTCCTACCATCGCCGAGGCCGTCGAGGAGGTCGACATTGGAGGAGTGACCCTTCTTCGTGCCGCTGCCAAGAACCACGACCGCGTCATCATCCTTTCCGACCCCAAGGACTACGACGAGTTCCTCTCGCAGTGGAAGGCTGGAAATGGACAGGTCACCGACGACTTCAGGCGCCGCATGGCCGTCAAGGTGGGCTCTTTCGTTCGCTTCGCTCATCAGCACACCTTACTGACCACCTCACTCTCTACAGGCCTTCTCCCAGACTGCCGCTTACGACTCGTCCATCTCCAACTACTTCCGCCGCCAATACTCTTCCGCCGACGCCATCGCCTCCGCTCCCGCTGAGGAGAAGGCCGACCTCGTCGCCCGCGCCCAGCAGCTCACCCTCCGCTACGGTGCCAACCCTCACCAGAAGCCCGCCCAGGCCTACGTGACCGAGGGAGGCCTCCCCTTCTCTGGTACGCTCGCTCCTCTCCCCCTCCTTCGGCCCTCGCTGATCTTCTCTCCCTTTTGCAACAGTTCTCTCCGGCTCCCCCGGATACATCAACCTCCTCGACGCTCTCGGATCCTACGCCCTCGTCGCCGAGCTCTCCATCGCCTTCCAGCCCGCCAAGGCCGCTGCCGCTTCCTTCAAGCACGTCTCGCCCGCTGGTGCCGCCGTCGAGTCGCAGCTCTCGCCCCTTGAGGTCAAGGTCTTCGACGTCGATGGCGTTGGAGAGCTTTCCCCTATTGCTACCGCTTACGCTCGTGCTCGTGGTGAGTATCTCTTGCTGATCGGAGCATTTAACCCGAGTCGAAGCTGATCCGCTCTCGTCGAGCAGGCGCCGACCGCATGTCGTCGTTCGGAGACTTCATCGCCCTCTCCCACACTTGCGATGTCCCCACCGCCAAGATCATCTCGCGTGAGGTTTCGGACGGTATCATCGCTCCGGGGTACGAGCCCGAGGCGCTCGAGATCCTCAAGAAGAAGAAGGGTGGAAAGTACTGCGTGCTCCAGGTGCGTGTCTCTTCCCGAGTTCGTCGAAGAAGAGGAGATGAGCTGACGATTTTGAGTTCGCACAGATGGACACTCAGTACCAGCCCGCTCTCATCGAGTCGCGCCAGGTTTACGGCATCACCCTCGAGCAGCGCCGCAACGACGCCAAGATCTCCAAGGACACCTTCACCAACATCGTCTCCAAGAACAAGGATGTATGTCGAGGTCTCACACTAATCCTGTGACCGCTCACTGACTCGCAGGACTCGACAGCTTTCCGCCTCGGCCACCACCGACTTGATTGTCGCTACCACCGCGCTCAAGTACACCCAGTCCAACTCGGTCTGCTTCGCCTACAACGGAGGAACGATCGGTCTCGGCGCTGGCCAGCAGTCGCGCATCCACTGCACCCGTCTCGCCGGAGACAAGGCCGACGCCTGGTGGCTCCGTCACCACCCTCGCGTGCAGACTTTCGAGTGGCGCAAGGGCATCAAGCGCGCCGACCGTGCCAACGGTACCGACGTGTTCGTTACGGGCGAGATCTGGGAGGCCGAGGAGGGTGGATCGGAGAGGAAGGAGTGGGAGGCCCTCTTCGCCGAGGGTAAGGCTCCTTCGCCTTTCACCAAGGAGGAGAAGGCCGATTGGTTCAAGGAGATCAAGGGCAAGGTCTCTTTGGCTTCGGATGCGTTCTTCCCCTTCCCCGACAACGTCTGGAGGGCGAGGAGGAGTGGAGTCGGACACTTTGCTGCCCCCGGTGGCAGTGTCATGGACGCCAAGATTATTGAGACGGCCGACGAGGAGAACGCCATCTACATCATGACTGATCTTCGGTAAGAGCCTCTCCCTTTCAGCCTTACCAGAGTTGCCCGCTGATCCCCCTCCTCCTCCACCCTTTCACGCTCCAGTCTCTTCACTCACTAAGCGATGGATGTTCTGTAGAGGGTTTGTTTGAGCGGTTCAACCCCGTGTGTGTGCTTTAGTGAGCAAGGAGAGTGATTATTCATAGTGCAACGAAAAGGGACTTCAACTTCAAAATCCGCGCGAGGAGAGCGGCTCGCACGCTCTTTCTCTTGAACTCTCACCTCGTTTCTTCAGCTCGCTCGCCTACAGCACACACACACACACGACGATGGACGGGTATCGCACCTCGCGCTCCGAGTCCATCTCCTCCGCCGCCTCGTCTGCCCCAGCTTCTGTCGATTCGCCTCAACTCGAACAGCAGCAGCAGCGACCACATGCAAGCGGCTCCTCGTTCCCCAACGACGATTCGGACGGCATGAGCGAGGAAGTCAGGGTGGCGATCGCTGCATTGGGCATCATGAAGCGCGGAGGGAGTGCCACAGGAGTAGCAGGGCCTTCGACCAGCGACACTGGCGCACGAGCGGGAGCAGGAGCAGCAGCGGGAGGAGGACCAAGTTGCTCTCGCTCGGCTTCCTCCACTTCCAACGCCTCGTACTCGTGGTCCGCTTCAGGGCCTACAGATTCTACCGCCGCTTCTTCGCCCCTTGCGCCGGCCAGCGTGGTCGCTACAGAGAGTGAGGGGGGAGATTGGGACGAGCCTCCACCAGCGGGCCACCATCAGCAGCAACACGAGACGACGGATCCGAGGTTCATTGAGAGGGTTTCACAGCTGCCCATCGTGAGCGGTGGATTAGAATGGTACGGTCACGCCAAGGCCAGCTCCCGAGTCGTCAAGGTGAGCCCTTTCGCTTCAAGCGCGAGCCGTCGCCGAAGGATGCGTCCCCTCATTTCAAAGGCTCTCAATGTGCTGACTACCACGTGATTCTTCCCTCATCACCCTACAGTACGGAGCCGGACTGGTCGAATCCTCCTTCTCGGCCGTGTCCCGTCCCATCGCCAACCAACTCGCTCCCTTGGACGACTTCGCCTGCCGTCAACTCGACCGTCTCGGAGCTGGCGGCTCGACTACCGCCAACGCCGACGCTTCGCGCCCCAACGACTACCCTCCCAGTCGTGAATCGAGTAGAGGGAGGGGACCGATCGCCTATGGCGAGGAGGGGTATTGGGAGCAGAGGGAGAGGGACAAGGAGGCATACGAGAAGGAGCAGAGGAGGAGACACGAGGAGGAGCAGGCCGTTGCGGTGGCGGGCAGGTCGAGGTGGCAGACGGTCTTGTTGGAGGCGGGAGGGTTGGGAGCAGCCGTGAGCGAGGAGAGTCTCAAGAGCTTGAGGTATTGCCTTCAATGGCTGTTGGTGAGTTGCGCCGAGCTTTCCTTTTCGGCGCTGGACACCGTAAATAACGTCTTTCTTTCATACCGCAGTACGCCACCGCACACCTCGACCACCAAATCAACTCCCTCCGCGACTTTATCCTCTCCCTCCAACGTCACAACTCGTCGACCACCCCCACCGACGCCCTCGTCACCGCCTCCGCCTCGGCCCACCTCTCCCAAATCAAACACGACGTCGTCGAAACCATCCGCAAAGTCGTTGAAGTCGTTTCCAAGTACGCCGGCGTGGCCCTTCCCGAGCAGGCCAAACGCTACGTTCGCCAATCCATCCTCGGCTTGCCCGTCAAGTGGGCTAGTGCGATTGAGGGAGGAAGGGACGCGAGGGGTGCGAGTGTGGGTGCGATGAGTGATGCGAGTACGCCGAGGGCCGAGAGGATGGAGGATCCCTATGCTTCGACGTCGAGTGGAGGGGGAAGTAGCGCCGAGCAGAGGAGTCAGGTGTTGGGGAAGACTGAGGATGCGGCGGATAGGGTGTTAACTTTTGCGGTGGAGAGCTTGGATATGCTCAAGAGCGTGACCAACATCTTTGGCGAGAGTGTGCAGAAGGCCGAAGAGTAGGTTTCGCTCTCCCTATTCGGTTGACCATCGCTGACCTCCTGCTCCTTCCCTCTCTTCCACTCCCGCTTCACAGCTGGATCGAACGTCTCCGCGTCGTCGGACTCGACCGCCAACGCCAACGTCAAGCCTCCGAATCCATGATGCCCCCTCCTCCCGACGACCACTCCTCGACGGGTACCAAACGCCGTCGCGCCATCGCCCGCGACTCCGACGATGGAACCGCCACGGGCATCGATATTGGAGGAACGGGGACCGATGGAGAGGACGGCGTGTTGAGGAGGAAGAAGGGCGCGAGGAGCGAGGCGGCATGAGCTTGAGCTTTTCGGGGGATGGCAGTGGGTCTTGGGGGCCGTGGATCGTTCGGTGTTGTACATGGTTTTGAAGTTCCTCTAGTAGAGGAGCTTTGGAGTAGCCCTCTCTTTTCCTTGATGTACCGTTAGTTCTTCCTTTCTCCCTCCCTCTCCCTCTCGGCACCCTCCTACCCCTCGCTTCGGAGGGACACGTCCCGTAAAAAAGAGCTCGGCCTGGAACGAGACAGTCGTTTTACTTGACTCGTGTGCGTGAGGAAGAGCAGCGAGCGAGAGGGAGAAGAGAGCAGGTTTGAGGGGACCCGCGAAGCTCGGTCTTTGCGATGGGCGAGGCGACCGGCGCGATCGCTCATGTCGTCTTTTGTCGTCCTTCCTCGTCTTCCTCTTGCTCATGCGTCCCATGCACTCCGCTTGAGGCCTTCCCTTAGTCCCCTACACGCCTGCAGCTCGTCAACGCTCGCATCGGACTTGTTCGGCGCAGCTCCTTGCCTCAGTCATCCCTTCTGCTCAACCTTCATCGTCTCTCCCACCCTATTGTGACATTCCAACCCTGACCCGAAGCTGCTCCACTACATGACCCTGCTCCCTAGTTACCCATCTCAAGCTTCTTAGCCGCGCTTTCCTCGGCTCCAGTCGAGAGGAGTCCTTTCGACGAAGGGGTTCGGTTCGGCGGAGCAATGCTCAGACGGCTCAGTGGATCTCGATGGTGCTGCTGTTCCACCCTGCTTGGTCATACGCTACATAGCATGCTTGAACCGAACCCTTGTTGCTCTGTGCCGAAGATTCGGCAGAGGAGAATCCAAGCAACTGAGCTGACTGACCATCTTGCGCCCTCCCTCCCACCACACCTGCGCCTCGATGACTCACGCAACAGCTTCGCCTTCAAGACCAACAACACCATCAACAGACAGCCCGATAGAGCTGTCCCGAAGATCCTCGATGAGCAACGCGCCAACTCTGGTTGCTGAGTCGCCGCCGGGCGAAAGGGAGGGGAAGGCAGCTGAGGAGAAGGGGCCGGGGGGAGGCAAGACGGGCGAACGAGAAGGAGTGATTTATGTAGACTGGGATGGCCCACAGTGAGTCTCTTCGGGCCCCTACAGCTCCTCTGCAGGGACAGTTGCGTTCTGCCTTTCGCGCGGTTGCAGAGGCTGATGCTCTCCCGCTGCTCCATTACATCCAAAAGCGATCCCACCAACCCGCTCAACTGGTCCCGACGAAGAAAATGGATCATCTCCTCTGTCGGGATCTTGTTCTGCAGTCTCGTGAGGTGAGTTTGACTCGTCGCGCTGGCTCGGCCGACCTTCAGCCTCGCTGACCCTCACCTTCTCTGTGCAGTTGCACGCCCTTCGCTTTCGGCCTTGAAATTTGTGCTCTGCAGAACCTCTGCTGACCATCTACATTGATAGGTCTCGCTGTCCGTATCAGGCTACGCGATCGGCGAGGGCTCGGTTCAAACGGAGCTGCACGCCTCCAAGGAGCTCGCCCTTCTCGGCATCACCATGTTCACCCTCACATTCGGCGCTGCACCTCTCATTCTCGCTCCCTTTTCCGAAGTCTACGGCCGGTCATAGTGAGTCAGCTGTCACTCTGGAGCTTGGGCGCCGGCCAACTCGGCTCGGCCGGCGGGCAGCTCGCTTTCGGCACGACCTTTCGGCAGAGCTGACCTTTCCTCTGTAGTATCTACTTCGCCTCCGCGGTCGTCTTCACCCTCTTCTTCCTACCACAAGCTCTCGCAACCAACATCCAAACCATCCTCGTGTGCCGATTCATCTCGTGAGCTTTCAACCTCGCCGAAGCTTCGCTGAAGCCTCGCTTAAACGGCCGAGCGCTAGCTGTTACCTTTGAGAGCACTTGACTGACATTGCGCTCGCCTCTACCAGTGGCATCGCCGGCAGCACAGCGGTCAGTCTCGTTGGCGGAACCCTTGCCGATGTTTGGGTCGGCGAGGAGCGAGGCTTTCCCATGGCACTCTTCAGCTTCGTGAGTACGATGTTTGATCTTGCTCGGACGACTCGGCTTTCGAGAAGAGCGCGCCGAGAAGGAAGGTTCGGCTTTTGCGCCTCGTCGCCGAGGGGAGGGGTGGGCTCGAGCAGCCACGTCGGGCTGGGGAGGCTTGCACAATGACGATGCCTTGATCTTCGGAGCCGGATACTGACCCTCTTTCTTCTCGACCCTCCTCCCTTCCCTCTACGGACTCGGCTTGCTCTCTCGGCGGCGCCTTCTTCACTCTCGTTCGTCTCTCCCTCTCTCCCAGGGCGCGTTCGGAGCTACAGGACTGGGGCCGGTGGCTTTCGGATACGTCGAGCTCAAGCTGGGATTCCGATGGATCAATTGGATCCTCATGATCGCCAGTGGAATCTTCACCGTCACGCTCCTCTTCATCCTCGACGAGACTCGAGGTGAGTAGCGCGACTTCAGGCTTGTGATCGATGACTGACTTGACTCCACTCTAAGCCTCGGTCCTCCTTTCTCGCAAGGCTGCTCGACTACGCAAGGAGACGGGCGACGACCGCTACGTCTCCCGAGACGACTTTGAGCGATCGTTCAAAACCATGATGCAGACCTCCCTGGGTCGGCCCATCAAGATGCTCTACACTGAGCCCGTACTCATCGCCTTCACTGTATGGATCTCTTTCACCTGGGGCGTGCTCTACATCCTCCTGGTCGCCGTTCCGCTCGTCTTCGCCAACGTCTTCCACTTCAAGTAAGTGGTCGCTCTCACTAGCGCCAGAATGGGAACTGACTCGTCTCCCACAGTATCGGAGAATCAGGCTTGACCTTCGCGAGCCAAATCGTAGGATCGTTCGTGGGACTCGGCGTCGACCACTACTGCGAGAAGCTCTACCAACGCAAGGTTGCCAAGCGAGGACCCGAGGCTCGCCTGTACAACGCCTTCGTTGGAGCGTTCTGCGTGCCGGCCGGGACTCTAGTCTTCACCTTCTCCAGCTACGCGCAACTTCACTGGATCGGTCCCTGCATCGGTGTCGTCATCCTTTACACTGGAATGTTCTTGATATACCTCTCGACATTCTCCTATCTCGCTGATAGGTCAGTTCCATCGCTTTTCGAGGTCTGACGACCCTTCACCGAGCCGAACGAGCCGTCGTCGCCGAAGTAGATCGCTGACGCTCTGCCTTCACAGCTATACTCTCTACGCCTCTTCTGCACTCAGTGCCATGTCCTTCGTGAGTCTCTCTCGCAGCACATGAGCTCCAGCTCTTCTTCACGCCGCTGTCATGCCGACATTCCCTCTCGTCGCCGAACTTTCCTCTTCCTCCTCCCCCCCTCCCTTCCTCCCCTTCCTCCCTCGGCATCCTACTGACCTCGCTTTGTTACGCATCTCAGATTCGCAACATTGTGGGAGCTGGTGAGTCTTACTTGAGGGCAGTATGCCTCGACGCCTCTTGGTCGTCGAGCTCGGCTCTCGCTTGCACCCTCAGCACCATACTGATCTCTGTTTTGCCTTCTAGTGTTCCCTTTGTTTACGACGCAGCTGTACAACGCTCTCGGCGTGCAAGGCGCTGGAGGACTCACCGCCGGACTTGCCGCCCTCCTCTCCGCTACGCCCTTCCTCCTCTACAAATACGGCGCGAGATTGAGGGCTCGGAGTCCTTTCGCCAAGGAGTTGGAGAGGTTGGCGGCGAAGGAGCAGGAGAGGACAGAGAAGGAAGAAGGGAGGAGTGAGCCGAAGGGAGAGGTGGACGTTTAGAGGGCGCTTACAAGTGGCAGAAGGGGGTACATTTGCGTCGGACACTTCATTGTATAGCTTACATTGCATCAGCGTACGCATTCTGAACTTCTCGAGCCATCTCTCGTAAAGCCAAACGCGAGTTGCGAGCCTCGAGAGACAGCGCCGAGCATGTCGGCGAAAGCCGTCTCTTGGCCGTACGCCGGCGCCGGCGTGAAGAGAGAGCACGCGGCGCTGTCGGTGCATACAATCGTAGCTTAACTGTAGCTGTCCGTTTACTGAGACCGCCATCAGCGACTCCACTCACGCCGCTGCTTTTCCGCTTAAAGCTTGCCTCTCGCGCCGGGAAAGCGCCGAGCATCCCAGGAAACGATTGGGAAGCACCGGCGAGAACTTCGGCGAGGTAAAAAAAAGTACATAATTTGTATCTGATGTGAAGTCGAGGCTTAGAGATCCCTGCGAAGTGTCTGCGCTCCCGCTCCCTCTTTCGGCGGCTCGGTGAGGGTCTCCAGCTGCTCATCCATCACTTGTTGACTCTTCTCGCCGGTCGCTCTCACATCGAAAGCAATTCCTGCAGGCAACGAAGTCCTCGCGCAGACTCCTGACCTCCGTACGCCACAGCTGCACCTCAAACCCTTCGACCAGCCTGGCTCCAACTCTTCAATCAAATTGACGCTCACACTTCATCGTCTCTGTCTAAAGTTCATAAGGGGCAAATGTCAGGAAACACTTCTTTTGAAACAGCAGCTTGCAGGAGCTCGTGACCTTGCTCTATTGAGCGTTATGAACGAACTGGTGGCAACACCGCGGCAAGGGAGGGAGCCGACTTTCGGCGCCGAGCAGCGGGGGATCAAGTTGCTCGCCCGGAAACAATCGTACCGATGGAACAGCCGTGGCTATTCGTATCGTAGACGCTAGCAAGCTTCCGCCCCCGTCCCTCCCTCTCCAAGCTCCAAGTTTCCTCGGCCCAAGGCGCGCCCAGCAGACCGCTCGGCCTTCCATCTTCAAAACGAGCAAGAAATCAAATGGCCGCTACAGCCAGGAAACACTTTGCTCTGTGGTCGAATATCCTTTGTAGATCCTGTCCGAGCCTGTAGCCCGTTCTCGGAGCAGAACGACAGCTCTTATGAGCGCTGAGCGCTCCGAGTGTGCGCCGAATTGTGAAGGAGCGGCGCATTCGAGAGGAGAAGAGGGGTGAGACTGTGCGAAAGTCGAGCCGATGGTGGTAGCAGAGTGTGTGATCGCTTCCAGCGAAGGAAAGGCTTGCTGAGCAGCTCTTGCTCTGAAGAAAGCTCGGCGAGCTGCTCCTCTCGCGCCGGACGATGCCAAGCAATGTGCGAAGAAGCTTAGATTAAAAGAAACAGAACAGAAACAGTATGATATCACCCACCCTCGCCTCAACAGCCAACAGCGTACAGCGTCCACTCGTTCGAGACACCC
>MWVB01000071.1:0-17309 GCA_003054985.1 Leucosporidium scottii | reverse complement strand
GATTGTACAGCTCTATCTGAGCCGGCGAGCATCCGGGGCGAAAGAGCAAGTCAAGCTCTCGGACAAGCTCTCAAACCTCACGGACCTCTCCTCCCCCGGCGGCGTCCCCATCGGCTGGACGCGCGAACGCATCCAAGAGTACTTTCTCTGGGGCAAACGCGTGACGGACGCTATTGGCAAGGAGGCCAACCCGGGCTTGTCGGACCAGTTGGAGAGGTTGTATAGGGAGGCGACGTTTGAGTTTGAGGGGAGGAGGTGCAAGGCTTTGCCCGGGTATGAGGGTTAGGGTGAGGGAGAGGAGGGAGGCGAGGAGGGAGGCGAGAAGAGCGAGAAGGAAAAGAAGAACAGGCGCCACCGAACCGAGCGCCCGAGAAAGCTAGTATTCACGCCTTTGCTGTAATCTTTTTGGAGTTGTAGTTCATCTTCCTTCTCTCTCTCCTCTAGCAAGCCGTTCGAGTGAGGATTTGCGAGCTTGGATTGCGCACTATCATCAAGCTGCTACCCACTCACTCGACACCTCACGCCGACTGGAACGGTTTGAGCCAAGCGTCGGCGGCCTCAAACTGCTGGGCCAACTCGGGGGTGATGGCCGCTCCTCCAGGGTAGGACCTCAATGCACGAACGGCAATCATGATCTGCGTTGTCGTGGTAGGGAGAAGATTAGCTTTCCGAACGAGAGAGAGAGAGCGCCGAGGCGAGAGACGACGACCACGACTGACCGTCTGCCAGAACCGGAACCCCCTCTGCAACTCGGCCGTCACATTCTTAACATTCGGGAACGCATCATCCAACAAGCTCAACGTCTGTTCCTTAGCTCCTTCCACCGCCTTCCTCTCCTCCTCATCCGCTCCCTCAACCCCATGTCCCGCTCGCATGACCACATCCACTCCCCCGGCCATATGACAAACAGTATCCCCATACGCTTTGAAGAGGATGCCCATCCCCGTGTTGGTGTCGGTTTGGAAGGGAAGGGAGAGGGCTATGTCGAGGTAATCCTCGCGGGCGCGGCGGGCGTCCGAGCGGAGAAGGAGGTTTAAGGCGAGGGATTCGAGGAGGGTGCGCATGGAGCGAGAGGTGGTGCGGAGGAAGGAGTTGAAGACGAGGAGCTCGCGCGAGAGGGGGCCGGACCAGGGAGCGGGCTGGGAGGACGGAGGAGGGGGGGTCAGCGAGCGCCGAGTGAGAGAGAAAGAAGCGATCACTCACGTTGAAGGAGAGAGGGACGATACTGAGTACGCGCATCACGAGTAGCATACTACGCTTGTCCTCCTCTGTTCCTTGGAAGTTGGGTCCTCCGCTGTAGGCGCGAGTGCCGATCCGACCGTTGTGAAGGGCGCCGGCGCGGAGGAGCTCAATGGCGAGGAACAGTGCTTCTTGGAACTTGTCGTTGACCTTGCTCGCCTTCATGGCCGTGTAGAGAGCCGCGGCGTGTGGTGTGTGTTGGTGGGCAGAGGTGAGGAATCTGCGAGCGAGCGGGCGAGCGGGCGAGGAAGGGTCAGCGCGGAGTTCGGCTGGCGAGGGAGAAGCTCCAAACCCACACTCGAAGCTCGAGGAACCTCCAGAGCGTGTTGGCGACAATCTCGTCCTTCTTCTCCAGTAGCTTGTCGCCGTTCTTGGGCACGATGGTACGTTGAGCGAGTCCGCTGGTGGAAGTACCGCCGAGGCAGAGCGAGAGGTCGATGGTGGATGACTGAGGAGGTACAAAAGAGTCAGCACAGGCTTGCGAGAACAAATCCCCGAGATGCTCCAGCACTCACCAGCTGCCGCCTAAGCTCGTCCTCGACATGCCTCGCGTCGACGTTCCACTTGGAGACGCTCTCGATGAAGGTGGTGGTGTGGACGGAGTGGTGAGGGATGGGGTACTCGCGTCCAGGATCAAAGTAGTAGACGGCGGTCTGCAGAGCAAAGCGACTGAGCCAATGAAATCGAGTCGAAGCGATCGCCGAGCACTCACCACGGGCTTCTTCGCCCACATGGGGTGCAGCACGTTCGAAACGAGGGCAATTGACACACAGCGCGGTGACTGAGGACCCTCAGTCATAGACTTGACGTAGCGCTCATACTCGGGTGTACCTCCGCACAGCGGAGTCGACTCGACGACATGGCCCGAAGCGAGCGAGTTGACGATCTGAGGGTTGACGAGGCCGCGGAAGACTTGGTAATAGACCTCGTCGGGGAGGTGGGAGGAGAAGATGTCGCCCAGGTCGCTGGGGACGTCGGCGGCGGTGATGACAATGGGGTTGCCTGGCGGGGGAGGGACGACGAGGGGCAGGGGCAGGACTCGGCCTTCGTTGGCGACGAGGACGAGGGAGAACTTGATCATGCAGCGGGAGCGAGCGTATTGGTCCATGTAGTTGGATTGGAAGACGGGAGGGAAGTCCTTGAAGGCGAGGACGGCAGTGACTCCGGTTCCGCGCTGCTTGACGAGCTCAATCACGCTGCGAAGGTTGAACTCGCGAGGGTCGATGGCGGGGAAGGTGGGCGACGACTCGAAGCCGGCGAGGATGCTCAGGTCGAGGAATTGATCGTTGGAGACGCCCATGTCGCCGAGGATGGCCGTCTTGGAAGCGAACGAGATGGTCGACGAGCCAAAGTTGACGTCGAGGATGATGCGGTCGATGCCATCGAACATGAAGAGTTCGTTGGACCCGTAAATGGAGTGGACGTAGGCCCGCTCATGGCGCTCGAGGTAGACGAGCTGCGCCCAGGCGAGGTAAGGCGCGACGATGAACTCGACGCTGCGCTGCTTGAAGAGGCGGTGGACGACTCTGAGCACGTCGGCAGGTAGGACGGGGCTGGAGCTGCCGAACTCGGCTTGCGCCTGAGGGACTCGGCCCTGCTCGTAGTGCTCCCAAGCCTGGCTCCGGCGCCAGTTCCTCATGTCATCCAGCTGGAACGGCCGCTCCCGCTCTTGAGGGTTGATGCCAGAGAAGACGAACACGGGCTTCACTCCAGCCTTCTCGAGCGTCTTGAGGTCCTTCTCAATCTATAGCAGCGAGGCGAACAGCATGCCAACGCGACGACGACGGGGTCAGCTTGGTCCCCCTTCGCTCTCGGAGTCTCCGCCGAGCAGCAGCGAGCTCACCTCTGCCGTCAAAGTCAAAGGAGCTCCTCCTACAGCTGCCAAGAAAGCATCGCTCGTGGTCGGGTCGCGGGGCGTGAGCAGTCGCCTGAGGTAGTGGTTGGCGTCGATGCCCAAGCGAGTCCCTGCCAGCGCCGACAAGGGTACCTCTTTGACCAGTCCGCGCTGTAGATGATGTGAACAGTCAGTCGAGCTCGCTGCAGCGCCCTCCGAACGCGTCGAGAGCTCACCTCAGCCAAGTAGTCTGTGCGTTGATGGAACGTCTGGAGTATCAGCGCGTGCAGCGTGTAGCAAGGTACAGATGGAAGTGCAGAGAGCTGCTCACTATCAAGGGTGCGAATCCCCATGTCGTTCGTCAGGCGCAGAGAAGCGAGAGAGTAAAGAGAGCGAGAAATGAGGGGGAAAGAAGGAGGAGGGGGGGGGAGCAGTCAGGACGACCTTCGCGCTTCGCAAGGGGAGAGTACTCGTCTTTCCAAAGTCACTGATGGTGTTACATACAGCGAGTCTGTGCTCTTTTGAGATTCCCTGTACGTAGGCAGGAAATTAGGAGGGTATCTAGTGCTAGCGAACGAGGTATGGAGAGCGATTGAAGGAGGGTGAGGGTGGGGAACGAGATGGGTGCCAACGACGATGGGTAGTAATCAAGAGCACTGCGCTTCCGGGGGTAGAACATCTGTAGACCGAGCGAAGAGAAAGCTAATCCCGGAGCGAAGCCGAGGACGAGGCGGCTCCCTTGCCCTTGAGCAGGAAGCGGAAACCCTCGTAACTCAGCCCTGTAGTGAAAAAAAGAGATTCCGAGTCAGTCAAGGTCATGGAGAGCCTCGCGACGTATCGGAGATGAGGGGTAAGGAGGGCCGAGCCAACGCGAAATCAGCTCGGCGCTGCAAAAAGACTCACAGCACAGGGCATTGGAGGGGACGTTGGTCAATATCCTGGGGGTCATGCCTCGTGCGAATCCAGCAGCTCCCTGCCTTTCCCAGATGATCCGTGCGGCGTCGCTCATGCCCCGAGCCTTGCGGATGCCAGCATCGTCCGAAGAGCCGCGAGTCTGGAGGAGGGTCTTGCAGACGTCGAGTGGTGTTGTGACGGCAGCGGCGACGGCTCCAGCAATTCCTCCGGCTGTGACGTGTGTGAGCGGCGAGTAGTCTCCCGAGGGGTTGAGCTTGTCCCTGCGAAGAGCGAGAAGACGGGTCAACTCTCGTGCAGACGAAGGTGCTCATCAGAAACTCACTTGATAAACTCGTACGTCGAGAACTGCACCGCGGTGAAGGGGACGGTCATGGTGAGGGTGGTGGGGTACGAGACGTAGAACGCCGAGAGTCCCTCCGCCTTGTAGACGGAGCTGAAGCAGCCTGCGACGGTGCGGAACTGGGAGCCGTGCACCTGCATCCGCTGCTTGACGACTGTAGGGATAAATCGTCAACAGGGACATTCTTCGAGCTGCTAGAGGAGTAGCGCACCGTCGAAGGGGTTCATCAGCGCATCGGATGCGACGGTAGCGAGCGCTCCCGACGATGCTGCGAGATAGAGACCGAGTTAGCTCCCGTCAAAGCAGGATAGTACACTTGACATCAGCAGATAGCACTCACCAGTAGCGACGAACGAGTAACCGTTGCTGTTGCCTCCAGCGAGCTCCTTGGCGAGCTCGTACGTGCCGAAGTAGACGGCGTGAGCTGGCCCGGCTCCCCAGATGACGGAAGCGACACCGCGCCACAATCTCCGTGTTCCCTCGGTCGACGAAATGCGAGTGAAGGCCTCCGACATGTTGTTGTACACGGCAGCGGGCGAGGTGGAGAGCACTTGCATCCTGGTCTGCGAAATCGCCGCGCAAGGTGAACGGCTGGGCGTTAGCTGCTGCCTGGTAGCCGAGAAGGTCGGTAGAGAGGACGAGCTATAGCTCACCTTGATGGAGTCTACAGGGTACATGACAGCGTGCTCCGAGATACCGGCCATTGCTCCCGCGAGCATGTTAATGGCCATCGACTCATGATCCAGTCCCTCGTAGTCGATCTCTTCAACCATGGCGGCCATGTTCTAGTTGGTAGGGAGCTTGCGAAGGCGAGAGAGGTGTCGAGGTGCAGGGAGAGAGGTAGCAGTCGGCGGTGACCGGCTGAGGGAGCTGAAAGCGGGGAGATGGTCAGCTGTGTAGCTCTTCAGAGTGTACGTGGTGCAGCTGCGTGATTCCCTGCTCCTCTAATGAACACTTCTGCAAGCTGTCAGCGTCCTAGAACCACTTTGCGCGCCCTCTGCGAAGGCTCTCACGCGGTCAGCTCGAGAAAAGAGCTCAACTCGACGCAGCGCAAGATCAGGTGAGAAGGACTCGCCACCCAAGATGGAGTAGCTCCTGTGACCTCCGTTTAACTTCCTGCGAGTACCCTGCAGCCCTTGGAGCCTCTTGCGACCCAGGCAACGCCGCTCGATGCACAACGAGGAGAGACGCGAGAAAGATGGAGAAGTGCCGCACCTCTTGGACCGATATGATATGGCTCTGCACTGTAGGATGTTACTCTGCTAGTCTTCCGAAACGAATGAGGCGAGCCGGCGCGACGAGGTGCAAGACGAGATGTGTGGAGAGAGCAAGGAGGGAAGTGCTCATCTTGAGCGCTCCGGCTCGGCCTTTGCTGGGAGTCTCGGCAGGCGTCCATTTTGTCAGATCTCAGATCTGACATCGCTAGCGATCGTATGTACTGTAATCCTCGGAATATCCGACTTGACAATGGGCATTCGCTTGCTGGATCGCCGAGGGAGGACCTCAACCGTTCGGCTCAGGCCGATTCTGTTCTGTATGACGATAGAGAGTTTCACAGAGGAGCTCTCGCACGGGGAAAATATCACTCGAAGCTCCCCTCGGCCCAATCCCAGATGCCCTCCCTCAGGTCAAAGCAGCTTTCGACCATCTGGGCGCCGAAGCTCATCGCCGAGTAGGATCTCTGTCGCCAGGAGGTCAAGACTGGTGCTTCTCGAATCCTCGAGCTACAGCTCAGTATCAGTTACTCTCTTTCTGAGGCTGAGAAAGCAGCGTGAGCTTGCTACATCTTCACATGCGAGCTGCGCCGAGTCCTTGTCAGGCTTCGGCGCCGCTCTGAAGCCTGAGGCAGTTCGAAATGAAGGAGAGGGTGTGACGTTGAAGCGACGCCTGTCACTCACAAAGCTGTAGGTGCTCTTGGGGATGTTGAGTGGCCCGACTGCTTCATAAAGGGAGCGTTTCCTTCGCTGAGGTTGCTCCAACCTTCTCCAAGTCGGCAGCCCATCTCGTCCTGGCGTAGCTATACAGCAGCGGGTGGTCACGTGCTACAGGAGCGTCTCAGATCCTTCTCTTTGAACAGCTCCTGCCCGAGCTTTCGTTTCCTGACCTTCACGAGCTGACCCGTCAAAGCAGCGGCGGAGGGGTTCGGCCGACGCCATATGATGCTTTCCGCGTCGCCAGTCATATAGCGGCTCGGCTGGAAGACAGTACATGTTTTCGTGTCTCTAACGTCCGAACGTTTCCTGACTTCACAGACGGAACTGACCGGCGACTCCCACCGGGCTTCTTGTCGCCTTTGTGTGCCATCGCGAGAGCCTCACCTTTGACGTGGAGGCTGTAGAAGTCGCCTGAGTTAGAATGGGAACTGGCCGAAAGGCGAGAGCCACTCTTGCGTAGTGACAGCGCCATTCGCTAAGCCTCCCTCAGCCTGAGCTCGGCGCTGCTTATGGGACCTCTTTCCCCTCTTTCGGGCTCCCCTGCCGCACTTGCTCTCAGCTCCCATTACTTTGGCTATATAAAGCTTCAGACAGTGCACCCTATCGTCTGCTCGCAGCCTGGCAGAACCCGCACGGCCCGAAGAGCAGTTCGGCGGCGGCGGCGGCGAGGGAATCGGGTCCAGTGGGGCGTAAGTCTCAGCATTACAAAGCTCTCAGCGGTGGTGGCCAAATTCTGGCTTGTACTGATCAGATCAAGGAGATCATCATCGGCCGAAGGGAGATCAGACTCGCGCGAGACGACCGGCGCCGAGGCGGCTGAGCTCTCTCCTCCATTCAGCGCAAAGCGGACAGATCCCATCAAGCGAGTCAGCCGAAGTGCCATCCGCGAAGTAAAAGAACGCCCAATGCTGTACTGGATACACCTGGCCCCGCTGGTCTACAACTCTTGAGTCGGCCGCCCGCGCTACTAAGGTCGGCAACCGCAACTTTCGATCGTTGTGCTCCGTCCTCTTTGCACCTCCCCTCGCCAACATGCTAGAGGATCCGCAATCGCACGGTCCAAGACCAGAGTCGCAGGAGGCAGCTACAGGGCTCAACTGGGATGATGAAGGAGCGCGTTGGAGAAGCGATGAGGAGGCTGCCAGTCAGCGCACGGTCATCAGCGCGTCAAACGAGATACAGAAGCAGGAGAAGGATACTGAGCCGATATGGATCGACTGGGATGGTCTCAATGATCCTGGGAATCCATTCATGGTGAGCAGAAGCGCGCGTTCTGATTGCGGGCCCTTCGACTCGACGTCGCGGCTAAATTACTCGTCCCATAGTGGACTCGAAGGAAGAAGTGGGCCACGCTCTCCATCTGTATTATATTCACTGCAGCTGTTGTGAGTGATTCTCTGCCAGTCGGTGCTTCCTCTGAGGTTCGGCGCCTTTGTCAATCGCAGACCTGACCGTCGCTCTCCCTCACACGACCCAGTCTTTTGCTGGACCCGCTTTCTCAATGGGGACCAACTCTATGATGGCCGAGCTGCACTGTTCGCGAGAGCTGGCGGTGTTGGGACTCTCAACGTCAGTTCTCGGCCGAAGTACCAGAGAGGCCGGACAGAGCTGACTGGACTGCCTCTCCCAGCTATCCACTGGGATTCGCTCTAGCACCGCTCGTTCTTGCACCTTTCAGCGAGTGAGTTTGCGTCGTCCCCTAGCCATTTCGAGCGCCGCGCTGACCATCAAATCCGCCCTCAGAGCCTACGGTCGCTGTTCGTCGCCTAGACCGCCCCGCATGGAAGGCCTCGCTGATCCTCATTCATCTTGCACAGTTCCCATGTACGTTGCGAGCTCGGCACTGTATTGTCTCTTCTTTCTACCCATCACACTCGGCAAGAATATCGTGAGTTTTCCTTCGGCGATGTCAGCGAGGAGAGTCGCTGACCTTTGCGCCTACATTAAGGCCACGGTGATCGTTGCTCGGTTTATTGGCGGTCTTGCAGCCTCTACTGTGAGTGAGAGAGCTACTGCACCTGCTTCGATGGCTGACACTCGCCGTCCCCCGTCTTCCCTCGCTTTCGATGTACCTAGGGTTCGACTCTGTGCGCTAAACGCTCTCTCGACACTCTCTTTTGCACGTACTGACCGTCACTCATACCCTTCAGTGTCGGGGGAACCGTCGCCGACCTCTTCGTCACCGCCGAACGAGGACTGCCGATGTCCATTTTCGCACTCGGCACCTTCACGGGATCGGGACTCGGTCCCGGCCTCATGGGACTTGTTGAGCAGCACCTAGGTTGGCGCTGGATCAGCTGGATTCAGGTGAGCTACCCCTTCGATCATCAGAGGAGCGGAGGTAGCTGACAGGACCGAATCTCGGTGCTCGCTCGAAGATGGCGATGGGGGGTGTCATGGTTCTTGCGCTCCTACTCTTCACCAAAGAGACTCGAGGTAAACTACTCCACTGCTTTCCCCGTCGAGCGAAGCTAAGATCGACCTCGTCTACAGGCTCTGTCATCCTCTCGCGCCGTGCTCGGAGGTTGAGGAAGGAGACGGGCGATCCTCGCCATCAGTGTCGTTCGGACGCCGAACGAGCAAGCCTGGCCGTTCTGATCAAGGTGTCAATGACTCGACCCCTTTGTACGCTTTTAACTGATCCGAGGCGCCCCCAAACGCTGGCTGACCTCGCCGCTCATGGCTCTCTCGAACCCTCCCACTCGTCTCGCCCCTCGCTGGCCTTCTCCCCTCACACAACTCGTGCTCTCCACGAATTCTTCTACCGATTTCTTCATCCAGATTTGCTGTTCACGGAGCCTATAGTGGCCGTTTTCAGCCTCTGGGTCGGATTCGCCTGGAGCTTCCTCTTCATGCTCCTTGAATCCGTCGCCCTCATCTTTGGAAACCTTTACGACTTCAACAGCGGCTCAATTGGTCTCGTTTTCCTCAGTCTTGTGTAAGTCCGCCGACCCGAGACGATCGACTCACCGATCGACTCGGAGGGCTCCTCCAGTACTCGCTGACTTTTGGCTATCGCAGTGTCGGAGCTTTGGGTGGCTTCCTCCTGAACCTGTTCCAGGAGAAGCTCTACCACAAGTACAAAGCGAAACGAGGTCCAGAGGCTCGGCTCTGCCTCTCGCTCGTCGGCGGAGTGGTGTTTCCAGGTGAGCCTTCATTTCTCGAACATCATGAACCGAGCTAACCCTTCTTCTTCAGCTGGCATCTTTATCTTCGCATTCGCTTCGGGCCGAGGGCACTGGATGGGTCCCGTGGTCGGCCTCGTCCTCGTACGTTCAGTTGCTCCTCTCCTCTCGCTCTCGCTGACGACTTCTCAACAGGTTTTCGTCGGCATCTTCACCATTTACGTTGCCACGTTCAACTACCTCGCCGACAGCTATACCATCTACGCGTCGAGCGCTCTGAGTGAGTTCTTCCTCATCGCCGAGCCGCTCCTCTGCTGGCGCTCAATTCTCAAACAGGCGGCCAGTCTTGCGTTCGGAACCTCGCAGCGGCCGGCTTCCCACTCTTTACAACTCAGATGTACAACAAGCTCGGCTATCAATGGTGAGTCCTCGCGGAACTGCTCGTTCGACGGCTCGCGTTGAGCTCGCTTTCTCTCGCAGGGCCTCGTTCTTGGCCGGATGCCTCGCCTTGCTTCTCGCCATTACCCCATGGGTCCTCTTCGCCTACGGACCCAAGATTCGAGCCAAGGTGAGCCTTTCATCTTTTCGAGAGATCTCGGCGCTGACCTTTTCCCTCGCGCAGTCTCGCTTCGCGAAAGAGCTGGCCCGGATGCAGGAAGGACACTGAGACGGGGACGACGCATCATAGAGATACTAGAGCTGCTAGACAACTGGACAGCACATTACAACCTTCAGTGCTCGAGAGCGGCGGCGCGGGCCTCGAGTCGGCGAGCTGCGCAGCGTTTTAGTGAACGTACTCGCAGATAGAGACAAGATACAGCGCAGAGCACGAGAATAATGCTTGATGTCTTGACAAGGACGGACGGTCCTGTTTGGGGCCACATGAAGCCCAGGAGCTCGACCTCCGAACGCCAGCTCATCGCCGAGATCCTCGACGCTCTGCACGACACGAAGCAAGGGTTGACTGGACTGGCTAGGGATCGGTACACGTAGACACACCTCTTGAGAGATTCTGCTAGAACTGGCACAGCAGCTGCACGCCATACAGACGCGTCAAGCGCTGCCGTTCGCAGAGGACCGCCGAACTGCTCTCGCGCTCCTGCAGCCCAATCAAGCTCAATGAAGGCCACCCGACGCGTCGGGGGGCATAATGCATAATCGAACAAAGAGTACCGCAGCTGCAGACCCTCCCACCCGCCTCCCATTGTCTCCCAAGACCCTCGAGCTCGTTCGGCTTCGGCGGCTTCCAGAGCGCTTCCTACGGCTTCCAGGGACCGGGGGAGCTACAGGCCGAGTTCCCTTTGCTTGAAAGCGATAGCATCATGTAGTAGGATGTCCTCCTGCTCCCAGGGGTAGCAAATCCACGAATTTTCCTTGGTTTCCTCGCCAGAAAAGTACTTGACGTGATCAGGGACTTGGCAGGCCTTTGGCTGAGCCTTGTTGTGCACGACGAAGATAGCGAGCTCGGTAGGAGGGGTCGCGGCGCGCTGCTCGGGGGTGAGGGCGGCGAGGTGCTCGTCGATATCCTTCTGCAGCTCAGCGACGGCATAGCTGAGGGTGGTCCTCGAGTCGTCGACCTCATCCTATTGGGAGGAGGGGCAAAACAGCGTCAGTCAAGGCTTCGAAAAAGAGGCGAACCGAGGCGAGGGCTCGGCGAAGTCACCAACCCTTGCTGTGGCGCGTTCAGAGGTAGCAGCGGGCAGGAAACGCGACTTACAACAATGAGGATCCTCCTGCCGATGAGAGGCTTGCTTCCGAGAGTTGAGAGGTCGAGCCATTGGGTCCGAACGACCTCCTTGCCGAGCTTCTCCACCTGACCGAGTCCAGGCGTGCTGTCGAGGAGTCCGACCTCCTCGTAAAGCGAAAGACCTATGGCCTGGATGGGAATGTTGCGCCTCTTCTCCCCGTCGCCCTGCTTGAGGAAGGAGCGCTGTGGGAGAGAAGGAAGGTGAGCTCGCGATTTCGGGGCTGCAGGACGAGGTCACAGCTCACGAGCATGCGAGCAGGAACGAATCCACCTCCACCAATAGCCACCATCAGATCAGGGTTGAACTCGGCCTTGATCCTCGGCGCGGTCTTCTGGATGAGAATCTGCGAGAGGCGTGGGAAATGTCAGCTCAGCGACTTCGACTTCTGCAGCTGAGCAGGCGTCAAGGCTTGGAGAACGTACGTGCATGTCGTTGTAGGTCACGCGAATCTTGCCATCGTGCTCGAGGCCCAGGGTGTCAATTTGAGGAGCGGCGGACATGCTGAGCGAAGGTGACGGGGGAGCAGAAGGACGAGTGAGCTCCCAGCCATCCTTCTGATGCCCTACAGAGCTCTTGTAGAGCTTCAGTAACCTCTAGCACCTACTCACGTGAAGGAAAGGTTTTTTTTGGTTCGTGAGGAAAGACGCGAAGGAGAGGCCGTTGGAGTCCGGGTGTGAAGTCCGAGCCTGGTAAGGGGCTCTCTTCGCATACACTGTCCTCTCGTGCATCAAACACTTTCCCGCCACGCTTCAAATCCGTCTTGCAGTCATTAAATCGACTAGGAAGCCTGTAAAGGACTAGCGCCGACGCTGAGAAGACGACGAGGCGGGTCAGTACTAAGTAGTCGCCGAGGAGGCTCTTCTCTGCCTCTCACTTTATCGCTCGCTCTTTCCAGTCAAAATCAACGTCGAATGATGGGTTTGATGGCCAGGAGACGTAGCAGCGTCCCGACCGAGCTTGACCTCGAGGTGCAACTCGACTTCAAGGAAGGCGACAATGTCGGCGCCTCTTTCACTCTCCCACCTACGACTCCGATTTACGCCTCGTTCGCTTCCACGCCAGCACCAGTACTGCCGTCTCCCCGGCCTGTGCTGGTTGCTTCGATACCCCGGGCTACTCGCATGGTAGACGGTACAGCAGCGACGAGGGGCGCCCCCGCCTCACCGCCAATGACTGCTTCCAACGACATCAACTCTGTACCCTTCCCTTCCGAGTCGACTCCATCATCACCTCCTCGCTCTGTACCGTCATCGCCCACACCTCCTCGACGGCCAGAATCGCCGCCGCTCGAGGATGGCCCTCTCTTTCGCGCAATCGCGGCCAGCAACGAACGACGGTGCAAGGCGTTGCGCGCGTCGCTCAAGGGATTCATTCGCACTGCCTCCGAATCTGTATCGACCTTGCAGGCCAACGCAGCGGCTCAGGCGGCCGTCGACGAGAGCCTCAGCGCATTGTCCTCCAGCGCTTCGACCAGCGCTTCCGACGTGCTGAGCGGGCTGTACAGCACTTCATTGCGCGGCAGGAGGGAGGAGCTGCGAGAGAGCTCGCGGCGGGAGATCGAAGAGCTCAGAGGGCTGCTGGAGAGGGTCAAGGATGCGGTCGAGAGGTTAAAGAGCGTAGATGCCAGGAAGCGGACGTTCGAGGCGGAGAGCAAAAAGCATTACGACGAGCTGAGCAAGGTGAGTTGTATGACTATACATCGCGAGTCTTTCGCGCCCGCTGACGACCACCCCTTCTTGCTAGTACCTCGCGCAGCCTGACTCGCTAAAGGCCGCATCGCTCGACTCGAAGCAGGCAGCCAGGACAGCGGCGTTCGAGCAGCAGCGACACGAGTACTACCACTACGTCGAAGGATTGATCGAAGGCGAGGAGGCTGCCGTCGCAGACTGGCTGCGGCAGTGGGCAGGAGTTGACGACCCTTCGGTGCACATCACCGACTCGGAGGAAGCCCGGCGCGAGAGCAGGGACAGGCAGCGAGCCACCTTCGCGCGCTCCCTGAGGGAGCAGATCGTCGATACTGTGGCGAGCGAGGAGTCGGCCGAGACGGATGGAGGGGCGCTCAGCGATGATGGAGGCTCCGCTTCGGCTACTTCAGGTGGCTCGGCGCTGAGCCCGGGCGGCGCACTAGCCAACAAGGCGGCGAGGAGGAGGAGAAGGTCGTCCATCCCCAACTTTACCGCCGACGGCGATGGCTCTGGAGCAGGCGAGCGCTTCAAAGGCTTCCTCAACAAGGCCTCGCAACGCCTCTCCTCCGCCACTCAACAGCTCTCTTCCGCAACTCAGCAACTCTCTTCCGCCCTTCCCTCCCCCAGTTCCGCGGCCCAAGCAGCTCCTACCCCTTCTTCCGACCAGCTTCCCCGACCACCTGCCTCGGCCTCTACTCCTCCCCCCAAACCGTCTTCCTCCACTCTCGCCGTTCCTTCGACGACGCCTGCCTCCATGACCTCGAACCAACGACGGAAGGAGGGCCTCCTCTTCGCAACGAGGACGGGAACGGGACATACGACCACCGGCGACGGCGGAGGGAGCTGGACGGCGCACTGGTGTGTCCTCAGCGAGGGGCAGCTCGTCGAGTTTGCCGATTTCAAGGCGCTCCACGTTCGCAACGCGCCCATCAACCTCGCCTTCGCCTCTGTACGAGTCTCGCACAACACGGACCGCAGGTGAGCTTGCCGTTTGCTTGAGCTCGAGAGCGATGCTGACGACTTCGGCTTCCAGGTTCTGCTTCGAGATCCTTACGCCTTCGGCACGTAGGATCTACCAGGCTACTAGTGAACGGGAGATGCACGACTGGGTCGCTGCCATCACCAAGTCGATCGAGAGCTTGCTGAACGGGTGGGTCGAGGCTTCTCAAAGTCCCAAGCATATCGACTAAATCCCTTTTACACAGAACTAGCTCGGTTCGTCACTTTGACGCTTCTCGCCTCACCGGCACCTCTACCCCCTACTCGCTTCAAGAGTTCGGCTCGACTACCTCCCTCCTCCAGCGCAGTCCCAGCTCCCCAGCCTCCCATACCGCTGAAGTCAGCAGTACGCCGAGCGGAGGTCTCTCGAGCTCAGTTTCCACTCCTACCGGCCTTTCGAACCTCTCGAACCGCCTCCCTCCCTGGATCGGAGCGCCGCTCTCTCGGCGAGCATCTCTCGGATCCTCAAAGACGACAGCCGCCTCAAAGCGAGAGTCCAAGAGCTCCACCGACTTCCCCACTCCTCGAGCTTCCTCTCGACGACCTACTTCTGTCTCTCCTTCACGCCGAGGCCATCAGGCGACCCTCTCGGAGGGGGCTACCTCTCCCGCCTCCCGCTCCGTCGGCTCTCTCCTCCCTCTTCCCTCGTTCTCCACCTCCATGGTCAACTCTGCCAACCCTCCCGAACTTCGCCCCACCTCCCCTGGCGATTCCACCGACGCCGAGGACGACAGCGAGGCGCCTCATGGCCTCGCCGACGACGATTTGGAGCTCGAGAGCGAGTCGGGTCGTTCGGGCTACGAGTTTGACAAGGAGATTCAAGAAGGAGTGGCGGCCATGGTGGGGAATGTGGTGGATCCCAAGGAGGCCAAGATGAGGAACGCGGTCAAGATTCGTGAGATTGCCGAGAGGGAGGAGAATCGGGTGTGCGCCGATTGTGGAGCGCAAGGTGAGTTGCTGTCTCTCCCACACGACGGGCCGGGCAGCTAGGTGACCTCCTATCTTACTTCAGATCCTCGCTGGGCGTCTTGGTCGCTCGGAATCACCATCTGCATGTGAGTCGCTCTCCTCGGAGTCGAGTCGAGCGCCGAAGCTGACGCACGCCTCCTTCGCTTTTACAGTCGATGCAGCGGAGTCCATCGCTCTCTTGGAACGCACTGCAGCAAGGTTCGCTCCCTTGACCTCGACGGTGAGTCGCTGCCCTCCTTTCTTGCTGGTCGAGCTCTCGCTGACCCTTCTCGCGTCGTGCAAAAGATTGGAACGACGAGCAAATCGCCTCAATGGAAGCGTGGGGCAACGCCAAGGCCAACGCTTACTGGGAAGCTCGCAAGCCCGGCAGTCTCACTGTCGATAGCACGTGAGTCGTCGTCTTGTCTCTTGCTCTCGCTACTCGTGCTGATCCCGCCCCACTCTCTCTTTCGCAGCACCGTCTCCACCTTCATCAAGGCCAAGTACGTCGACAAGAAGTATCTCGCCTCCCCCTCGCCCAACGGCACCAGTAGCGAGCAGCATCGCGTCTCTCGCACCTCCCTCCCCGCCATCGCCGAGTCGGCTGGCTCCATCGCAAGGCGCTAATAACGCTCGGGAGGATGTCTCTAGTCTATACTTTGTCCCGTACTTAATCTCGGACTACCCGAACACCATCTGCATTTGTTGTTATTCGTTTGACTGAATCAAGGACGAGTCAGTACCGCAAGCGACGAGGATGGCATTACCGGACGGCGAGAATTGAGCGTCGTGGATCTGCGAGCGAGTGGGTGTTCGTTAGCAGCTGCCAATCCGCTAGGACGAGAGCGCGAGAGAAGCGCACCTGATGTCCCTCCTTGCACTCCCAGCTGCGGAACGGCTTGAAGCTCGAGCTCATGCCTCCAAAGTCCCACAACTTGCAGTCGTAGTCGTATGAACCCGAGACGAGACGACTGCCAGACGGGTCGATGGAGAGGGCGGAGACGGTCTGGAGGCAGCCGACGTCAGCTAGGCGGGCGAGGTATGAAGCAGCAGCTACGTACCTTTGTGTGATCCTTCATGATAACCTCGTGCGATACTGGCAAGTCGGCGCCCTCCCTATCATCAGTGCTGGCCGCCTCGACGGCTGCTCCCTCCTGCTGCTCGTCGAGTTCCTCCGCATCATCTGAAGGTGGTGCTCGACGGGGCGCTTCGAGAGCAAGCTTAGGATCCGAGAGGTTGATTGTTGGTGCTGTCGACAAAGGCTACAGAAGCAGATGAGCGGTCAGTTTGGGAATGACTTGGGAGAGTCTGAAGGCGCACCTCTTGACGCTTTGTACTGTCGATGCGAGCTGTAGAAGCTTGTGTATTCTTGACTGGCTGAGGACGGTGTACTGCTTCAAGAACGGCGCAGGGGCAGTTCCCTGAGGGAGAGAGCTGAGCTCAGAAGGACGCGCTGAGGCGCGCGAGCGGAGTTAGGCAACGACGGGATGGGACGCTTGCAGCTTGGGGGCAGGGATAGCGGGCGGTAGCTGTGGTAACTGACGCCCTCGATCGAGCTTCGCAGGAGCACGACGAGCGCATCTGGGTGCATCTTCAAGCGCATCAAGACGGCCGTCTCCGAATCCATCTCTCCTGTACGGTGACAGGTGCGTGGTTCAGTCCATTTCGCGAACTTACTGTACAGTGGAGTCGTGTTCTCGGTCGCCCTTGCGGACTCTCGTCTCCTCGGCCGTTCGGACTCGGGCTGAGCCTCGGGCGGAAGGCCAGCTTGAAGTGCTCGATTCACTCGGCCAGCTTCACTCGATGACCACGAGGACGGCGCTGTCATGCATTCCATCGTCATGACTCGAGCAGGTGAGGCGTCTTCTCTTCGTCTACGCTCACCCGGTCGAGTTCACAGGTCGAGAGCAGCGACGGCGACGGGCGAGGTTGAGGGTGAGTTCTTCGCTACGAGCTGATCAGAAGCAGTGCTACTCTCTCCTTTGCTCCCACAGGCGTCATCATCAAGCACTGACGCGACCTGACTTCGCCTTGACTTCGACTTCGACCAAGCCGGGCGGGGCTCTTCGACCGAGACCTTCTTGCCCTTCGCTGTTTGCCCGAAGCTCACGTCGACTTGACTGACCGATCTACTGACTATCGACGATGAATACTGATCTTCGCTACAGCTGGACGGACGCCAAGACGAGGTGAGCTTTCCACTTGGCCGACTTCGCGACGTCGACCGAGACTGACCGCTCTCCTTCGCTTCCAGAACATCATTTGAGCTCGCCATCCGCCTCTCTCTTCCCGCTTTCTTTTCCCCTCGCCTCCTCTCGCTCAGCGCCCCGAATCTCCTGCCTCTGAGACGGGGCGAGGAGACTTGGGGGCGAGAGGGAGAAGCAGAGGCGAGGGGGGAGGCAGGCGGGGGGGCGGGGTCCCCGTAGAGCATCAGTAGCGCTTGTAACTGTGACTGAGTTTTGACTTCTACCCTTAAGAGTGACGGGAGAGCATCAGGGAACCAGGGAGGGGGCGCTAGGGCGAATAGGACCGTCGTTCGAAG
>MWVB01000070.1:17325-115352 GCA_003054985.1 Leucosporidium scottii | reverse complement strand
GATGGGCTCAGCCTGGCAAGCCCGAGAAGCATCGCCGAGCTGCACGGCGAGAGCGACGGCCACAGGCGCCACTGCTCAGTGCTCGTTGCTACACACAGTATAAAAACACTCGAGTATCATCCCAGTCAGCTGCCGAGGTGGTTGAGCTGCTCATCTGCCATGAATCACTCTGAGGCTCTTCGCCGAGATAGCGGCCCACGGGTCGTCGACTGACGAGGATAAGCCCGTACTTGCACCGTATCTGAACAGCTAGATTACGGTTCAATGTCCTTGACTATCGTTAGCTGACCGTTCTGAGGTGACCTGTACCGTCTGCTCTTCATAAACCGTTTCCAACGGTTGCCTAACGGTTGGCCAACGCCTTCGGTGAAGCTATACGGTCTTCAAATCGTCGGGAAATGCCCCTAGATGATTTGAATTCTTTGGACGGTCTGAAAACAGGTCTATTACAGGTCATGTACAGTTGATGAGCATTCGCAAAAAAGGGCCCTTCCTCACGATGAGGGGAAGCTGAGACGATCTGCAAAAGCCGTCAGCGAGCTGCTCTTCCTGGACGAAGGTCTTTGCAGCTCCTCTTGATCTCGTGTGCTCCCTGATCCCTCCCGTCAGCCTGCTCCGACCTTGCGTCTTGTCTCGTGCACCAGCCCCCTTGTCCTCGTTCGCCAACAGCCTCCTTCTTCCAGCGCCTCTTGCCGTCCACTACAGCACCGCATCTTTTCCCGACTCGGGCTGCAAGATTTTTGACTCACCCTACAGCAGCAACGACTTCCACGAAAGCAGCTTTCGACGACTCCAGGCGGTCCGAGCGAGCGCGTTCGAGCGGGCGGTGAGCGAGTGAGCGACGAAGGGCGGACGAGCGAGCTTTGGTGTAGGTGTAGGTGAGGGCGAGAGGAAGCTAACAGGTGTCCTTGGCTTCAAGCAGCTTCCCTGTCCCGCGAGAACGAGTCGAAGTGAATGCGAGTCGAGGAGAAGTGAGAGGGAAGAGGGCAAGCCTGGGAGAGGCGGACAAGGGGGAGGGAGGGCGAGGTTTCAGGGGGCGGCTGAAGTGTAGTAATGGGGCACATGTAACAAGCTAGATTTGCACGGTTTCAAGAGCACTCGACTGACCTCATAAGCCTCATCGGCCGCAGGAGAGTTTCTCGCCGAGCTCGGTTCGCACTCGAAGGGTTGCCTCGGATGACTTTCTCAGGGTCTCCTCATCTCGGAAGCGGATTGGAGGGCGTTGAAAAGCTTACTGAGTCTGCTCACAATTCAGTCGACTTTGGATGTCCCCTCACACTTCGGTATCGCCCTCGTCGAGTCTGGAGCAGATCTCGGCGATGGCAAGGCGAGGGTCACGAAGCCGACTGAAGGCTGGACGGGAACCGGAATGGGCCTCGAGTGATTGAGATGTAATCTCGGCTTCTCCCAGATTCTTCGATTCAGTGAGAGCCCTCGTAGATGCAGCACTCGGAGCTGCCCTTCGCAGACTCGAGCCTGCTCTTGAGCGCCGACGGGAGGAGTCAGAAGGGCTGTGAATGGCTGCAGATGATCAAGGAAAGCACAGCACCAGCTGATCAATCCCTCAGCTTCCCTGCAGTCGATTCATGTGCACCTCAAAGTGTTTCCTGATGTGCAGTCGGTTGCAGTCGTGTTTCACTCGCTCGCTTCGCTCTTTCGCCGCTCTTCCTCCTCCGCTTTCACCTCGTCTTCCCTTCGACTCTCGTACAGCTGGACAATCGGAGGCTACAGGACTCGTGCTACGCCTCAACAACCTACAGCACCCGCCTCAAAGCTCTACCAGGATGGACAACTCAGTTCAAGCTCAGTCACTGCGGGCATGGGGTCTGTTTTCAGCAGAGAAAACGACTTGGGAAACTCAGCCGTTTTCCACACCTTGAGAAAACGATTGGGGGAACGAGCGGGAGACCGTTTTCCCTTGGGAAAGGGCTGAGAAGACAGCTCGCGGACTTGGCGACCTCGGTTCGTTCGCTTCGCCACCTCTCTCTCTCTCCCTCTTCTCACCTCTCTCTCGCCGCTGCCTGCTCTTCCTTTCTGTACATCATTCTCTCCTTGGCTAGCACGAGCGCCTGGCCCCTCTAGTTGCCAGCATCTCATCCCGCTGCTAACTCGGTCGCTCGCCTCCTCCTTCGCAGCTCTGTGCAGTTTGAGTGGCTGTAGGAGGGTAAGTGGTGCTTGCTCGAGGCCCATGAGAGAGAATACCGACCTGACAAGCTTTCTCTGCGCAAGGGTGCAGCTCATCACTTCACCTGCCGACCTACAGGTGAGCCCAGCGCGACACGGCTTCTCGAGTCGCCACTTCTTGCTTCTCTCTCTCCTCTCACAGGTCTGCTGCTTCGTCCCGTCTCTTACACGTCGTCGATTAGCTTGAAAAATCTAGTGAGTACCTCTTCCAGTGCACCGGGAGAGCCTACAGAGCGGTGCAGAAGGAGGGAGGGAGCGCCGAGAGGGAGAAAGTGGCTACAGGGCGTCAGAGGCAGCGTCTAGGCCAGGGAAAGCAGGGGCTGGTAGATCTCGCTTTGATAGACAGTAATAAGTGTGATCTGTAGCTGTAGTCAAGTAGGGAGAGCAAGGAGAGCAGCGAGAAGCGAGAAGCGAGCTGGGAATCGAGCTGGGATAACGGCTCCCTTGCTGAGAAAACGGCTGGAGAACCGCTCTCGCCGTTTTCGCTTGGGAAGACAGCTTGCTTTCTCAACCCGTCTGCTCAACTGGGAAACGGCTTGGATAACAGCGCTTTTCCCAGCCGTTATCGCTTTGGAAAACTCACCCCATGCCCGCAGTGAACCATCCTCGGCGACGACGAAAGCTGATAGCCTCGGTTCTTCCGCAGACCTCCAAGTGCTCGCTCTTGGCGATTGCACGATCAAAACGGACCGTCGTGATCCCCCATCTTCGCTCGACTTCGTCGTGGAGGGGAGAAAGGCGCTCTCCAACGGACCGACACCCAGAGATGAGATGGCGAAGATGAGGTGAGAGTACAAGAAGAGCTACGCGCGATCTAGCAAGTCCCAAGTCCTGACCTCGGCTCTCAGCCGAAGGTCATCTCTCCTGCCCATCCTGGGCCAGTCGTCTCGCCCTCTCGTTCCTCAAGGAGGACAGCGTCGCAGCCATCACCGACTTCTTCGCAGGATCCGAGCTACCGCAACTACAACACCTCGTGCTCACCCAGGACGTCCATCGAGGAGGAACAGTGTCTCTGGCCACTATGATCTCGCGTCTCCAGCCGTACCTTCACCACCTCAAGTCCTTCTCTTTCTCGGCGTCAAAGACCCTCTAGGCCGAGCTCCCTCCCAATCTCTGGCCCGCTTTGACATCCCTTCAACACCTCGTCTTGGACCACTACGCACCTCTCAGCGATATCCTACCTCTGATCACCGCATTCATGGACTCCTTCCGCCTTCGCCCACCTCTCGTCGGGGACCAACTCACCCTCCGCCCTCTCCTCGATGCGCTCGAACGACGTCCCGCCTTGCTTTTTCTCGCTCAAGGAGATGAACATCCCCCTGGAAGACGAAGAGATCAGCACCGACTTGGTCACATTGTTCACGCTGGGTCGACTGGCCGATGAGCGCGAGGAAGTGATTCGCTGGTGCGAGGAGCGCGACATCAAGGTCGTCTCGAAGCCACATTCCGCCTTCAACAGCACGGTGGATCATCTCGAGGATGCTCTGAGTTTTTGGTAAGCGCGTCTCTGACCTCAACAGGCTCGGTCAATCTGACTTTCGGCCTTTTCGCAGACGAAGCTAGCTCGGCGGAGACTCTGGCGACTGAGCTGAGGACAAGGACACGCTGGCTTCTCGATTCACTCTGACTGTACTTGATTATGTTCCTAGTCATCCTTTCGGCCCTATGAGAGTGGCGAACAGGACCGAGAAGCGAGAGCCTTCGCGAACTCGGCGAGCGTACGCCGAAAACGCAGCGAAGTACGCTCGGCTGCTTCGCAGGCAAGCATGACTCTACGTCTAGCTTGGGCCCGTCTACCCTCCGAGCAAGCGGAGGGAGTGCCAACTTGACGATCCTCCGAAAGTCGATGGCGCCGCTTCTTGACTTTCGCCATCTCGACGCTCTCAGATCAGCAGGATGAGCTACTCTCGCACCCGAGCAGCAGCACAGGCAGCAGCACGAGTAGCACCTTCAGCTCGTGCTGCCCCCTCAGCAACCCCCACCTCTACTTCGCTACTCCTTCGCCCGTACTCGACCACCCCCTCCTCCTCGACTCCCCCTCCGCCTGCATCGACCGAGTCCAAGACGAGCGAGCGCCCGACACCCAAGCCTACGCCAACAAACCTACCAGGCTCCAACTTGCCCAATGCTGGCAAATACTCGCCCATGACCGTCTCCGTCGTCACAAAACTCGCCAACCTCTTTGGCTACCACTCGCAGACATCGACGGCCATTCGGACGGCTAGCGACTACTACGACCGATGCGCAGAACGAGGAGAGATCGCAGCGCCCTTCTTCTACGAAGGTGAGCTGCTGTTGTACCGATCTCGGCCTTGTTATGCGAGCTGACCTTCGCTTCTCCCCCTTCGCGCAGAGTGCTCGCTGCCGCCTTCCTTCCAGACCTGGTTCTCCGTCACCACCCTCCACGTCTGGCTCCTCTCTGTCCGCTTCCGCTCCCTCCCTCCTCCCCTCGGCCGCACCTACATCCAAGAGCTCATCAACCACTTCTTCATCGACGTCGAACTCCGAATCCGAGGTCCCTACGCCGTCACCCAGGGTCGCCTCATCAAAGGCTACATGAAGGACATGCTCGAGCAGTACCATGGCTCGTGCGCCGCCTACGATGAGGGTCTCATCAGCAGCGACCCGGTGCTCGCAGCGGCCGTCTGGAGGAACGTTTTCGGCGGAGGCTGGGGCGGCGTAGGAGGAGTCAAGGGCAAGCGCGCACCAAAGGCAGGCGAGGTCCCCGAGATCGGACCCAACCCCAACCCGCTGGCGGTCGACCCGGTGCAGAAGAAGGTGCTCAAGAAGGGGCAGAAGTCCGAGGACGTCTTCACCACCGACCAGCCCATCGTGGACCCTTCGCGCGCCAGCTTCACCCCTCTGTACCCCGATGACCCCGACCTCGAGTTTGTACCCAGCCTGGAGAAGCTGGTCGTCTACATTCGCAAGGAGATTCAGCGGTTGGAAAGGCTGCCGGATCATGTTGTGATGGGAGGCAACCCGCAGACGGGCCCTGGGAGCTTGGTTGACTTCTCCAAGCTGTAGAGGATGGATGTTGCCAAACGAGTAGATCTGGGGCAGCTACCGGGTCTTTCGCACGAGAGCGACGGCGACGAGCACGGCGAGCGAAATGGCTCGCGAGGACCTCAAGGAGCGGGCCTGGCGCAAGGAAGGCTCGCTCGCGGAGATATCTCTACTTCGCACTCTCAATCTCGATACTGTACCATCTTGCGTCGGCTCCAAGTCCATTCCTCCTTCGCAACCCCTTCGGCGGTCAGCTCGGGCAGCGCCTCCTCCCATCTCCACTTTCGCACCTTCCAGCAGCTTTCTCGGCGGTGTCGTACATGCAGATGGCCGATTTAGATGCCACCTGCCCATTCCCGAAGCCCTTGTCCCCATCGCCGACCTTCCTCCGAGTTGCCGAGACGCGTCGTGAGCCCGCCGAAGGGCTGGCGTTCCACCTCGGCCACGGCTGGCGACTCGTCTTGCGTGGATCTTCGGCCTCGGCGCGGGCTTTCGAGGGCTTATAAGATGTGCTGATATTTCTCTCCCTTCTAAAGCTCACTCCTTCACGACAGGCTGACAGCACTTCACATCCTCATTCTCTGAATCGCCCCTTCCCTTCGGCAACCTCTCGTCAAACCTCACCTCCACCTCCAGCTCTTTTCTCGCTCACACCACAACAACATGTCTTTCTTCTGGTACCGCGTCCAATCGCCACCTTTCCCCGCTCCCTACAACTTCGCACCCGAGATGGCTCAAGCCGTTCCACAGGCTGCTCAAGCTGCTCAAGCCGCCTCCCACGCCGCCTCGTGAGTCAACCTTTATCCTTGGCTTCGATCTCGCATCTCTGACACTTCCCTTCGCCTCCACAGAGCCGCCGCCACCGCTCCCGCCTCGAGCGCCGTCAACTCGGCGATGCACACGGCTCAACACGCTTTCGCCCACCCTCCCCAACCTCCTCACTTCCCTCCCACCTACCCCGGCCATCCTCATCCCTATTACGCCGAGTTCGGCCGCCACTACCGTCGAGGCTACTTTGGCCGTGGCCCTCGTCTCTTCCCCCTCCTCCTCGTCGGCGGCATCGGCGCCTGGGCTTACTCGCACGCCAAGCACAACTTCCAGGATCTGCAGAATGAGAACGATGCGCTGAGGAGAGCGATTAGGGAGAGTAGCGTGGGTGAGGAGGTGCCCGCGGTGCCCGTGGTTGAGGAGAAGCCGAGGAGGAGGGGATGGGGCAGGAAGTGCGCCGAGCAGCAGCAGCAGCAACCAAGGACTTTCTTTGAGCAGCAGCAGCCTAGGTCAGTGGCACAGGAGAGGATGATTTGATCCGTCTGTAGTATCGCAATACCATTTTTCGTTCGAGTAGTCGTCTTCATTCGCTTTCGCCGAGACGATCAAGGCCAGTAGCCATCGCCGAGCGCTCGGTGAAGCGCTCAGCTGTGCTCCTTACCCTCTCCTCTGGTCCAGCTCGACCTCTACTGTGCAGCTGTTTGGTCTCTCCCACTCACTACAAGGCCTGGCCGCGTCTAGCTGCTCTCGTCTCGCCTCTGGCTCGGCGCTCTCCTCAACGGCTCGGTTGCGAGACAAAGCAGCAGGTATTGTGTGTATCCCACGAGAGCTTGCATCCGTACTTGCCATCTCGTATGTATCTAAGCCAGCGCCATTGCTCGAAGCTTCTCTTGTCGACTCTATGAAGGCTCGAAGGTCAACGCCGAAGCTCGGGCCGAAGAGCTCGCTGGCCTGAGGCCTGAGGCCTGAGAGGAGACACTCACCAGACACCCATCGCATCCCTCAGCGAAGCCAGCTCAGAGGTACTGTCAAAGATGATCTTCTCCGCCAGCTCGATGCCTCGCTCCGCACAGATCACGCGAAGCGAGGCTCGTTCGGCTTCATGTTCAGCGAGCGCGTGATGCGAGATGCTTCCGGTCGAGTTGTTGGTGATATTGAGGTAAAGGTCGGTAGGAATGGTTAGGGTCTTGAGTTTGGCTAAGGAGGGAGGGCTCTGCTGTAAGAGGTCCACGAACGATCGGAGCGACCAGACCGCTGAGCTGACGGGGCTGAGGCGGAGGTGCTGAAGGGGCAAGGGAAGATGTGGGAGGATCCAGTGACGGCCAAGGTCGAGTACGAGGAGCTGGAGGTGCTGGAAGGATGACCAGAAGGTGGTCGGAAGCTCCCTGAGCAGGTCGCGCTGGTCGCTGGAGAGGGCGACCGAGACGGATAGAGCACGGAGCTGAGGCGCAATCCGACCGACGTTGTGCTCGAACTGATTGACCGCGTAGTTGAAGCTGTGATGCCTGAGCTTGTGTACGACGACGACGAGAGTGTCCAGCTGGGGGAGCGAGTTCTTGAAACCCAGGACGTCGAGCGAACCGACCAGCGAGCGAGGAATTGCGATAGTCAAGCGTCGAAGACACGAGAAGTGGACCTTGTTCTCTCGGTAGATCCTGATATCGTCCACCGTAAGCTCGATGAGCTCTGCGGGAGGAGAGCGAAAGCGTGAGCGCCTCGAAAGAGGTTCGGCGGAGCGGAGCTCACCAGCGGCGACGGTCTCGAGCGCGCTGTAAGGGTCCAAGACGGCAATAGCAGTTACACCCATGATTCGGACAGCCTCTACGCCTTTGCAGGCGTCCAGGAGGAGCGAGAGGCGGGAGTTGGACCAGGCCGTCGCCGTGCTGCCCTGCTTCTCCTCGGCGTCGATCCACAGCGATTGAGGGGTCGTACAAGCACCCGTCGAGTTCTCCACCGTTTCCTGAGCATCCATGAATACTCCCGCATCGCGCGCCGAGCGGATACAGACGTGGGCGAAGAGCTCCTGCTGTCCGAGCGCGCGCCACATGCGAGAGACTCGACAGAGCTGCAGGAGGAGGGCGTAGCGCTTCTTGTAGCAGGTGAAGGTAGGAGGAGGTAAAGCGAGTCGGATGATGCGCTGAACGAGCTCGGTCGGGAGAGTTGGCGCGTTGGGCGTGGGTTGCGTGGGAGGAGCGGCTGGCATGTTTGTGAGAGGTTCGAGAGGTGCTGAAGGTTGTTGAGGCGAAGCAAGAATCCTGTAGCCTCCGCTTGTCCTGCTGTACGAGAGTCGAAGGGAAGACGAGGTGAAAGCGGAGGAGGAAGAGAGCTGAAAGAGCCAAGCGAGCGAGTGAAACACGACTGCAACCGACTGCACATCAGGAAACACTTTGAGGTGCACATGAATCGACTGCAGAGAAGCTGAGGGATTGATCAGCTGGTGCTGTGCTTTCCCTGATGACCTACAGCCATTCACAGCCCTTCTGACTCCTCCCCTCGGCGCTCAAGAGCAGGCTCTGCGAAGGGCAGCTCCGAGTGCTGCATCTACGAGGGTTTTCACTGAATCGAAGAATCTGGGAGAAGCCGAGATTACATCTCAACGACTCGAGGCCCGTTCCGGTTCCCGTCCAGCCTTCAGTCGCCTTCGTGACCCTCGCCTTGCCATCGCCGAGATCTGCTCCAAGCCCGAGCTGCCGCGTTGTGGGAGGACCGTTGTGGGAGGACATGTAGCGTCGGGTGAACTTTGGGTACACTTCAAGACGCTTTTGAGTGCCTTCCGCCCCGCTTCCGAGACGAGGAGACCCTGCGAAGGTTGCCTAAAGCAGCCCTTCGAGTGCGAACCCAGCTCGGCGAGAGACTCTCCCGCTACCAATGAGGCTTGCAAGGTCAGGCGAGTGCTTATAAGTCGAGACCAGTCTATCCTTCTTACACGAGTGCATTGCTACTCCTCACCTGCCCCCTGAACGACCTCGCTCCTTGCCCTTTTCCATCTCCCCAAGCTTGCCCTCTTCCCTCTCGCATATCCTCGACCCGCATGCGCTGCGATTCATTCTCGCAGGAGGGAGCAGGAGGAAATGCGTTCAGCAAGGAGATGACTGGAAGCTCGTCCACACCTTCACCTGCACCTCCACCGAAGCTCGCTCGAAGATTAGCTCGGCGAGGGGACGACTTCGATCGCTTGCCTCTGCTCTCTTGTTTCGAATCCCGAGCGACCAGCAAGTCACGTATCAGCATAACAACATCACATCGCTGTCCCCCCCTCTCCCTTCCTACACACCCAACAAACTCCCCAACTCCCTCCAAACCCCCTCCAGCCCTCCCTGCGCCCGTTCCTCCTGCCGAACCCATTCCCTCACACACGGCTTCAACAGACTCGTGCTCCTGAAGAGCCACAACAGCTCCTGCCACATGCAGTACTGAATGAACACCCGGCGGGAGAGGAGAGTGGCGATGGAGCGCTGGTCGACGGTGATTTGGGCCGAGAGGGAGTCGAATTGGGTGGTGGTTTGTGGGGTGGGAGGGGCGTCGCGGAGAGTGGCGAGCTATGGAGGGCAAGAAAAATCAGTGGAGGACGAGGGTGCGAAGGGAGAAGAACGACGGACCTTCTTGAGGGAGACTTCGACTCGGCGCTTGAGCTTGTCCACTGCGTCGGGGGAGAGAGCGACTTGACGAGCCAAGAGGTCGCGGAAGTTCGTGTAGAGTTCTCGATGCTGTTTGCGAGGAACCGATCTCGTCAGCTTCTCTCTTCCTCGTCAGCGCCGAGCAGAGCGAAATCGAACTCACCCTCTTCAACTCCTCCACCGTCGTCTCCAACATGCTCCTCGCGCTCTCCCTCTCTCTCTCGCCGACCCTCCTCACCCCCTCAGCCAACACCCGCTCCTCCCTCTCCACCTCCTCTACCTCGACCGTCCTCCACCCACTCCCTTCGGTCTCGACCGCCGCTTTCAACGCCTCACTCATCTTCTCCCATTCCCCTCCCTGGTTCAGCCGTCGGTGCGCGAGTCGGTCGGCCGTGTGAGTGATGCGGGTCCAGTGTTCGATAAGGGAGGGCAGTCGGGTGCGGAAGGAGGTGAGCTTTGAGGTGAGGTCGGAGGGGATCGACATTTCTTGGGAGGGGGAGAGAGGGGTGGAGAGAGATTCTTCCTCCAAGGTGATGGAGGTGCGGGAGCGGTAGGTTGCTAAGTCCTGTGTGATTCGAACCTACGGGATTAGCGCGCGCCGAGCGAGAGAAGGGACAGCCGAGAACCCACCTCCTGCTCCTCCAAGAACACCTTGACAAGCCCATCCCTCCCCAGCACGGGATGGTTCACACAAGCACCGAGGAAACGCTGCAACCCACTCCTCCTTCGCTCGAGGAAGAGGTCGTCGGTTGCAAGGTAATTGCCGGCGATCTGGACTCGCTTGGGCGGGAGCGAAGGGAGGAGACGGAACGGGTAGCGCTTGGTGAGGCAGGAGAGAAGCCAGACAAAGTCGGAGTAGCGGCGTTGGACGGTGGGACCTTGCTGTACTCGCCAACAACCGTGAGCGCTCGATACGGCGGAGGGAGAGAGAGTTGAAACAGGGACGTACCTCGCAAGCCACGAACCAAGTATTGTGCCTCCATCCTAGCATCCCCTCCAACTCGCCTCTCATCTGCACCTCCACTTTCTTCTGTCGTCCCAACGCCCAGCCTTCGATGGCAGGATCGTAGCCGAGCCCTTCGGCAGGTTCGGGGAGACGCTCGTGTTCGTCTTCTGTAGGCGGTGTGTAAGAGGAGGATGGATGAAAGCCTGAAGAGGAGGAGAGGGAAGGGAGTGACGAGTGGTGGGCGCCGTTGCCGTTCATGGATGGTTTGGAAGGGGAAGCCGAAACACCTCCGCCGAATCCTGAGCCCCACGCATCTCCCATACTCTCGCTCCTCACATAGCTCGGCGGCGAGAAACTCGTCGTTGTCGTGGCGATTGTGCTCGTGTTGGGAAGCGTAGGAATCGGCAAGCCTCCTCCCGAGCGCAGGGCATCCCGAACGGCCTCGAGCGAGAGCGGTCGGTGTAGTTGTGCCAAAGCGAGGAGGGCGAGGGAGGTGTAGAACGTTGTGCGGATGATACGAGGGGAAGTGACGGTGAGGTTGAGGATCTGTGTGTAGCATTCCGGCCCGCTCGTTGCTCGTCAGCGGACGCGTCCTGAGCGCTGAGCTGCCCTCCCCTTCGGGCGAGCAGCAAGGGAGAACGCACCTGGTCGATAGCACTACTCTTGATCCCCCCACTGACTAGAACCCCTCTGAGAGCAGCGAGCGAGATGGCGTCCTGAATCGGTTCCAGCTGCTCCCACCTCGTCCTGTAGCTGGGAGGCACGTCCTCGTCATCTGTTCGAATGCAAGACGTCAGCCACGGCTCTACTTCTTATACCTCGACCTGCCGTGCGGACTCACTCAGGTGGACACCTGCAGACGAAGCGGCAGCAGCTGGTGGGGCTGAAGCTGGAGCACCCCAAGGCGAGCTCTCTCCCCAGCTGCTCGACGACTGTCGAACAGGCGGAGGCGAGTAGAAGGACTGTGATCCTGTACCGAGATCATCGTCCGGTAGCGGCGTAAGAGGGCCCGACATGGGCGAGTTCGAGGGAGCGAGTAGTGAGCGGAGGGAGAGAGGCGCGAGCTGCCTCACGCGGGAGCTGAGGGAGGGAAAGGGGTTCGCTGGGATTTCCCTGTAGCTCAGAGCACAGGCAAAGATGGATTGTGGTATCAGGAAATGTAGCTTCCCTTCAACCAAGCAACGGGACTACAGAAGACTAAACGGCGACGACGACGAGACGAAGGGGAAGCTACGAAAGAAACGTGAGAGACAGAGGCACAGAAGCACAAGCACGACTTTCTCACTACTATCATCTCACTGCGACACCCGCTCAGCGAGCCGAGGAGAACTGTCATCGCGAGCAGAGGGGAGGAGGAGGAGGAAAGGGTCAGCTTCGGTGCCGAGCCTGCGGGAGAGAGAGAAGAGAGAGAAGCCGACAGACCTTGGTGACAGCCTTGGTTCCCTCCGAGATGGCATGCTTGGAGAGTTCTCCAGGGAGGAGGAGACGAGCGGCTGTTTGTCGTTGGGTCGAGGCGATCAGCTCCAAGTTTCGGCGATGAGCAGTTCGACGACCCCAGAGAGAGAGAGAGAGAGAGCTCACCAGTCTGCACCTCACGGGAAGAGATGGTCGATTTCTTGTTGTACGTAGCCAACTTGGCAGCTTCAGCGGCTGTTGGAATCACAACGCCCTCCCCGGTCAGCTCCCAGCTCCCAGCGCGAGTCGCGAGAAATGACAAGAGAGAGCAACCAAGAAACCAAGCAACCAAGCAAGAATCTCACCCAAACGATCAAACAAGTCTTCGACAAAGTTGCACATGATTTCCATGGCTTTTTTGGAGATGCCCGTGTCGGGATGGACTTGCTTGAGGACTGGCTGCTCGTTTGAGAAGGGTGAGGGACGAGTGAGCTGCGCCGAGCTTGGAGGTTGGGAGAGGGCTCGCCAGTTTGCTGAGTCGGGTACGGGAGGAGATGGAGAAGAAGGGAGGTATGGTATCGAGGAGACTAGCTCCCCTACAAGCAAGCAACGGGACTATGGAGACTAAACGGCGACGACGACGAAGCGACTACGAGAAGAAGGGGAGAGACACAGACGCAGAAGCACAAGCACGACCTTCTCACTACTATCATCTCACTGCTACACCCGCTTAGCGAGCCGAGGAGAACTGCCGTCGCGAGCAGAGGGGAGGAGGAGGAGGGAAGGGTCAGCTTCGGCGTCGAGCAAAGGCGAGAGAGAGAAGAGAGAGAGAAGGACTGACCTTAGTGACAGCCTTGGTTCCCTCCGAGATGGCATGCTTGGAGAGTTCTCCAGGGAGGAGGAGACGAGCGGCTGTTCGTTGAGTCGAGGCGATCAGCTCCAAGTTCGGCGATGAGCAGTCGACGACCACTGCAGAGAGAGAGCTCACCAGTCTGCACCTCACGAGAAGAAATGGTCGATTTCTTGTTGTAAGTAGCCAACTTGGCAGCTTCAGCGGCTGTTGGAGTCACAACGCCCTCCCCGGTCAGCTCCCAGCTCCCAGCGCGAGTCGCGAGAAATGACAAAGAGAGAGCAACCAAGAAACCAAGCAACCAAGCAAGAATCTCACCCAAACGATCAAACAAGTCTTCGACAAAGTTGCACATGATTTCCATAGCTTTTTTGGAGATGCCAGTGTCGGGATGGACTTGCTTGAGGACCTTGCTGCTCGAGGTGGAGAGGAGAGCCGGTCAGCGAGCGTCGGCGAGCTCGTGAGAGCAAGGAGATGTACTAGATGTAGGAGGAGCTGTAGCGGAGCAGTGGCGGTAAGCGTATTGCTACAGAAAGTCGTGAGGGGGAAAGGCGACTCACTAGGTCTCCTGCGCGCGGCGAAGGAAGGCGAGAGAGGGAGAGCTCGGCGTCAGCTCTGAGAAGCAGCAACAAGGCGAGTAGGATCACGGAAGATGACCTACAGTGCGCTTCTTTTTCTTCTTCTTCTTGCCATCATCGTTGTCGACCGACTTGACGCTCTGTGCGAGTGAACCGGTGGCAAAGTGGCCTGTCAGCTTCAAGTCGAAGTGGGGGGGACGAGAGTAAGGGAGGGAGGCTGTAAGAGAGCAGGACTAACCTTCTTGGCGGGAGCTTTGCCAGCACCTTTGCCCTTGCCTTGGCCTTGGTGGGACTGCTGCTGGGAGCCGGAGATGGGCGCCTTGGAAGCGGGTTTGCTCGACATTTGGGTTGCTGTGTGCGAAGGCGAGGTGGGTGAGCTTCAGGGTAGTACAGCAGCAGCAGCAGCAGCAGTAGGGATAGGGAGCAGTGACCTACAGAAGAAGAGGACGAGTGAGTGGTAAGAAGCCAAGAGGTGAAATTAATGAGTCGACCTCCTCTTCTTGTTCCCAAGTCGAGCTGATGGCCGCTGCTCGCTGGCTGGTCCGGGTCAGTCTCCCGCTCTCAAGTCTCTCTCTCTCTCAAGTCTCTCTCTCTCTCGCTCGCTCGCTCTTCGGGGCCTTTGGCCGCTCTCTTCTTGGATTAGAGAGAGCGAGTCTACTACAGGGAGACAAACCTACCACCCCTACAGTTCCCCTTAGCGCCAGCACAACACGAGCACGTCCCTCTCTCTCTCTCGAACGAGTCCTTAAGTCACTCCTCGCTAATGCAGTCTCTCCCCTACAGCTTCTATCGACCTACATTCTAGTTCTCTCCCCTCTCAGTCTCATTTCCCCTCCAAATTCTCCTCGTCTCTCAGTAATCCAGCCAGCAATCAATCAACGCGTCTCCTCTCCTCTCCAGGCGCCGGTCGTCTCTCTCTCTCTCTCAAGCCAATGCTCTCCCTCTCCACCGCACCTGTACCATCATCCATTCCCACCGATTCACCACCAAACTCCTCTGCGGTACCACGAACCCTTCCCTTCCTCCCACCTCGCCGACCCTCCAACCCACGCCGCGCGACTTCCCCTTCCTCGTCCCCTCCTCCTGCAGCAACAGCAGCAGCTTCGGGGAACAACTACAACCATCTTCCTCCCGCCGAGCAATTGATCCTCCGCTCTGGCTCCAAGGGCAGTAGTAGGAGTCAAGGATCCAGCCCCATTGTCGCCGACTTCGGCGCCGGAAACGGGACGACGACTCGAGGGAACGACTTGCCATGGGAGGTGGAGCGGGCCATCACCCTCGTTGGTGGCGGTGGTGGTGGTGATCAAGGAGGATCGGTGCGCACCCTTGCAGCGGCGGCGGATGGGACCGAAGGAGAGCAGGAGCAGGAGCTGGACCTGGAACGAGCCCGCCGAGCGAGTGATGCTTCGCCTTTGGAACCTCTCCCTCCTTTCCCTCTTCCACTTCCACTCTCTACGTCCATTTCTTCCTCCTCTCTTCTTCATGGAGCTTCCACCTTTCCGCACCCTCCACCGGCGTTGGCCAACGTTCCGCTGCCGCTCGACCGAGTAGCAGGAGGAGATGGGGAGACGTTCGATTTCGAACCGTTCGTGGAGAGGTTGGGTATGGTTGCTAGGGAGAGGGAGAGGGAGGCGGTAGAGCAGGGTGCAGCAAGACGAGGAGCAGAAGGGGAAAGTCGCCTTCTCCCCGAGTTTGAAGAGTTCGTTAGGTCGAGCTTTCAACTTGACCCTCGCTCGTCGTCGGAGGAGGAAGGAGGTACATCACCACTCGGTGGAGCAGATGATTCCTCCTCATCCCCATCCCGACCTCGCCCTCCACCACTTCCGCCACTGATGACCCCCTCGACCAATCTCCCCTTCCCCTCTCTCTCCACCTCCACCTCCTCAACATCCCTTCTCGGTCCTTTCCCACTCCCCTCCCCTCATCGTCAACACCAACAACCCCGTCACACCTCAAGCGCGAGCTACCAATCCTTCGACCTCATCGACTTGGCTACTCCCTCGGCTGGGTCGTCCTCCTCGCCCATTGGAACGGGGACGGGCACGGGGAGGAAGCTCAGCCTCGCTACTGAAGATGCGAGCAGTGCGACTGAGAGGAGGAGGACAAGTCTAAGGATCGAGATCCCCACTAGCACGCCCCCTACCGCCGCCGTCGTCGTCGTCGAAGCAGAACAACCGCCCTTCCTGACGTCCCCTTCCCTCGCCGACGCTTCGGTGACGAGGTATCAACTTTCGGATGTAGGAGTTACGCCTATCGAGGAGGAGTTCCCCCCTTCTTCCTCTTCCTCTTCTTCTTCTGCCCTCCCTTTTAGGGCGGAGAGTGAGGCAGGAGGCGCGTCGGAGGAGGATTTCGAGGGGTTCGAGTATGCTGCTAGTGATATTTCGGGGTATGAGGATGGGAAGGAGAAAGAGGGAGTCGAGGAGGGAGAGGAGCAGGAGGAGGAGGAGGATGTCACCCTTTTGCATTCGACGACGGCGTTGGAAGGCGGGGCGGTCGTTCCCAATCTCTCGTCCGGGGAGGCGGAGGGCGAGGTATTCGACGATTCGTTATCGGTGTTCGGATCGGACGACGAAGAGGAGGAGGAGGAGGAAGAAGAGGAAGAAGAAGATCCCGACACCCACCCACTCTACACCCTCCTCTCAACCTCTCTCCACCCGCCTCTCCGCTCTCTCTGGGACGCCTCCACCCTCCTCCTCGTCCCGCCTCGTCGTTCCCTCCTCGCCTCCTTCGATCTCCTCCTCACCGCTCCCCCTCCCCCCACACCAGGGACTCCCACCACTTCTCCCGCCGCCCGAGGCGGGTTCGAATTCGTGAGAGGTGGAAAGGGGGTGGAACCGAGGATGAGTGAGAGGGCGGTGGATGTGGAGGAGAGGGAGAGGAGGGAGAGAGGCAGGGAGAGGGCTGTGAGGTGGTGTGGGTGGCATTGTTTTCGAACGGAAGAGGAGGGGGAGGGGCCGGGGGGGCTGAGATGGAGGAGTGTGGGAGGAGGGAGGGAGGAGGGGTTTGTGAGAGTGAAGTTGGAGCCGGAGAGGGGGTTGGCGCATGTGCAGTGGGTTACTAGTGCTACCGAGGAGGAGGGCAAGGATCTGCCGCCTCCACCGACCCTTCCCGCCGCTCGAGGAGATTCGGCGACTTCTTCTCCGACCACTCCAACAGCCCCTTCCTACCACCATCACCCCGAAGATACTACAAACCTCGCCACTCCGACCACCCATTCCGTCCCCTTCCCTCCAATCGAACCTCGCATCTCCTCCGACTCGGAAGCTTCCTCCCTCCTCCCCCATACGCCTCCTTCACCACTCACCACTCAACCACCACCCGTGATCCACGGACACGGAGACGAAGACGAAGGAGGGATCCCCACTCCCACCGAGATGGCGTTCAAATCTCCTCCTCCTCCTCCTCCTCCTCTGCTCGCCCTCCCCCCCTCGGCACCTCGCCCGCTCGCCATCCTGGCCGAAACGACCATCTACCGCCGTCCTCGTCCTCCTCCTCCCATCCCTGCGCCTGTTAGCACTCCTCCTCCGGCACCAAAGAGTAGTAGCAGTGGTAGTGGAGGGAGGAGCGCGTTTCGCGCGCCCAAGTGGTTGCGCCGAGGGGTCGGGATGGGCGGAAGAGGAGGAGGGGGCAGTAGTTTGAAGGTTGTAGCGGAGGAGAGAGGGAAGGTGGAAGCGGAGAAGGAGAAGAAGGGCAAGCAACCCATGTTGGAGAGAGTGAGGGTCATGAGCGTTGATCAAATCGTCGTGGCCGAAGAGTGGGATCTCGCCCCTTCCTCCTCTTTCCCTTCGCTCGCTCCTCATCCCTCCTCCTCCTCCTCTTCCACCGTTGACCATCCTACCATCTCCAACCTCGGGAGGAAACCCTTGCACTCTTCTTCCACTTCCCTCCTCCTTACTCGGTCGATCTCGATTTCGAGGAATCAAAGCTTCGACCTTACCTCGGCCGGAGGAGCAGGAGTGAGGCGCAGGGCCAATTCGATGGCTAGTACGAGGAGTGGGAGGAGTACTAGGAGTGCGTTTGGAGGGGCTGCTGCTGGGTTGGTTGGAGGAGCGGTGACGGGAGTGGCAGCCGAGAGGGATTTCCAATCGTGCGTTCTCCTAGTTGTTCTTCTTTACTGAACAGGAAGCTGATCATCCTACTCTCGAACGTATCAACAGCGACCTCGCCTTCTTTGCCCTTCCCCCTCCTCATCTCGCCTCCCTCGCCCCCATCCTCGCTTCCACCATCCGACTCGTTCGCTCGTTGGTCCGAGATTTCGAGGGTAGCTTCGCCTACATCAAGGGGTTTGACGTGTACACCGTTCAGGTGAGCTGTGCTCGATGAGCGAAGAAGGGACCGAGCTGACCCCCCCGCCGAACGCGCACAGCGGATCCGCAAGGGCATCTTCGACAAGGCATGGAGTCACCTGTCTCGCGACCTCATGTCCAGCGGAGATCTCGGCGTCCGACTCGTCAACGAGGAGCAGACGACGCTTCTCCTCTTACTCGAAAAGTGGGCCTTCTCTCTCTCCCTTCTCGCCTTCCCCGCTGACCTCGCTCCCTTCGGTACAAAGCGTCACACTCGGACTCCTCCACTCCAAAATCTACCTCTTGTCCATCCTCCCGCTCTACTTTTCGGAGAACGAGCACCTCAACCACCTCCTCGCTCTGTACCGCTCTCGGCACCCAGCTCTCACGCCTGCCGACCTGGGCGTCGACGTCTGCGATTTTGGGAGAGGGGAGGCTTTGGAGGGTGCGATCAATGCTATGCGGAAGCTTGGTGAGAGGGGCATGAGGGAGGGAGTGAAGGAGGAGGTGGTCGGTGCTTGTGAGGTGGTGTTCGGCGAGGGCGAGGGGGAGGGAGAGGGGGAAGGGATGCGGAGGTTGTTGGAGGAGGCGAGGACGCCGTTGGGATGTATTGGGTGCATGAGACTGGCTATTGAGGAGATTGTGAAGGCGGTTAAGGAGGTTGAGGCGGGGTTGAGGGTCGCGCCGGATGATTTGATCCCGCTGTTGGCGTGGGTGACGGTGCAGAGTGGGGTCGAGGACTTGGAGAGTCTGCTGTACTTTGTCAAGACTTTCAGGTTGAGCGATATGCTGGCGCCGGAGTTTGAGTTAGTAGTCTCTTCTCCTTTTCGAGCTCGAACGCCAAAACTGACCTTTCGAACTTCGCACAGCTGGTCCTTCGTCACCTTCCAAGCCTCGCTCGCCTTCCTCCTCAGCGACCCACTTAACGCTCTCGCCGCCTCTCCACTCCCTCCACCACCGACAATCCCCTACCCTTCCGCCACCGTTTCGCCGGTCCCCTCCCTCCGCGCGTCCGACCTGCCCTCCTTCCGCCCTCGACACTCTTCCGTCCATCAGCAGAGTCCCTACGCTACGGGCGAACAGCGCCGATCACCTCCCTCCTCACCTCGCTCCCTCCGCACCATCAGTAGCGCAGGATGGACCTCCCCCGCTGCCTCGCGCTATCATCAACGCACAGAGCCTTTGGGGTCGTCTACCTCGAGTCACTCGTCTCACTCCACCTCGGCAAGGGAGCGGAGGCAGAGCTGGCAGCCTGGGATGAGGTCGAGTCGGCGGGAGAGCATCAGCCCTTCGCCGAGCGCGGTGGATGGTCGGGCGCGAGGGGAGAGGATGACGACCAGTGAGCAGATGCCACCGCCGAGCTGGACTTCAATGACCACCAAGCACCAACGTCGACAGTCGCTGGGAGTCCTTCCCTCCAGCAGCAGCAGCTCCGCGCTCGGCGCCCCCCTCTTCCTCGACTCTCGCGCTCTGCAGGAGCACAGCATCCCCGAGGGTCACTCGCCCGGTCGCTCTCCTCGCGGCGACTCTCCCTCCTTCGACGCCACTCGCACCCGCACCAACTCCATCGCCAGCTCTTCGCCCGCTAACGAGCTTCAAATCCGCCCTCGCATCGTCCTCCCTCCCCGCTCGGCTCAGTCATCCTTCCACCGACCCTACACTCCCTCCAACGAGCGAGCACCGAACACTCCACCACTCATGCGCTCGCAATCGAACGTCTCGGCGCGCAAAATCGGTCCCGTTTCGAGCACCGACTCTGCCGACATGCGCAGGAGCGAGAGCGAGGGATCGCCCACCGTCAAGCGGACACCTCACGCCGACGTCTGGTCCCTTTGGGGAGGTTCAGCGGCTCCATCTTCGCCTGGCTCGTCGGAGAGGGCAGTCTCGCCAGCAGCGAGCGATCGGACGACAGGTGACGACCAGAGCTGGTGGACTTGGGGCCGCGAGCGACTCAACAGCGTGGGACCGAGTCTCGCACTCGCTTCTCCCGCGTTCGGAGGATCCACCACACCCCAGACGGCGCCCCTCGACTCGAGATCAGTGGACGATTCGGCCCTCCCCGGTCCACGAGCTCGGCGACACTCTGCCTCAGCGGCCGACATGCTCGGTTTTACTCGCACCCTCTCCCTGCCCGTTGAACCTCCATCCTCCTCCTCCGCTCGACTAGCCGCCATCCTCGCCGCTCGGAATGGAGGAACGACCAGACCGCGACCGAGGAGCATCATGAGCGTCTCGTCCATCTCGTCGCTCGAGAGCGGGGCGAGTCATTCAACCGCGCTGGAAGAGTACATGACTGCGCCGACGACGATGGGGTCATCGACGGCTTCGCTACCTGTGCCGAGGAGGAGGAAGCCGACCAAGTCGAGGACCTGGAGGGAGCTACCGACGTCGAACCTGACTTCGAAGCCGCTGGCGTGCGTATCGATCCCTCCTGTTCAACGTCGTATACGAGCTGACTCCCCTTGTGCACTACAGACCTCAGCTCGACTCGTCCTCGGTCATCTCTTTCCCCTCGACCGCCTCCCCTTCTCGCTCCTCGAGCTCCGCCTCTGCATCCTCCCGCGCCTCGCCACTTCCACCACAAGCTTTCGCGCTTCCATCATCTCCTCCACCACCGCGGCCAGGCTCTCCCCTACAGCGCCGCGACACAGAGCTCTAATTCGATTTTCAACCTCGGCGCCCGGTCGCGCTTCCTCTCTCCACCTAATTCGTTCCCTTCTAGTGATGCGCTGTCTTAGTTATCCGTGATATGTCTGTGTAGAGCCTTGCAACCTTCTCCTTGGGATCCTATCGCTTAAACTGAGAGAGCGGAGCTCGGTCCTACGTCTCGTGCGAAGGAGCTCAGCTGCCTCGCTTTCGCTCTCCTTGGCTTTCCGTTCACTTCCTCGTCTCTACTACAGCTCGCAACAGCGCTCTCAGGATCCACACGGACAAGATGAACTCGGACGGCGACCGCTGGCATCGTGAAGGACCGTGCCGACTGCTCGGCCCTTCCTCCAACTGGCAGCGAGTCAATCAGCCTCGTGCGTGCGACCAATGCCGCAAACGACGGACTCGCTGCTCCTGTTTCGAGACTGGAGCTCCCTGCTCGAGCTGTACGTCGCTATTTATCTTCTCGCACCTCGACTGCTGCGCTAGCTCCGCCGAGCAGCTCCGCCGAGCAGCTCCGCTGATAGCGCCCTGCCTCTCACGGTGCAGGCAAGAAGCATGGACACACGTGCAAGGTCGGAGAAGAGCTTTATGAGGGTACAGCAGAGGAGCAGGTCGTCGTCTTCGTCCCCGTTCTTCCTCCCCCTCGACCGCCCTGCCCAACCCCGAGCGGTTCGCATTCGGAAAGCGACGGTGTCGTCTTTCAGCTGGACGTCGACGCTCTCGCGGAGAGGTACAAGGTCTCGGGGCGAGTTTGTACTTCTCCTTTGCTGATGCTCGGAGCTGACCTTCTCTGCGCCCTTCGGAGAACGAGACCGGCGCCTCTCGTCTGGAAATCCCCCGACGAGCTCAAGCCTACCGCTACAGCCTCCGCACCCATTCCTATCCGGGCTTCCCGCTCCAAAAGACCTCTCAAAACCGCCTCATCCGACGACTCGTCCTCCGACAGCCCTCCTTCTTCGCTCAGAGCCACTCGACCCTTCTCCCTCCCCACTCCGCCGAAAGCCTCTCCTCGTTCGCTGGAGCACCGAACGAAAGCCAAGACGCCTGCGCCGAAGATGAGGAAAGATGGCGAGTCTTTGAGTGAAGATGGGCTGCTACTGGCGGTGTTCAAGTCGGGGAGCAAGAGCGCGTCGCCTCTCGGCCCTTCGGCGATGAGGAAGTCGAGAGAGTGGTTCTGCGGAAGAGACAGGCGAGTCCGATCTGCACTCCACTCGATCATGTCTAACCTGACTCTCACTACAGCAGCGCACCTCAAGCCCTCCCTCAACCCTTCACCAGCCGCTTCGCTTCCTCCTCCGTTCGCGACGACCCTGCCCCTTCGCAACCTTCGGCTCTCCACCTCACTCGTCCCAAACCCATGACCATCCCATCTCAAGCACCCTCCATCACACTCACTCCTCCGGCATTCCAATCCTCATCTCATTCGCACCTCTCCCACTCTGCACCAGCACCTTCTTCCTCGCTCGCTCGCTTGCTCAATCCGACGACCCCTCCTCCCATCCCCTCACCACTCGCTTTCCATCCCCACCACCTCACTCCACCTCGCCCAGCTTTCGCATCGTACATGTCTCATCCTAGACCGATGAGTTGGAGCGCAGGAGCAGCATCGGATTGGTTCGACGAGGAGTGACCCGAGCGCCGAGCACCAGCGCGGAGGGAGCGTCGTGCTTGTACTAGCTATTGTAGCTTCTTTATTAACTTCGACACTACTGTTGTTGCGATACGGATCGGGAACGATAGGAAGGACCGAGCACTGTACACTGTAATCGAGCAGCTTAGGCGTAGACTCTGCGACCGTCGGCGCGAAAGAGCGAGCGAGAGGGTCAGCGAGGCGAAGATGGGAGGGCGAGGAAGCAGAGACTAACCTCTGCAAGATCTTCTTGTCCTGCAAACGCTCCTCGCGGCGCTTAGCTGCTCCCTCGGCGATCTCGCGAGCAGGACCATCGGGAACCTGAACTTGACGAAGCGCTCCTTTGAGCGGACGACCGGAGACGGGGTCGATCGCGACCTGTGCAGTGGAGGTCACCGAAGGAACGAAATGAGGCGAGAGAATGTAACGCACGAGCGTGAAGAAACTTTCGGAGACCAATCGAACGGTCGGGTTCGGCGAGTTGCGATCCTCGGCCATAGCGAGAGCGAAGACCTCGACCGAGCTATCCCACACGCGCACGACCATCGCGCGAACGTAGCAAACCTCACCAGGCAGCACAGCGGACTTGAAGGTGAGGGAGTCGATGGCTGCCGAAGACCAGGAGCAGGAAGGGAGGATTCGGCGTGCACTATGAAGGCGGAGAACGATCAGTCGCCGACCGGCCGCCTAAGGGGTGAGTAGACACGCACGCGATCGAGCTGACTTCTTCAATCCACCTCATGAGCGTGCCGCCGAACAGGACGTGCTTCGAGTTGGCTGCAGGTGGAAGGGAGGGTCAGCAAGCTTCAGCTGCGACGAGGTCGCCGCGGCTTCGCGGGAAGAACTCACCATGCTGAGGCCTCACGATCCATAAGCCCACGACCAGCGTGTCCTTCATGGCCAACGGCGCCTCCGAACTGGCGATCCCACCTCCCGCGTTCCTCTCGTGGCTCACGCTCAATCTTCTCCCTGCTGCCTTTTCGACGTCCTCATTCGACGGGACGTTCAACTTCCTATACCCGCCATGACCACGAGTAGCCGACGCCTTCTCAACATCCGCCAGCGGCACCTTGACGGGGTCCATAAAGCCTTCTATGGAAGCGACGACAAACTCGCCTTCGACATGCACCTCGGGATCCTGCCTCATGTAAGCCTCAACGATCATCTCCTGCTGCAAAGCAGCGACGATACTCTCCTCGCTCTCGTCTCCACCCAGCGTAGCAGCTTCGGCGTTGATCTCGGCTTCGAGGCGGAAGATCTCCTCTCGGAAGGAGGCGAGAAGGGCGTCGCTCTTCTTGGCGCGCTGGATACGATGAGCGCGACGACGGCCGGCGAGGAGGAAGCGCTTCGTTTCGAGGGTGGTTTTTGGCGCGAGTTCGGGGACTTGGAAGCGGACGGGTTTGGGAGGGGTGCTGAGGTGGAGGGAGTGGGAGAGGGAGGCGAGAGGGGAGGGCGTCGGTGGAGGAACATGCTTGGCGACGAAGGTGAGGTAGGCTGTGCATGATGACAGAGGTCAGCTCGAGGTCAAGCGAGGGGAAGGCGGAGGCCCACCGTGGCAGCAGTAGGTCTGATGACCGAGAGGCGCGAAAGGCTGTTCCCTCATGACACGAACGCCAATTTCCATAGAGCTTCCCCATGCGCGATTGACGGCTGCCGAGAGCTGCACGACGTCGCCGACCCTGTTCCCCAATCGTTTCGACGATCAGCTCGACTCTCCGCCTCAAAACTCCGTTCTGACGTACTTGATCTCTTGGAGGAAGATTACGCGACTGCAATGCAGAGCGTGAGCAGTCCTATTGAGGTGAGAACGGGGGCCGCCGAGGATGAAGGGGTCGGCCGAGCTCAGCGAAAGGAACTCACTCGGCAGAGATGGTCAAGCAGGGACCTCCAGCATGCTTCGCTGCGACAATACCAGCCGAGACGTCGATAAGCTTGAGCAGTTCACCTCCACTGCGTCAAGAGAGGAGCGAGTCAGGTCGAGAGCCGGTGGGAGGGCCGAGCAGTGAGACTGGAGCTCACTAAACACGGCCGTGCTCGTCGCAGTACTCGGGAGACTATAGCAGAGCAGTCAGTGAAGCGCAGCAGCTCGAGCAAGCTCCATCGCTCACAATCTTGCAGCGATAGCTGACAGACGAGCTTGAGACTGGCTTGACCTTGCGAGGAGCTGCAGCTGGCGCGGGAGCAGCTTGTCGGGCGTAGGCGAGTGCTCCCACTGCTGCAGAAACTCCTACAGCTCCTACGATAGCTGGGATGACGAGAGAGCGGCTGTCGCTGAACGGAGATGACATGCTGGGCGCCGGGGAGTGAGCGAGGGGTAGCTTCTGGCTGAGTCGTGTAGCAGAGCAGGAACTTTAGCCGAGTACGCTGCTGAGCGAGTCTGAGTCGATGTGAGCACGGACGAGCGATTTGGAGGAAGCCAAGAGAGGGGCAAGCCTAGAGATGCGCCGCGCTTTGGCTCCGCACTCGTTCTTGTCACTGGTTAAACTTCACTATGAGCAGCTCCAACTCGCTTTCTCGGCCCATTTTCGCTCTCGCTTCCCGGTCCCTACGACCAGCTCGTCGCCCAGTCGCTCCTGTTGCTCTCGGCGCTTTTTCTCGACTGCCAACACCAGCAGCAGCGCGCGGATATGCTACCGACAAGCCGCAGACTCAGGCTGAGCGCATGGCAGAGCTGCAGGCTAAGCAGCTGAAGCTGGCGGAGAAAGCAGGCAGGATGAAGCAGAACATCGGAGTCGTGAGTTCTCGCTGCCTTGACGGAGGGGCTCAGAAAGCGCGAAGCTGACCTCTGAGCTGCTATACGAAGATTGCTGCGATCCCTGTATTCGGTGAGTACTCCCGCTGTGCTTTGACGAGACAGCTAGAGCTCACCTTCTTCCCCTACAGCGAACCACATCCCGCCAAAAGGCGGTCGCCAATTCCCTGAAGGTACATCACTGAAGACTCGCTGGGACTACTTCAAGACGGACATGATGAGCGATATGCACGGCCTGTACACGTGAGCTACTGTGGCTGATCTGCACCAGCCGCCTTCGCTGACCTTCCGCCTCCTCCCCTTGCGCGACGATCCAGTCGCTACCTCTGGCGTCGGATTCTCGGCCCAACATGGTACGCCAAGTTCGAAGAGCGTGCTCTGATTGCCTACAAGACAACCAACGTCGCCCTCACCACGTAAGGCGTGCCCGCTACTCTTCACCTTCGGCGCCGAGCTGACTCTCCTCCTCGCTCGCAGTGGCAACTACGACAAACTGCAGCCCCTCGCCACCTCGGCCGTCATCGATGCGATCAAATCGGAGCGCACTCGCAAGCTTCGTGGACTGAGGCTGAGCTGGAAGCTGCACAAGGTCATTGCAAGGGAGGTGGTCTGCGCGAGGCAGCAGGAGATCAAGAAGGCCAACGAGCACGTTGCGCAGATGGCTGTGAGGTTTATCACGGAGCAGGTGAGCCCTTCGAGACTTCTTCGGAGAGTCAGCAGCTCGCTGACCCGCTTCCCTTTGCAGAGTCTTGAGATTCACGATGCGAACGGAAGGAAGGTCGGCACTGGAAGCCACGACTCGCCCGAGAAGGTCACCGAAGTGAGTTCTGCGATACGTCGACTATTGGAGCTGCTTGCTGAATCTTCTTCCACAGTACTACATTTTCCAGCGCGACATGTGGCGCCCCGAGGATGATTGGAAGGTGGTCAAGAGGGGAGCCAAGGAGACGGACCTCATTGCCAATCCCGAGGACACTGCATGAAATTGCAGCTTGCAGGAATGGACAGCATTATCCCAGCTCTTCAGACTCAGGTTGAGAGGCGAGGAAAGCCGAGCAAGCTATCGCCGAACGCAGAGACTGCAGGCACGAGGATGGTTCAAGAGGCTCCTACAGCTCCAGATGTAAAACAAGTCATCTTTCTACCTACTTGAACCACCTCCACGACCGAGACTCGGTTCTCCCATCTCTCAAGACGAGCGCGCTGGCCTCTCGCGTCCCTTGACTTCTTACGCTTCACTCGTCTCGCTCAACTCGCCCAACACGGCCGACCGGTACTGGCGTGCAGGCGACAAGCCAACCTCTCTCTCCACTTCAGCCATGGCCAGCTCTTCCGCCTCATCCTCTCAAGTCCTCGTTCACTGCCCGTGCTTGGACGCCCTCTCCATCTCGCGCCCGCCGCCCTCGGAGCCGCCGCTATCGACCTACAAGCACCACGACCTCTCAAGCTTGCTCTTCTGCGAAGAGTGCGACGCCATTCGCTGCGATACCTGCGTCTCGTGTGAGATTGCTTGCTTCTACTGTCCCAACTGCCTCTTTGAGGTGCCCAGCGCTAGCGTTCGAGGCGAGAAGAACAGGTGAGTCGTACAGCGGTATCCTGGGGATGCGTATTGACGCGCTCGCTGCTCCACAGATGCGCTCGCAACTGCTTCCAATGCCCTCAATGCACGCACACCCTTTCCGTCGTCGCGTCGGATCCCGACCCCTCCATACCGCTCAGCTCGGCCGCCGCTAGCGCAGGACAACCGCCATACTATCTCTCGTGTAGCTACTGCCGCTGGGACTCGAAGGAGGTCGGTATCATCTTTGAGAAGCCCACCGGTCTCGCTCGTGAGTTTCGCTCTGTACTCGATTGTTCATCAAGCTCACTCGTCTGCTTGCACACAGTACAACTGCAAAAGTCCGAGGAGGCCGCGCCCGAGATCGTCGAGTTCGACCACGTCAAGGACCACCTCGAACCCTTCCTTCGGCGCGGTCAAGCTCATGCTCCCTTGGCCGCCACTTCCGCCGCCTCTGGCTCACTCTCCTCGTCCGCCTTACTCAAGGATATTCCCGGCCTCGGTCAACGCTACGGAAGCCTCTTTGGACTGTCGAGCAGGGCGCGAGGGGGAGAGGCGCACGGAGCGAGGGATGAGCTCGACAAGTATGAGGCGCTCTTCCCAGCTGGCGGTCTGGGGGCCTCGGCCAAGGGCAAGGAGAGAGGCAAGGAGGTGGATCTGGATGCGGAGCATGTCAAGGCGATGAGGGAGATGAGGGAGATGGAGGACGTCGCGAGCCTCGACAAGCGCTGGACTTCGAGCTGGAAGCAGCCTCTACTTGCCAAGTGAGTGGTTCTTGGGTACCACGTCGAGTGTTTAGCTTACAACTTGTCTCCACGCAGCGACCTCAAACCCCTCCGCACTCCACTACAAGCAAAACGTTCGAAGCGCTGTCCGGATTGCAAGCACATCCTCATCAAACCCGAGCAAAAGGCCTCTTCCATCCGATTCAAGATTAAGCTCGTCGCTTCCAACTACCTCCCCTCCATCGAACTCTACCGTCGACCACCCGCGACCATCGGCTCTCGTCTCAGCGCCATCGCCGCCGGCACAGCCTCGGGGATGAGGAGGACGCCTCGAACTGCCATCGGGCGCTCCATGAACGACGCTGGAGGAACCGAGGAGGAGCCACTACGACCGGGACGAACCTACACCTTCGAGTTGAGCTTCACCAACCCCCTCTACGAGCCCATCTCGGTTCGGACTCAAGTCGCTCGGCCCATCGCTCAGGGAGGCGTCGAGGGTGCGCCGGCGCCCTTTGCCGTCAGTTCGCCGACTATGAGCTTTCCGATATCGGCGTATGCGGAGGAGTGGGAGTATGAGGATGATGATGAGGGAGGACGAGATGAGGAGGATGAGGTGGAGGGAGGGGATGGGACGGCGAGCCCGTTCAAGAAGAAGAGGGGGAGCAAGTATGGCGCGGGTATTGTTGAGAGGAAGATGAATAGGACGACGGTGGCGCTTGAGGTGGCGGTGGGGAGGGACACGGTTGGCCCGATTCGAGTGAGTTTTGGTCGCTTCGCTGCTCGGCGCTCCGTTTCTCGCTCTTCGCTGACCTCTCTTCTCAATCCATCTCAGGCAAACATGCTCGTCACCTTCGTTTACCAATCAGAGGATTCGGCCGCCCCTCCTTCGCCGACCAAGAGCCCCGTCAAGGGAGGAGGGAGCAAGGATGATCAGAAGTCGTTTAGCTTTTGGACTTTGCTGCCGCTGGGGACGGTCACGCCGAGGGCAGAGCCGAGGAGGTCGATGGCAGTCGGTAGCAGTAGTACTTGAGCCCCGTGCAAGCCTGTGCAAGCTGCGTTTCGAGACGAGAGCACTGCCGAGAGGGGACTCGGCGAAGCTGCTCCTTCTCCTCGACGGGCGAAACTTTCCATCGTGGTAATAACATGCAACATGTACTTAAGTGCTTTCCCAGATCTTTTTCGACTGTCGCTATTCTCATACATGCAGCTCCAGCGCCCTAAGGGTCGAGCGTCCGTCCCTCGGAGGGGTTGCGACGGCGGGAGAAGGCCTGCGCGCTTGTTTACCTCCCAGCTTCCTCGTCTCATGCCTCGACATCGCAAAGGCTACTCTTCAGAGAGCACCAACGGCTCGACTGGCTCTTCAGACGACGACAGGGATGAGCGGCGGAACCCAGCAAGCTCGCGCCTCGCCTACGACACGGATTCTTCCTCAAGCGGCTCTTCCGACAGCAGGAAAGGAAAGCGGAGAAAGGGTGATGGAAGCTCAGAAGAAGACAGTGGGTCTTCAAGTGATGGGAGCAGCTCTGGATCAGAGGTGAGTAGCTGCCGAGCTGGTACTCTCTTACGTTCGGGCTGACGGCTGCGAATGAGCAGGAAGAGCAAGGTCGACATCACCATCGGAGAAAGAAGAAGAAGAAGCATCAACAGGACCTGTACCTTCAGGTCGTCATCGGCGGGCTTCTCCTACTCGTCGTGATCGGCGCGGCCGCCGCCTATACGATGGAATCGTCCACCTCGTCCTCCACGGCTTCAACGAGCTCCGCCGCAGGCTCTCAAGCAGTTGTCACGAAGGATACAACCGTTCAAGCCAGCGGAGGAACCTCGGTAAGCCAGCGCCGAGGCGCACAACGAGCGCCGAACTGACTTCCCCTTTCTTCCTCGTAGAAGGCATCAGGGTCAGCTTCCAAGGCAGCTTCCAGTAAGGCTGGTTCTTCTGCTTCCTTGAAGTTGAGCGCCTCCTCAAGCAAAGCCACCTCTGCAGCAGCAGCAGCTTCAGGCAGCGGGACAGCAACGGCGAGCGCGGTCGCTTCCACTTCGTCCAACACCGGCCCCTACACCCTCATACTCGACTGCAGCGGCGAAAGCTTCTTTGACGACACGTGCTGGACGTTCTTCACTGATGATGATCCTACCAAGGGCGCAAGTCCCCGTTCATTGGGCTGCTCCGCCTTCGCCTCACTCACGCGATATGTTGCAGGCGGTCAACTACGTTTCAAAAGACGAGGCAGCCGCAGCTGGACTCATCAGTACTTCTTCTACTTCCGCTGTCATGGGTGAGTTACCTCAACGCGAAGTTCGCCAGCTTTCCTCGGGAAGTCAGCGCCGAACTTCCACTGACACCTTGCTTTCTCTACAGTGAGCTATGGAGCGACGGTCGCGCAGCTCTCTCTTCTTGAATGTTACTCATGCTCTTTTTCAGCGCGTCGACAACACCACCACCCTGGCTGCTGGAGCTAATCGTAATTCGATTCGGCTGGGGTCGACGACCGCCGTCAAGCTCGGCTCCGTTATCATCGCCGACATCGTCTACATGCCCTATGGGTGCGGTGAGTTGGGACAAACTGCGTTCTGTGATCTACCCGACTCCAGCTGACGCTCTACGCCCCTGATAGGGACTTGGCCAGGTGAGCTGAAACTCGGCGATGCTTCCGTGGGAAATAAGTACCGGCTGCTGACCATCATTCCTACATCCTAGCATGGTGGATGACGGGGTGAGTATTCTGCTTGACCCTGTCCCCGCGAGTCTTCGACCCTGTCTCGCCGAGTCTGCCGCCGTTTTTCGCTCGGCGAACATTCAGCTCACACCTTTTGCCCTCTTACAGACCCGAGTGGCCGAAAGGCGGCGAGTTGGACATTTTGGAAGGCGTTTCTCTACAGACAGCCGACCAGATCAGCGTCCATACCAGCTCGAGCGACTGCAAGCAGGACCCGAACGCCGACGTGACCGGCACACCCGTCGAAGCCAACACCGACTGCAACGCCAACAATAACGGTTCATTGCCGCTCAACACTCCGAGATGAGATCTCGTGGGCTGACCCTCACCATCGACAGGGAACGCTGGCTGCTCGTATAAAGAGACCGCCGCGAGCTCGTACGGGAAGTCGTTCAACGATGCAGGAGGAGGCGTTTTCGCTACCCTGTTCAGTACAGTACGTGTGTACTCAAATCCCTTCTCTCCGAAGCGACTTCCCTCGGCTCTCTCGCTCACTCAGTCCCATCACCGAATCTCGCAGGATGCTGTCTCGCAGTGGTTCTGGTCGAGACCGAACATACCGGACGACATCACTTCGGGCTCCCCCGACAGCTCCAACTGGGGCAAGCCGAGCGCGACATGGCCGTCGTCTACCTGCGCGAGCTCGTTCTGGGGCGATCAAACCCTGGTGAGTTTCGGCGACGCTTGCGACGGCGGAGAGCTGCCTTGATCCTCAAACTGACCCTTCCGTTGTCTCCAGGTGTTCGACATCACACTTTGGTAAGATTCTGCTCACTGGTGAACTGAGAGTTGTGCCGAAGCGCTAGCTCTCCTCCCCATCTTCTCGCCGAGCTTCGCATTTCCGCCGAGCTGACCCTTCGCCTCTTCGCAGTGGAGAGTGGGCGGGAGCAGTTTGGGCGGATGGATGCTCGGATGCAGCATCAACTTGTTTAGACTACGTGATGCAGGCCTCGCCATGGTCAACGGCATATTTCGAAGTAGGTTACGTCCGAGTTTACACGATATGATCTAGCTACCTACAAGGCCATGAGTAGCTTATTCAAGTACACAACATGGAAGATGCGAATTTCGTCTAATGCTTTGACCGAGCTCCATCACCCTCTCATCGGCGCCGCTCTTCAACCTCACATCACCGAGCCTCCCTCTGCCCCGCCCGACGAACCTTCGAAGGCCGACATCGCCATCGCGAACCACTCGTCGAGATCTTGTGTTGGTTCGAAGGTCGTGGTGAGAAGTGGGTCGAAGTAGGTGTAGTTGGCGAAGGGGTCGAGGGGGAGTGGCGGAAGGTCGAGGCGATGCAGAGGAAGGAGGGCCGTTTCGATCCGAGAGATGACAGGAGGGACGGCGGGGTCGATGTAGGTGTATAGAGTAAGTTTGAGGATTTGGAGGAGGCTAAGGAGGGGGTAGAGAAGTGGTGGTAAGGAGAAGCCGTCGACGGCGGAGGTGAGGCGAGCAATGAGACGATGTCCGTGGGAAGAGCGGAAAGGAAGGGAGAGGGAGAAACAGAGGTGTCAGTAAAGCCAGGGGCGGAAGGCGAGAGCGCCGATAGGACTCACGACTCGAGAGCGGAGACGGTTTCGGGCGAGAGGACTCCTCCCTCGGCGCTGTCGAGCAGCACTTCCGCCCACAGATGCAGGCGATAGCCGCGAAAGTGCGTCACGTGCGGTAGAGAAGGGAGTTGCTGCAGACTCTTACCCATTCCATGTCCCGCTCTGACTGCCACCTCGCGCACCTGCTTGCGAAGCAAATCCATCCTCTCGCGCGAGCGAGCGGCGAACTCGTCGGTCGGTAGCGGCAATGCACGAGCTTGACGCTCCAGTCCCCGATGGAAACCCAGTGCCATGACTGCGTAACCGGTACGAACAAAGTAGCCGATCGACCGCAGAGCGTACTGGGCTGGAACTGGGCGCTTCGGCGGAGCTTGATCTTGCTGTCCTTCGGGGAAGAGGGTGGGCGTAGAGACGGGCTGAAGGAAGTCAATACGCTGGATGACCAATGAGGCGAGATGCTCCAGGCGAGAGAGCATCGCTTGGAAGTTGAGGGCGGCGATCTCGTTAAAGGGGTGTCGACGAGCGTGAGCTTGTGGGCAAAGAGCGAGTCTCAGCGATCCTGCACCTCCCTAGGAGCAGCTGAAAAGACTCACGACCGGTGATAGTCTCTTCTAAGGTCCTTGCCAGGTCGTTGACGAGCATGAAGTCTGAGAGAGAGAACCGTCAGCTCGGACGCGGATGCGCAAGCTCGGCGCTCATTTCGCTCGACTCACAAGGCAAAGTCGAGCTGAATACCACCGTCGGATCATGAAATGTGGAAGAGTCGCGCAGAGTGGAGGCGAACTCTTCCGACGATACCGTGTCGGCGCCGTACAGCAGTCGATGGTCCTCGGCCGTGCTGTAGAGTAGAGTCAGCAGGGCTTCGGAGTGGGAAGTGGGTTGAGGGGTCGAACCGAAGCGTACAATATGATCCGAGATCCACAATAGGTAGAGCTGAGGGACTCTTCGCTCTGTAAAGCGAGACGAAGGTGAGTCGAGCGTCGGAGCTGTCGAGATGCTCAGCCACTGACCAACCAGCCAAGCCAGCGAGCTTGGTCCCTAACCTCATTCCACTCAGCTCCGATGGCTCTCGCCTGTTCAGCATAGGCGGCGCCGAAGGGGCGCCCAAAGCGGTCGGCAGGGGCGAAACCTACGACGAGCGAGCGAGGTCAGCGACGGCGCCTCGAGAGGAGAGCCGGATGAGGAACTGACGAGAGTCGAGAAAGTCGAGAAGATAACAGGTCACAGCAGACTCGGCCGACCAGTTCACCGTTACTGCAGCTTCATGTGCCGCGCGAAGGGCCTCCTCGGTGAGCGCTCGGCAGGCGCCTTCTCGCCGTCGACCGAAGCTCGCCCAATCCGTGGAAGCCGGCCATGAAGACAGCTCATCTAGCGAGTTGGGAGTGGGGCCTTCTCCCAGAATGGCAGGATGAGGCGAGACGAGGGCCGCCGTAGCGAGGACGGCGAGAGTGAGAGCGCGAGTCGGCGCAGGCAGGCGGTCGGGGCGCCAGTCGTGTTGCGCAAGGGTCTGTCGGAGGGTAGGAAGTAAAAGAAGAGGATGGCGATGCTGAGGGACTCGTGTGAAACCTGTTGAGACGGCAAGAACGTCAGCAAGGCATGCGCTCGCCGAGAAGAGACGAGCTCACAATCGAATAAATGGACGACCAACGGGCCGGAGAGGGTCGTTGTAGTTGCTGGATGAGGATAAGGGATTGCGTGGGGTGCCGGCGCCAGTACCGAAGGTATCATGGCCGCTGGAGTCGGCGTTGGCTGAGAAGTCGAAGAGGAGGGCGCCGAGGAAGGGGAAGGAGACCACTCGGGCTCGAGTCCTGCACTTGACTCCTTGGGTTTGCGCACAGGCTTGCGTCGGACTACTGGCGATGTAATGCACCTGCAAAGGAACCCGACCGTCAGCGATGGAGAAGAGAGGAGAGGAGAGGAGAGAGATGACTCCAGCTAGCTCTGTAGCTGCAGGAAAGAGCAAATAAGAGGGGAATGTGCTTACTCTGCACCATTTTCGATGCATCGCGGGCAGGGAATCCCGAGCGGCTGAGAATGGCACAGGACTCGTCTTGCTTTACACCGATCGCACGCCGGCAGCTTGCGAGGCTTGATGAGGACCTCGGCAGGAGGCATCAAAGAGTACTGCCTTCTGTGAGCGTATAGTGCTGAGATGGGAGACGAGGTGAGTGTAGAAGGGAAAAAGAGGCGCTGCGAAGAGACGCGGACGCGGGTTCGATCAGCAGCGAGCTGGTCTCAGTCGGAGATGAAGAGTTGGGAGAAGCTTCGTCATCCTGTAGCACAGCAGTCCATATTAAGGCCGAGCTCGAGCGAGCGTGGGAGTCTGCTGCAGAGCGATGTGCTTGAGGGGAGCAGCATCGCCGAACTGTCACCAGGGGCGTGGCGAGTAGCTGTAGCTGATCAGACGGGACGAAACAGCGTCCAGATGTCTCTATGTCTCCCTACAGCTGTTTGAGGTGCAGCTCAAAGTGTTTCCTGACCTTGGGCGACACCGGGCGACACCGTCTCTCTCTCCGCTCTCAGCTCTCTTTCTCCTCCGCTCCACCTCGTCTTCGCTTCGACTCTCGTACAGCTGGACTGGAGGAAGCTTCAGGACTCGCTCTGCCCTCAACAACCTACAGCACTCGCCTCAAAGCTCTAACCAGGATGGACAACTCAGTCGAAGCTCAGTCGTCGCCTCCCTTTCAGCTCGTCGAAACTCCCCGCCAGCTCCCTTCGCTCCCGACCGAGATCCTGCAACGTATCATTCAACTCGCTCTCCCTCGACTTTTCTTCAAGACGTTCAGGGATCGTTACGACATCCTCCTCAACTGCTGCCTCGTCAACAAGCTTTGGGCGGCGCTGGTGCGGAGGGAGCTCGCCAAGCACGTCGGCTTCTCTACTATCGCCCACATGAAGCAGTTCCAGTCTGCGAGAACTACGCGTGCGGATGGAGAGGGCGTCAATCGGTCGCTGTGGTTGGCTCAGGGCGGCGACTCCGTCTCGCTCGCGGTGGGAGAGATGCTGGAGGGTGGCGGTGGCCTCACCGCTCTTTACTACTCGTCCGAGTGGGTCCAGCTGCATGTGAACCTCTTGAAGCTCGTCACGGCCGCTCCAGGTGAGCGCTTAACTCCCTTCGGACTTCGCGCTGAGCTCACTCTCTGTTGTAGACTTGCAGGTGCTTGCCGTGGACCTTTTCCGCATGACCGACACACCGAGCACTGCGATCCTTCTCCCCCATCTTCGCCGCCTCGCCCTCTCATGTCCGACGAACGTCCCCGATCTCAGCACCTTCCTCCAGCACGCCGAGCTCCCCCTCCTCGAAGACCTCGCTCTCGCCGTGATCTCCGTGGAGGGTGAGACCACGCAGGAGAATCTCGACCTACTTGGGGCCAACGTTTGTGACCATGCCCTCAAGATCAGGCGGTTCTCCTTCGCTGTGGTCGACTCTCCTGCTCGCCAACCTCTATTCCTCCCATCAAGCGTCTGGTCGACCTTCACAGCGCTGAAGCATCTCGTGTTGGACAACAAAGCACCTGTCGAGACCGTCTTCCCCTCACTTCCCACCCAACTCACAAGCTTCCGCTTTCGCTCTCCATTTGGGGGTTACGAGCAGCCGAAGTTGACGACATTGCTTGCCGCGATGCGCTTCCAGGGCCACGGCATCGACTCGCTCTCTGAACTGATACTCAACAAGTATGAAGGATCACACCCCGCGTGGGAGGAGGAGATGGGTCTCGAGGAGTTGTGCCGAGAACGGAGCATCAAGATCTCGAGGCGACCGCTGCTGGCGTGCAAGGATTACGCTGCGCATCTTGAAGACTCGCTTGACTTCTGGTAAGTTGCTATTCCCATTCTCAGCCCCCAGCTATGCCCCTGCTGACTCTCCCTTTCCCACAGATGCTCCCGAAGTTCGGAGCTCGATGCTCGACCGCTGGAGACGAAGAGGAGTAGCTGCTGAAACTCGCGAAAATGCTTGCTTCTACCTTTTCTCTCGCCCTGGACTCGGTCTTCTCAGCCTGTGAAGCGAGAGCAAGCGAGCCGCAAACGTACTGTATAGCGCCGAGCGGCCCGAGCCAAACCCGCTCCCCTCTCCTCTCCTCTTCTCTTCGATAGAGCAGCGAGCAAGCTGAGCAATACGAGAAGCGCTCTAATATCTCGCGCCCAAGCTGTTCACCACACTCGCTTCAGTCAGTTCACACTCTGCCGCAGGGCTTGCTGTCGTCCGAGTCCCTCTGAGGACGAAAGCTCTCTTTCTCTCTCACTTTCATCGAAACGTGCAGTAAAACGTCAAAGTGTTTTGTAGCTCTCGCCATAAGCATCTACACCACATGCGAGGGAGGAAAGGCCTGAGAAGGAAGGACAACGGTAGCGGCGACGCGACCGACAGCCTGCGACAGGCAGCCTCACAGCCGACCGAGTCAGGAAACAAATGTGACGTCACCAAAACCTCATCTGATAGTGTTGTACTGGGGCAGATATCATGAAGATGTGCTCAAAGTCCTCATGTCGAAGAACCAGCTCCACCGAGCCTGCCAAAGAGCTGCAAAGTCTCGACCGAGCTCCCCGAAAGTGAGAAAGAACGAGATGCGATTGCGACTAGAATGAGTGGTACACAAGCAAAGTACGTATATTCGATGCAAGATATAGCGGTGTGGACGATCTCAGGCTCAAACATGAAGCTTCTCCCCGTGAGCATGCCTTTCCCACCACTGATGCTCCTTCTTGAGGTCGAATCGTGCCAATGCCCAGCTTCCCAGGCCGGCAAGCACGACCCAAAGGAAGAATTGTCCGAGCACCCAGGCGAAGGCAAAGTTGAGCCTGTGGGCGAGTCAGGTCAGCTACTGGCGAAAGCCGAGAGCGCGCCGGACTCACGGACTGCCCCAGACGACTCCAGCCGTCACGCCGACGAAAAAGAGGCCAGCGAGAGTCCAGTACACGGTTTGACGGTAGATGCTGGAGCGGAAGACGGGCGAAGCGTCATAACTGTGTGAGCCGAAGATCCCAGTCAGCCGCGCGCTCGAGAAAAACCGAGCTCGGTGATCCCTACCGAGCTTGCAGGGCACGCCGCCAAGGCTTGCCGTACTCAAAATCGACCGCTACAAGGTCTTCGAGTACGTAGTAAATAGCTGGCTTGCTCGGGGTGCGAGGGGGATCGGAGGATAACGGGTAGGGGAGATGCCAGGGATGGAGCGAGATGGCGAGGACGACGAGAGCGGGAGAGACGAGCATGGCGGTGGAGAAGAGGAAGAAGTCGAAGAGGCCTAGTGCAGGTGCGATGGCGAGAGGGATGGCGAACCAGAACATGGACCAGCTGGAGGGAAGAAGCGAGTTCGGCGATGTCAGTTCGGCGCGGCTCGTTTGGTTCGTCGAGAGCCGGCGATGCGGCTCACGAATAGTACCACATGGAGAAATCGAGATGCCACCACTTGCCCTCCAACAATGGTCCGTATACGTCCCGATGTTTGACGACTGCGAAAGAGACTGAGCGACACTCCACCTCGTCGCTCGGCGAAGGGAAAAACTCACGTTTCCACATCCTAAACGGGGCGTCGATGCAGCTCGAAAATCCGAGCGCGGCACTAGCAACACCGATGAGAGTTTTGTCGTCGAGCTTCTCGACGTCTGTGTATGGGAGGGAGGAAGGAAAAGCATCAGCTCGGCTCGGCTCGGCTCGTTCTCTCCTTCTCAAGTCCCGTTTCTTGTCGTTTTGACTGCCCCGGAAACAACGTACAGATCTTGAGAAGGTAGTACAGCAAGCAGGGTATGACCAGGTTGAAGAAGAGGAGGAAGAGGAAGTAGAGAATCGGAATCTTGGGTTTGAAGTTGAAGTTCAGCCTAGGGCATCCATTCTTGGTACAGCTGAGTCCTAGAGAATGACCTGCTCCTCCTACCGCGGTCGTGCCCTCCGAATGCTGGGTGACGGCTCGTTCTAGCGCCTCGCCTCCGTGGCGCTGTCCTTCGGCCGCGACGGGCGAGGCGTTCGGTCCGACTTGGGCTGCAGGAGCAGCAGGTGACGGTGCTGCTGTTGCTGCCGGTGATGCTGTCGAGGTCTCCATCGCGCTGTACGGCGTTAAGAGCGGGCATGGAGGGGAGAGAGGGCGAGATGAGGGCGAGGGCTCCGATGATGCAGATGACGAGAGTCCTCATCGCGACTCTCTACTTCCTTCACCGCACATCGTTTTGTCTCTTCCACAGTAACCGCAACTTGGCACAGCCTCAACTTCAGGCCAACACAAAAAATCGCCCTCTCTCACAGCAGCTCCCCTCGCGTCCCTCTCCCTCACCTCATGCCTCTACCCAAAGTCACCATCTGGTCGTTCGACCTGTCGGAGCTCAAGTTCTCCTCGTTCGGCCACAAGGCGCTCTTCGATCCGCGTTACCACCTGAGGAAGACGAGGATTAGTGAGTGCTTTCGCCTTTCGCGTCTCTCGGCAGCCCACGCCGAGGAGCGGCCGCTTCACGAGCAAGTGCTGACGAAACTCTCTTCCACCACAGTCATCTACCAATGTGCCATGCTCGTTTGCCTGGCTGCAGAATGTACAGGTGAGCACTCGATAACTTACAAAGCCGGCGCCTACGGGCTTACCCCGCGAAGCGCAGAGCAAAGCCGCTCGAACGGTGACGGCATTAGCTAACGAGGAAGCTGTAGCTGACCAGATCCTATCATTCCGTAGCCACCTACTCTCTGGACAAGTACGAGGACCTACAAACGCACATAGAGTCCTACTACCCCGGCTCGCATCTCTACCAAAACGACATTATCGACGCTCAAATTGTCACCATCGTCTTCAACGTGCTGGTAGCATGTGTGTTCGGCGCAGAATTCTTCTTCCTGGCTCAGTACCCCGCCCACACCTACCCCAATTGGTACAGGCGCTCCATGGAAGGAGCGGCCGTCTTCATCTGCCTCGGTCTGACTGCTTCCGCCCTATGCTCCACCGTAAGTCCCTCCTGCAGCCTCACTAGGCTTGCACTACCTATTGAGCCCGTAGCTGACCCGACCTCCCGCCTTTCAGATCATCGTCGCTCGCAACTCGGCCGTTCTCGGTCACGTCTCGCAAGCCGTCTACGAGGATGCTCTCGCCCTCTACTTCCGCCCTCCGCTCAAGTACAGCAAGTGGGCCGTCAACATCGCATTTGTTGTCCTCCTCTGGATCGGTCTCGTCTGCGTCATCGCCTCGTGAGTCGTCTCGCGCCCTTTTCCTCTTCGCCGAGCGCTGACCCTCATCCCTTCTTCGCAGAACCTACCTCATGTTCAAGGCTGCTGCTTGGGACAAGGTCCACGGCGCAGGACCCATGGAGATCGGCTCGGACGAGAAGCTTGTCGAGGCGGGGCAGGCTCACAAGGTCTCCCAAGCGCCTTCCATGTCCGAGAGGCGACCGACGGAGGAGCGAGGGATCGGCCACAACAGCGTGGGCAACACGGCGCCATTGAAGGCGTAGAGCAGTAGAAGATGGACGAAAATATGGTTCCTTTTCCTTGCTTCGTTGGCACACCCTAGCATTCCCTCCCTCACATTTATAGACACCGCTGTGTATACCCTCTTCTAATGCTCATTGACCATCTGTTCCCTGATGTGGCTGTCCGTCGAGAGCAATGCGAAGCGCCACGTCAATTGGCGAACTCTCTTCGACGCTGAGAAGGCTCTCAAATCGAAAGCCGTGCTTGGTGTAGTCTCGGTCGAGTTCGTTCTTGACGCGCAAACGAAGAACCCAAGATTAACGATACTGAGAGTCAACGGTTGACTCTCGTGATGCTCACTGGTGAGGCGACACAGCCTCAGTATACCTCACCGCCCGCCATCGCCGAGGAACTGCTGATTGAACGAGATGCTTGTATGATGCAACAGAATGTCTATGCACAACCTCCCTCCTCCTCCAAGCTCAAGCACTCCCCTTCGTATCCTCATCCGAGTCAACCTGCACCAAAGTCCCCTTCGAAGCGGCTCCCTTGCCCAAAGTGTCCAACCACCCCTCGATGCGCGAGTAAATGTGGCTCCTCACCTCCTCGTTCCAGAACCTCACCATCAACAAGTCATGCACTCCATCCGGCGTCATCTCCACCTCGGTCGGTACTCCATCACGCTTCATGCCAAAGATGAGGTGCTCAATCTCCTTCTGCAATCGCTCGGCGTCGCCATAGTGGACGAAAGTCGGCGGGAAGTCGTCAAAGCAGCCGGCGGGGCCGATTTGGGATGCGGGAGAAATGTAAGAGTCGGTGACGAACTCGCGTGGATGATGACCGAGGAGGTTGGCAACGAGGAGGATCCGACCGGCTGGCTCGTCGGCCAGGTAGTCTTCGGGGTTCGGGCGGGGGATGTAGGAGGAGACGGTTTCGGGGAAGGAGTGGGCTGGGTGGTCAAGAGAGAGCATGAGACAGTCGGTCAGGTGTGCGTACGGAGGAGTGGCGAATGAGGAACGAGTCGGGGGAAGGCTCAATTTCTCGTCGGCCGACACTCACCAGGATCACACCACGGCTGCAGGTAGCGAAGGAGTGTCAGCGAGTGCATCAGAGATAGATGCCGACGACGACGTACAGAGAGAAGAAGCATGCCGCCAGCTTGACCAACCCTCTGCTCCTCGCGAATCCAACGAGCGAGGGCGAGAGCGACGTTGCCTCCAGCAGAGTCGCCGATGATGACAATCTTCTCTGGTGGGATGTGCTTGCGAAGAACGAGGTCGCAGTAGACCGTGGCAGCGTCCTGCAAAGCGGCGGGGAAGGGATTGGGGAGCAGGCGATACTCGACGGCTGCAAGGGATCGGCAAGATCAGCGATCGGACGACTCGGGAGATCGCTGTAGCCTAATCAGCGTACCGTAGATGGCGCTGAACTGATTGCTCTGACAAACGCCGGAAGCACACAGGATTAGCAAACGCTCGCGCCACGCCTCAATTCGAAAATCGAAGACCGAGCATGACGTTCAGCGCACCTCCATCAGGCGACGGGGGATCACAGAGGTTTGGGCGTTCTCGTGAGCGCTGAAGTGACTGTAGCCTGTTCATCAAGAAGGATTAGTGTAGTCCAGCAGCGGAGAAAGGTCGCTACTCACCTCCACCGTGGAAGTAGATGCCGATTTTGTCCCCCTCCTTCTCCAGCTCCTCCGAGCTCCCTTCTCCCGGCGCATGCTGCTCCCACACAAACGTTCCCACCCTATCCAGCGGCTTGATCTGCTCATCGTTGAGAACTCCCGTCACCGACTCGGGCAGCATCTTCTCATGCCACTCGAAGCGAGTCTCCTTGAGCACCTCGGTCGGCGCGAGCATAACGTTGCGTGTGCCGTGCTGTACGCCTGCGAGCTCGGTGATGCCTTGCACTCGACGGGTGAAATCAACGAGTATGGCCTCGCTGACACTCCAAGAGGGGCGGGCCACCTTTTTGTGGAACTTGTACTCGAGCGCCCAGACGGGGAGGAGCACGAGCGTCGAGCCGACGCGGGCGGTGCAGAAGGCCCATTTGAGGGCTGTAGGTCGTTTGTAGGGGTGGTAGAGCACGGGATCTTCCGAGTTGTGGTCTTGTTCATTCTGTGGGTGTACAGGTCGGCGGAGAGAAGAGGGAGGAAGATGAGAGTCAGCTTGCGAATCGACGCAAGTGGCAGGGGGGCGAGAGCAACCTACAGCGAAAGCAGAAGTAACGAAACGCTTGACGCCCTTCCATGTTTTGCCCATGAGTATGCGAGTAATCTGAAGCGAGCGAAAGACGAGTGAATTGGAGGAAGCGAAGCCTCGAAAGACGCTCGACACGCTCGACGTCAGGCTCTTGCGAATCTCGAACCACCACTGTTCGCAAGCCGAGTCGGAACCGAGGTGCTGGAAATCACTCTCTATCAACGATCAGCGATACCGATCAGTAGTGAGTAGCCAGCCGCTGCACCTGGTCCTGGCAGAGCAGCAGACGAAGCCGAACCGAGCGGCTGCGAGAGTCTGTAGTTCAGCAGAGCTCCAGGTCATGGTCTCACCGAGGCCTCCTTCAGATATTGACGTTTCATTGCCATCCTGCTGTTTGGAAGACAAGCACACGGGAGCGGTACGGAGCAAGCTGAATCGAGCTGGCTTGCTTTCGCTTGCGCTGCTTGCTGTGAATCTTCTTACATCCAGGGCGGTAGACATACAGCTTCTGACAAGTACTTAAACTGCCTCCCTGCTTCGACGTCCCGCGGCGAAGCGAATTGGACAGAGGCCAAGGCGACAAAGCGACAGCAGCTCGGCGGCGAATTTCTGCGCGTCTTTACAGAGTCTGTAGGCCAGCTGCGTAGCTCGAAGGAGGTAACTTGTCCAAAAATTATCCCTCTCCACCATCTACAGCTCGACTTGCTGCCCTCATCAAGCTTCAGTGAGCTTGCGCTGCTCGTGGCGGAGCTCGGCGATCCCTCGGCAAGGTCTTACCCGTCTTGACGAGACTCTCTCGCGCTCCGGTCTGGAGCGAGGGACTTGAACTACGGTCTAGCCCTATTCCTCCTTGAGCTTCATCTCAATAGGGCTGCCCAATTCTAATAGGGCTGCCCAATTCACTCCAGCTCGGATTCGACGGCGGCTTCGGCGAAGGCAAGGCGCGCGAGAAAAGGATCAAAGTCGGCCGGGAGACGAAGCTGTGTATCTGATGACACTCTGCTTTTGCTGACGAAACAGGCTACGAAAGCCCGAATTCGCGCGAGGCGCCGCTCGAAGCGATGATCTCACACCGAGCTGCAAACGCAGGTTGAACTCTTTCCTCGCCGCCGTCGTCTGGTGAGTTCGCTTGCAGCACAAGAGACCGCTGGATAGCTTACCGGACTACTCAGCTACAGCTCCTTCCCTCTTCGTTGTCGTTGCAGCTCCACACTCGCGTCTACAGTGCGTCGTCTGGCGATCTTCTTTAGCTCGCGCGCGAGTTCGAGCTGACCTGTCAGCCTACAGACGATGACTACGGCTCAACACATTCACCCTCCACCCAACGTCTTTGCTGGCGTTCCCGGAACTCGGATGCCTAGTATCATTGGCAAGATTCCTCACGCCCCCGACAAGCCGATTATGCCGAAGCCGGACGACCCCATCTTCGTGGCCAAGGATAAAGCGGACCTGCCACCTCTGATCGCCTTCTACGGATCCGCCTCTGCTACCACTTGGCTCGAGGACCGCTACCGCATCTGGCGCGGCGAGGGAACGACGCCCGAGGATCCAAAGGTGCAAGGCTACCTCAAGTACAACCACCACGCCTTCGCTTGGGGTGACCCGCTGTGCTTGGAGAACAAGGAATCTCGCAAGGCTGTAGCCGAGGAGATGTCGTCCTGGGCCAAGAAGCAGCACCTTCACCTCGTTTGGTGCTGCGTCAGTGAGGAGTTCGCCGAGGTGCTGGCCGAGGGCGTCAACGGCGTGGGATGGTCGACTCTGTCGTGCATTCAGGAGGATATGCTTCGTGAGTTGATCGTTTCGGTGCTCGTGCTTGCTCTTGAATTGCCTGGCTCATCCTCGCGCTCCGCAGACCCCGCCACCGTCAAGCTCGACTCGCACGACGTCAAGCACAACATTCGGCGCGCGCAGAAGGAGTCGGTCAACGTCGAGGAGCTTCGTCTCTGGGAGCCTGACTTTCTGCCCGAGCCCAAGACCAAGAAGGTCATCGAGGACGGCATTGAGGCTTGGCGAGCGAATCGCTCGGGGAGGCAGATTGCTTCGGTGAGTCGTGCTGCAAGGGTTACTTGAATGGCGGTCGCTGACCTTTCATGACAGGCTTCACTTCTTCCCTGGCTCGACGCCAGCAACCGTCGTTACTACGTCGCTCGCGTGCCCGGCAAAGTGAGCCTTCTTCAACTCTCTGCCTCCGCCCAAGCTCATCTCTCTCTCTTCTCGCAGATTGTCGGCCTCTGCATCCTCACTCCCATCGCTCACGACTCGTACCAGATTAAGAACGCCATCTCTTTCGTACGTCTTTGGTCCTCGTCCTTCCACCGAGCCGAGCTGACTCTCTTCTCACAGCCCGACGCTCCCAGGGGCACCTCCGAGCTCCTCCTCTCTCGCGTCATCGAGGAGATGAAGGCAGAAGGCAAGAATGGCCTTACCTTCGGCACCAGCGCGACGGGAGAGCTGCACCCTGAAGCCAACCTCGACGGCTGGAAGGTCAAGGTGATGAAGAAGGGCTACAAGATGATCAACAAGAAGACGGGTTTGAACAAGCGTGCTGAGTTTAGGGTGAGTTGTACTCTTTCACTCTCCCAGTCAGCCTCGAAACTCTTCGCGTCGTCGACCGAGACCGAAGAGTGGCTCTGTCAAGGGGCTGTCGTTCGAATGTGTGTCCTATGGCTCACAGAGCTTCAGCTGACCTCTATTTCGCCTGTCTGATTACAGGCGAAGTTCGAATCGGAGCAAATGCCCCTTTATGTATGCTTTCCACCTCACGGCTTCGGCTGGCAGGGCGTGGTCGCTCTGATGAAGATGATGCGTGCTTGAATGACACTTTGCATAGTCCTTTACTCTCCTTCCCCTCCTCCGCCCTATGCCGATCACCGCCCCGTCTCGTTCTCGGACTATGAAGGAGGGGGGGGGGACAGCTTGTCCTGCTCCGTCGATACACGCCGTCGTAGTTCCGCCTGCTAGATTCTCCACCTTGCACATATACCCCTCTTAATCATCGACATTTAGCTCTGTTATTGTACCCGTGCATATTTCTCGTTTTCGCTCTCAAACGTGCTGGACGAGCGCCGAGCCGGTCGAGAGGTCTCTGCGAGAGCGAGAAAGACCCTAGACGATCCAATACAGGCAAGGAAGTGAGAATATACTACACTCTGAGCATTCGAGCACGTCCATCACTTGAGATACTTCATCCCCATCCCGAGCAAGTTCTTCTTCGAGGTTTTCCCTCCCGAGCCACTCTTCTGCTGATCCTCACGCGCGAGTTCTGATCAAAGGAGAGGACGACACTTCCGTCAGCTCTCGAGCCTACTGAGAAGCGAGAGGTACAGTGACGCGGTGGCAAACGGAAGCCTCGCCGAACTTATCGCCGAGGGGGACCAGAGACTCACCTTCAACAGCCAGAGCCGTGGCGACGAGCAGGTCAAGCTCAGTGATGTAGGCCTGTATTCCAAGTCAGCGCTCGCTCTTGGCTCAAAGAACCAAATCCCAACTCACCGGACTAACGAGGAGCTTGCCATCCTTGTGGTAAGTCGCGAAGCTCTTCTCCCACGCCGCCGCCACGGCTCCCGTACTCTGATCCACGCACAACAATCCCTGACTCAACACATTTTCCTTCTTCCATTTGAACCTCCCTCCTCCCAACCCGGTGAAGTCTCTTCCACTCGAAACGAGGCTCGGTCGAATGAGGGTTGTAGTGAAGCCGTTATATTGAGGTTCGACGAGGGTGATGGTGATGTTGTCCTTGGTGAGGGGGTTGGGGTTGAAGCCGCCTTTCGTGAGGGTGGCGAGTTGAGGAGATTGAGGAGAGGCGCCGCGGAAGAGGGTGAGAGACCAGGAGGAGCCGAGGTTGTGGGGGAAGGAGAGGTAGTAGCTGTACGGCAGTAGGGAGAGGGAAGATGTTATGTTAGTGAAAGCGTGCACAGAGCAGTGGAGATCAAGCGAAAGGCAAGCTCGGCGTTTTCGGCGATGTCTCCTCCCTCTCGCTTAGCCGGCCAAGCTTGAACTCACAGGACATTCCCACTCTCATCCTTGACCTGATCATCCTTTGAGAACACACCTCCCGCCTTGTACACCTCAAAAGCCCTCGGCGTTCCATTCGAGTTGACATCTGTCCTCACAACCTTCGGTCAGCCTTCGGCGAAGACAAAACTCGACCTCGGGAAGCCCTTTGAACTCACCGCCAACTACAGGAACCTTCTTCAACGCGTCGGCCTGACCCTGGAGTTGACCCGCGAGCCATGCACCTTGTTTCCCGCCTTTGGATTGGAGGAGGTTCTTCGCTTGGTCGACGTGGGCTTGAAGCTTCGCCGAGCTCGAGCTGCGTCCTGCAGCGGGGGGAGCAGTACCGGGTGCAGCGGCGGGAGTGGAAGGAGAGGGTTGCTGCTGAGGAGGGAGAAGACAGGCGGGGCCCGCGAAGGAGGGGTCGCCTTGGGCTTGAGAGGGAGCCGAAGGGAGGAGAGGGTCGGAGGGCGCCGAGGGAGGGTGAGCTGCAGATGGGGCAGTGGCCATAGAAGGGGGTTGGATGGTGGCTGTGGCACGAAGAGAGATGGAGAGGAGGGGAGGCGGGTCAGCTGACTCGTTCCAGAAACGGCGAAGGAAGGAGAGAGGGAGGAGTTGAGGAAGGCGACTCACCGGCGGCGGAGGCCATTGGTGCAAGAGGACGTGCGGCGAGTGGTAGTAGAGTTGTTGGACGAAGAGAGAGAAGAGAGAAAGAGAAAGAGAAGAGCGAGCGACTCTCTTTATCCTCGAACAGAAACCGTGGGGCTGGCGGCCAAGTCGATCGTTCTTGGAGTCGAAGTTCGAAAAGTGGCGGTGTCAGCGCTGAGACGAGGATTCTGTCGAGGAGTGGCAGGAAGAGGCGGTGCTGTACACATTTGGCGAGTGAGAGTGGTACGTCGAGTACTCGAGCAGGTGAGGATAGAGCCGAAAGGAGTCAAGAGAGCAGGAGCAGCGTCGAGCTTCTTGCACCGCCTCTCTGGCGCTCGCTCTGTACTCGACTCGCCACCGCTGTTGTCCTATAAGTCCTTGCACAGGTTCTTTCCTTTAGTCGCACAATAGTATAAGAGGGAGAGAGGGAGAGAGGGGATGGAGACTGTTTGCGAAAGCGAGGAGTGCGATGCTGCGAAGTCGGATTATGAGAGGGTAGGCGAAGAGAAGTGGGAATAAAGCTGTGTTGGTGGGGGGGTGATGAGAGTGCGAGAAGGGGGTCGTCTATGCGTTCTTTTTGTTGTGTAGTCGAGAGCGAGCCAGTCGTTCCTTCGGTCGTCGACCTCTAAGCCTCGGTCTTCTCCTGTCCACGGATCACGTAGGTCCTGCGGTGGTGCTCGTCGTTCTTGACGAGGTAGTAAGCGCCCTCGGCGATGTCGGTGACGAGACCGTCGGGGGTCCAGTTGTCGATGTTGTGCTTGTCCTCGCGGAGCTGTCGGATGGGCGAGAAGCGAGGATCAGCTCTCGGCGCTCGCTGCAGCCGAAGATAAAGAAATGACAAAAACTCACCTGGAGAGCGGCAACATATTCGGTGCAAGGGCGGACCTCAGTCTTGGACAGCCTCTCGGCGAGGTTGAGCGCCTTCTGCATCTCCTCGGTGCTGCCCTTGACCTTCATAGTGAAGAAGGAAGCGGCGAGTCCAGATCCATACGAGTAAAGCGCAACGCGCTTGCCCTGGAGCTCAGCGCTAGGGACGGTGTCGATGAGGGAAGCGAGGGACCCGTACACCGAAGCGGCGTACATGTTGCCGAGCTTCTTCGAGGTGAGGGTCGAGGGCTGGGTCTTGGCCTTGAAGAGGTCCTTCGAGGCGGCGACGAAAGCCTTCTCGACCTCCTTGTTGAGGAGAGTCTCGGAGCGGGGGAGGTCCTTGAGGTGGGAGGGGATGTCGGCGAAACGCTCGGCGGTGGGGTTCGAGAGGTAGTCGTTGTACAGCTGTAGGTATACGAGCGATCAGCATATCATCTCTCGCGTTGTACGCAACTCAACTCACCAGGCGAGCGAACCCCTTCTGAACGAGCTTGCCGTAAGGCGAGTGGAAGACGACGTAGTCAAAGTCCTCGAGCGAGACGTCGGCCATGTCGCCCTTTCCTCCCTTGCGCTTCGACTCCTTGACACGGAACGCATCGTACGAGCGCTCGAGGGCACCGGGGTAGCAGGTCTGGGTGAGGGGGCCGTCGACTTCGGGGTACTCGGACGAGAGGCGGGGCTTGTAAAAGTCGTAGCTGTCACAAGCTGAAGGTCAGCGATGGGCTCGAAAGTAGCGTAGAGCGTCGAATCTCACACGTTGGCCATGTGGGAACCGTGCACAGCTGTTGCGGGAGCAAGAGGTCAGCTTTTTGCCTTCGCCGAAGGTCGCCCGAAACTCACACTCGAGGACGATGGGGGCGTTAGGTCCGATGAGCATGGCAACGGCACCAGCACCACCAACGGGACGAGCTCCACCCTCAGCGTAGATGGCAATGTCACCAGCCACGACAAGAGCGTAGCGTCCATCCCACGAGGAGCTCTCGATCCAGTTGACGGCGTTGAAGAGTGCGGCCGTTCCACCGTAGCAGGCATTCTTGGAGTCGATGCCCTCAATGTCGGTGTTGTCGCCAAAGAGGTCCATGAGGACAGTCTTGACCGACTTGGACTTGTCGATCAAGGTCTCGGTGCCGACGTCGATACGGCCGATGGACGAGGTAGGGATTTGGTACTTGTCGAGGAGGGACTTGGTGACTGTTGAAGTATAGAGGAGGTTAGCGAGCTGTGGGCGAAATGAGGGAGACTACCCCAGGAACGAGGGGATCGCTCGAGCGATAACGCGCTCTGAGGAGAAGCTTCGACGAGTTGGTACAGCCGAGCGGGGACATGAATGATCTCTGCTCGTTCTACCGCCCTCCAGCGCGCAAAGACAGCGAGAATGAACCGACTCACCGGTCATCATCATCGAGTTCACGTCCTCCCTATCGTCACAGAAGGCCATCCGCTCTTGTCCAAGACCAACAGTGTACTTGCCCGCCGAGACGCCGTCGAATGCCTCGAGGTCGGACTCGGCGATGCAACGCAAGGGGAAGTAGACGTCGATGCCGTCTGGTTGGGGAGTTTTTGGAACGGGCGAGGGAGAGAAAGTCAGCTAATGTAGTGGTGCATGATAGCAGCAGATTACTCACGGACTCCGACATCCTGAGGGCGCTCTACGGGCGAGGGAGAGAAGGGAGCGAAGCGAGCGGAAGGCGAGTCGACCATCTTGAAGAAAGGGAGAAGCGGGCGAGAGAAAGGCTAAACGAGAGAGTGTGCTGGAGGGCTCGGCGGACAGAGAAAGACGATTCAATCAACTGAGAAGTCTGTAGTCGAGTTGAAAGCGAGGTAAGAGTAGGAGGAAGAGCCCTGCTCGCTCGAACCACTTGGGATTTCGACGCGTCCGAGACAGGTCGACAGGCGCTTTCCGACCTCCGCTCTCCCTCGTGCTCGGCGCGAGTCTAAGCCGGCATGTCCTCTGCTACTCAGCAGGATCGCTTGCTGCACCGCAAGACGGCCACCACCTCCCCCGCCAATCCGCCCTTCTCAACCGTACCCCTCTCGGCTCGTCAGCAAGATTCGCGCCTCGACAAACGCGACGACGACTTTGCTACAGCACAGAATACCTCAAAAGCTACCTCTCTACTCGACAAGGTGAGTCCTGCTCCCTTACATCGCTCCTGCTCTTCAGTAGAGCTCTACGCGCCCGTTCCGACGTGGAGCTGACATCTCTCGCTCCACAGGGCTTTGAGGAGGACGTCAAGGACACCACGCCAGTAGAATGGCTCTTTGCTGGTGTTATCTTCCTCCTGGCAGCCGCCTTCAGGTTCTGGCGCATCGACCATCCCGCTGGAGTCGTGTGCGTAGCAGCTCTCGCTCTCTCACTTTCGCGGCGCTCGCTAAACTCCAACTACGCTCTTACAGCTTCGATGAGGTGCACTTCGGCAAGTTTGCTTCCTACTACATCCGCCGCGAGTTCTTCTTCGACGTCCATCCACCACTGTGAGCTCTCCTTCGCTTCCCTTTCGCAGCTCCTTCAGCTTCAACTCATGCGCCTCCTCCCATTCACAGAGCCAAGCTACTCCTCGCCTTCGCCGGCTGGGCCATCGGCTACGACGGTCACTACGAGTTTGAGAACATTGGAGAATCCTACGTCGACAACAAGGTCCCTTACGTCGGCCTTCGAGTCCTGCCTGCTGTCCTCGGCTCGCTCGTCCCGCCAGTCGTGTACGGCATCATGAGGGAGTCTGGATACCCCAGGATCGTCGGTGTGCTCTCGGCGGCTTTGGTCCTCATCGGTGAGTTCGTGGGAGGTCGAACGAGTGATTCGGCGAAGGCTAACTCTCGCTTTGTGGCAGACAACGCTCACGTTACTCAAACGCGCCTCATCCTCCTCGACGCTCCCCTCGTTCTCTTCATGTCCATCGCCTTCTACTCCTACATCCGCTTCCACAAGCTCCGCTACTCGTTCGTCGCCTCGCCTCGCCCTTCCGAAACGCCGAGCTGACCTTTGCGCGTGCCCAATAGCGAGTTCACCAAGCCTTGGTGGACCTGGATGATCCTCACCGGAGTTTTCCTCAGTCTGACTATCTCGTGCAAGATGGTCGGCCTATTCGCCTTCTGCACGGTCGGCACAGCCGTCGTGATTGATCTCTGGAACCTCCTCGACATCAAACGAGGGCTCACCATCGTGCGTTGTCGCTTGCCATCTCTTCTTCCCGGTGTGAACGCTCACGGCTTTACTCGCCAACACAGGAACACGTCGCCAAGCACTTCCTCGCCCGCGCCTTCGGCCTCATCTTCGTCCCCGCCGTCGTCTACCTTTTCTGGTTCTGGGTCCACTTCACCGTCCTCAACAGGAGTGGAACCGGCGACGAGTTCATGAGCCCTGCCTTCCAGCAGACATTGCTCGACAGCCCTTTGACGCTCAACGCCGAGGGTGAGTTGGCTTTCTCGAGCGAGATGGAGAGGGAGAGCTGACGCTTCTGCGAGTACAGAGATCCGCTACTATGACACGATTGTGCTTCAGCATCGTGGAACCAAGGCCTTCTTGCACTCGCATGTCGACCGGTACCCGCTCAAGTACGACGACGGAAGGATCAGTTCTGCCGGTAAGGCTCCTCCGTCCACCACTCCAACATCGCCGCGCCGACTCATCCTTCCTCCCTTCTGTACACAGGCCAGCAAGTCACGGCCTACACCTTCAACGACACCAACAACCACTGGATCGTCGAGCCGACCAAGGAGATCCCCGAAACCGGTCGCGGCCGCGTTGTCCGTCAGCACGATGTCATCACCCTCCGTCACGTCCTCACCAACACAACTCTCCTCACGCACGACGTCGCCTGCCCCACTTTGGCGACCAACACCGAGTTCACCACCTGGGATGGCGTCAACGAGGACCAACTCCCAGATACGAGGTTCAAGATTGAGATTGATGATGCGCACGAGGGCCAGCAGTGGATGACTAAGAGCAGTCATTTCCAACTCGTGCATGTTAATACGAGGGTCGCGATGTGGACCCATCAGGATCCTCTCCTTCCCGACTGGGCGTACAAGCAGCAGGAAGTTAACGGGAACAAGAACCTCAAGGACAAGTCGACTTTCTGGGTCGTCGATGAGATTATCAAGGATCCCAGTGAGCTTCTTTCTTTCCTTCTCCTCTGCCTCACAGTCGGCGGAAGCTGACCTCGGCGCTTCGCAGACGTGACCGACCGAGCCCGCCCTCCCGTCAAGGAGCCCAAAAAGGTCAAATCGATGAACTTCTTCCGCAAGTTCTTCGAGCTGCAAATCGCCATGCTCCAGCACAACGCCGGTCTCACCGATTCGCACCCTTACGCCTCGGGTCCCATCAACTGGCCTTTCCTCCTCGCCGGCATCTCCTTCTGGACTGGAGCGGGAGATTTGAGGCAGCAGGTGTATATGGTGGGCAATCCGGTTAGTTGGTGGTTGTGTGTGGTGGCGTTGAGCGTGTTTGTGGGGGTGATTGGAGCGGATCAATTGGCGCAGAGGAGGGGGATGACTCCCATCCCGAGAGGTGCGCTCTTCTCGCTTCCCTGTCCTCTTCTCTCGCTGAAGACCATCTTCGACAGCCACCCGCAACCGCCTCTACAACTCCGGCGGCTTCTTTATGCTCGCCTGGCTCTTCCACTATCTCCCCTTCTTCTCCATGTCGCGCCAACTCTTCCTGCACCACTACCTCCCCGCACACCTCTGTTCCGCCCTCGTCGCGGGCGCAGTGTTCCATTTCATCGCCTCCGAAACGATCAACTACCCCGTCTCGGTCGCGGGTCCGACGACGAGGAGGAGACCGAGACAGGTTGCTGAGGTGGGCAAAGGGATGGCGGTCGCGGTGGGAGTCATCATTGCGGCTCTGGTGGCGGGGTATGTCTTCCTTGCGCCTTTGACGTATGGATTCCCCGGGCTGGATCCCGAGCAGGTCAATAGGAGGAGGATATTGTCGACCTGGACGCTGGTGAGTTGGCGTTTCGCTTCTCGCTTCCAAGAAAGAGCTCTTCACTCACAACTCGCTTTCTTACAGCACTACGCCAAGTAGATGGGTAATGTGATGGGACAGGAGAGATGGAGTTGGCAGTAGCTTCGGCGCTCGGCTTTGAGATCGAGGATCTTCTTCATTGCTTCCAAAAGCGAGAGCTACGAGATGGCGAGTCCGCGAGTAGCAGCTACAACGTTTTCTGCTTCTGTGCTGAGCGAAGCGAGGTGTTTGACGCAACGATCAAGCTACGAGAGAAGCAAGTCAGCTCGGCTGCCCATCCGCTCGGCGAAGACGATCCCCAAACTCACCTTTAGCACGAGTTGACCCCAATGCACCCTCTCTTTGACCGGGACGCCCTCTTCCTCACTCTTCACGTCCCTCAACGCCTCTGCAACTCTGCTCCTCACCGCCTCAAGCGTCTCCGCTCCCCCCTTCCCCTGGCCGAACAACTCTCGCCGAGCGACAAGCAAGCCCAGGGTCGCTTGGATGCGTACTTTGTAGTTGGGGCACGAGGAAGAGGAGAGAGTGGAGGAGAGAGCGAGGAGGAGGAGTGGTGGGAGGGCGAGGATGGACGGTGGGGAAGCGGATGAGGTGAGGAGAGGGGAGAGGAGAGAGTTGGAGATGGCCGACGCGGCGTTCCAGCGGACCTGTGAAGCAAGGATGGAAGAGGGGAAGTCAGTATAAGTCCCTCGGCCGTTAATTGGGGAATTCACCTTCGCTGGACCACTTCTCAGACCGTCGCAGAGAGCAGCGACAGCCTCCTCGAGTCGACTCGATTCGATGGCGGGTGATGAGGCGGACGAAGTGACCTTGAGAGTTGAGCCGACGGCGCGAAGAGCGTTGGCTTGAATCTGTGGTCGAGGGGGACGTCAGCTCAGCCTCGGCGCTCGCGGGAAGCCAACGACTCACCTTCTCGCCGTGCGCCGAGGTCGCGAGAGAGAGGCTTGCAGATAGCAGGGCACCGAGATCGAGGGAGGCCGAGTTGCTGGGTTGGAAGAAGATCTCAGCAAGCACGGTGTAGGGCAACACACAGAATGAGCTCACTTCGGCGTCAGCACGTCGCAGCAGTTGGCGAGCGACCAGCTTGCCGTTGACCGCACGGGGTCCTCCTCCATGCGCGCTCGAACAATCTGGTCAATAACGGTACTGAGCAAGTCCTGCTTCGGCTCAGACGAAGATCAGCCGTCGGCGCAAAGAGGAGAGAGGCGAGCAGCTCACCGGGTCGAAGAGCGACGACTTGACTAAGAGACCCATGGTTCTCACGGCTGCAGCTCTGACGGTCGCATCCTCATCCTCCGCTAGCCTAACAACCTCTACGACGGGGTCGAGCGGAAGCACGTCGACCTCGAGCTCGGCGAGGACTGGACTAGCGAGAACGCCGCAGGCTAGGATCCGCAGCGGAGGCCGAGTGCTGGTGAGGGCGGCGCGAACGACTTGGAGCAAGCTCGTGGCGTAAGGTTGAAGGGAGATTCGGTTTAGTGGCGCGGCAGAGGCGGGTGAAGATGTTGGAGGAGTCGTCGACTTGAAGAGCGCGGCGATGAAGACCATTTGCGCTTCCTGTACGGCGGTAGGGGCCGACTCGAAGCCATCATGTAGGACCACGAGAGCAGGCGTTCTGTAGATGGGGTCAACGGGGTCCGAGGGAGCATTAGTCGTGGCGAAGCTCACAAGTCGAATCCCTCGGCGCGGCTAGCTGTCGTCCCGAGCAAAGTCCACGCTTCCACGTCCAGGTCAGGATTGCTAGCGCCTTGCAGAATGCTGAGACTCTGCTGTGCAATCTCCGCTGCGTCGATGAGAGGCTTGCCCGCCAAGGGCTGGCCGAGAGCGTTCTGAGAGATGGAGGCGACGGCGCTCGCGGCAGCGATGGCGTATTGAGGATCTGGTCAGAGACGGGTCAGCACTCTCTCTTTTACTATCTCTTCGTACGGACTAACCTCGAGCTTTGAGCAGCGGCAGCACTGCGCTTGCGAGAGGCTGAGCAAGCGGCCTCGACATGCGATTGTAGGGCGAGTTGTCGCCGAGGGTCTTGGCCAGTCGAAGAAGGGCTAGGAGGAGGTCTGGATGGCGACTGGAGGCAGGAGAGGAGAGGAGGGACGATAGCTTGAGGTGAAGCTCGCTGACGACCTCGCCGAGTCGGCTCGAGAGCGAGGTGAAGGATGCCTTCGTCGGCCTGCGGGACGGGATGAGTGGTCAGCAAGGGAAGCAAAATTGAGGGGAAAGGTACGCGCCGGTCCTCAGAGATAGCCAGGTAAGGTGCCGACCCTGCGAGCATGGCTTCGAGCGCGGCGCAAGCTCGGAGGCGGACTGAAGAGGAGGGATCGCTCTCGACGAGGTTGATGAGAGACGGGCGGTGCCGAAGGTACGGGGAGTCGGCGAGAAAGAGGTTCCAGTGCGTGTAGAGGAGCTTCGGATCGTTCTGTGTAGACACAATGGCTCAGCGAAGACGAGATGGGCGAGAGCTGCAGGCTGAGACTCACCATGGCGAGAGTGCGCAGACATGACAGGGCGTCTAGTCGTATTTGAACTGAGCCTTGCCTGAGAAGCAGAGCGTCAGCATGGCGCAGCGTAAGACTGGAAGGCTTCAGCGACGACTCACCTCTTCTCCACCTGGCCCTCGTCCTCCTCCGATTCCGATCCCCATCCTGATAGAGAGCTCCTCGAGCTGCTTCGCGACATGCTCCTCGTGCTCTTCTTCTGCGGACTCTTTGGTAGAAACCCTCCCATCGCGCCGAAAGCCAACGCACCCCCACTCGGCGCTGCTCTCCCTCGATCCGGCGCTGAGCTCGCCAAACCTGCTAGCCCTGGTCGAAGATAGACCCACGTCCCTAGCAGCGTAGCGGAGGCTGTTGCAACTTCTGGTGGTAGAGGCGACAGCTTGCCGAGGAGAACGTTGAGGACTCGGAGGCATGTCGAGACGAAGCGGAGGGAGCCGAGGGCGGATGGCGATTGCTGAGTCGTGTATTGGAAGGGTGCGAGAGCCTTTGAGATGGTGGAGGTGATGGCGCTGATGTGACTGCGGAGCACGGCACTCGTCCCTGTGCTGCTGTACTGCAGGAGACAGCCGGCGGCCTGGATGCGAAGGGGCAGGGAGGGGTCGAGAAGGACGGGCGTGACGCCTTGAAGTACTCGGTCGTGGGCCTGTAAGATGGGAGGGTCAGGCTGGGTTCTTGATCTTATCCTCGTGAGTCCTGGTCACCTCCAGCGTGCGAGTCGAGCAGCTTCGCAGCGACCGAACGATGAGCTCCCGCGTCTCCGTCGACTGTTGCTGAGGTATCCCGTCCACAAGAAGCTCCATGAGCTCGAGTAGAGGCAGAGGAAGCTCCAGCGCTTTATCGTGCTGATCCTGTGAAGCTAGTTAGTTCAATCAAGCCATCAGGAGAACCGACGCGACTCACGATGAGCGTTTGAGCTAGCTGTCCGACATCCTGCAGCTTTTCGCTCCGCATAGAGGAATGCGATGAAACCATTTGGGCATCTGGCGGCGCCATTTGAGCCGCGAGCCCTTTCTCGGCGAGCTCGACGAAGAGCGCGTCGACTGAGCTTCCGAAGCGCGGGCCTCCGTTCTACGTCGAGCGGTAGGGCGTCTAGTCGAGCTACGGTAAGATTGCTAGGTCGTGCGAGGCTGTAGGGAAAGAGCGAGGGATCTGACACGAGGAGCGAGGAGGGCAACCTGCGCGAGCTTCCAGAGTTCCTCGCTTGGCTCTTGACCGTTCATTACAACTTCGCCGGCCTCGCATAGAGCAAAATGGACGGGTCTTACGTGCTTCCTGCTACCCCTCAGCCTCGGCGTACAGCATCTCGCTCGCCCATCGCTACCCCCACTCCAGCGTCACCTGTCCTCTCCCCGCTCGACGAGGACAGCAAGCTCGCCGGACCTTCGCGCAGGGGGCGAATTCTAGCAGCTGTCGAAGAGAATGATGTGCAGCAGCTCAAGCGACTAGCGTCCGAGCCTGGAGGGTTCGAGAGCTCGGAGCTCAGGCGCCTTGTTTGGTACGTCGACAGGCCAGGGTGTGGTGCTGCAGATGAGATGGTGAGCTGACTGGGATCTTTCTACAGGCCGATACTACTCGGAAGCTCGGCCAAAGGCAAGGCGAAGGCTGCCGAGCCGGTGGCGGAGGCCGAAGCCGAGTCGACCTCGCGGCCAAGCACTCCTTCCCAGAGCTCAACAGAGCTACCACCTCACGACGACGAGCGCCAGGTCAAGCTTGACGTGATCCGAAGCTTCGTCAGTTATCCTACAGGTGCGTTATCTCCCCCGCTTAATCGGCGACTCGCTCATCATCCGTCGCTCGTCGCAGACATCACCACCGAGGAGAAGGAGGTCCTTCGGAGCAAGCTGGAGACTGTCATTGTAACTACTCTTCGTCGCCACCCCTCGCTGCAGTACTTTCAGGGCTACCATGACGTGCGTGGCCTCTCGAGTTGACGGCCTCGAAACGCCGAGCTCACCTTCACCTTCGGCAGATCATCTCTGTACTGCTGCTCACGCTGGAAGACGTGCAGATCTCGCTCGATGCTGCTGAACGGATGAGTCTGCACCGGCTGCGGGACAGCATGGGCAGCGGACTGGAGCCCGTGATCGGTTATCTCAGGTGAGTTGCTCGCAGACCGGCGTGCTCGCCTTCCAAACTGACCTTGTCTCACGATATAGGCTCGTACATCGGATCCTTGCCAAGGTCGACCCCGACATCGTCGAGGTGGTAGAGATGTAAGCTCGGGGCCGCGTCGAGGGCGAGCTTTTAGAGGCTGATGTCTCGTTCTCGCAGTGCCGCCGACCTACCCTACTTCTCTCTCTCCTGGGTCCTCACCCTGATGAGCCACGACCTCACCTCCATCAACGTGATCGCCCGACTCTTCGACTTCTTGCTCGCGCATAACCCGGCCATGATCTCTTACATCGGCGTTGCGGTGAGCACATCTTCCTTTCTATCCTTCGGGCTCGGCGAGGCTGATCTTCTCCACTTGCAGATCATTCTGCTCAAGAAGGAGGAGCTAGCACTCCTCGACGAGGACTCGGCCGACGACCCCGCCATCCTGCACCACACGCTCTCGAAGCTACCAGTTTTCGTCGAAGCGCCACCATCTCCCACGACGCCACCAGCGCACCCCTCTTCCTCTCAATCCATTCTTTCGGACGACGAGGACCTCATGTCCTCTCGCACTCGCTCAGACTCGACGTCCTCCGCCTCCAACTCTTTCCTCGCCGACTCCCTCGTCTCGCTCTCGGAATCCGAGGTCTCCTCTACTTCTTCCCTGGACCTCTCCCTCGACGCATTGGAAGATTCGATGCTTTCCGACCCCGATGTAACCGGCCTCGCCTTCTCCTCCCCTCCCTCATCCGCCTACCGTCACCACCAGCCCTCTCCACCAACCTCTCCAACCGCCTATGTCCCCTCACCCGCCTCGATCGACGACCTCATCGCTCGCGCACTCGAGCTTTACGAGGCTCATCCCCTCGTCGGTCCCAGTGAAGGAGCCATCGCCGCCGACGAGGTCATGGGACCCAAGTCGTGTGTCTTCACGTGGCCGCTGAGCATGGATGGCCTTCTCGACGATGAGGGAGCCGACGAGATCGCCGCCAAGGGAGTCGATGTTGTCCTTCCTGTCGTCATGACGCCAGCGGGAGGCCTCGCGGAGGAAGCAGAGCAGGAGGCCGCCGAGTCGGAGAGGGAGCAGCGGAGGAGGAAGCGGATGCAAGAGAAGGCGATTCGCAGAAGAAGGATGGAGGTAGGTGTAGGAGCAGCGCTGGCGGTGATGGGAGTGGCGGGAGTGCTGATGGCCATGTATGGAGCGGATTGGAAGGGCTCGGGCTCGGCGGTCGTTGGCAAGGGTCGGTGGGATCTGTCCGGACTGGGGAAGGCCCTGAGGGGCTGAAGACGTACATACTCTTGCTGGTAGTGTATAGCAGTGTTGAGTGGCAATATTATGTGAGGTTCAATCGAGCTTGCCTCTCAGACTCGAGGTCCGAACCGACTCGCCTGGCCTCTCGCACGTGGAAACCTGCGCAGTGCACAAAGAATAGAGTCGATTCCTTGTTATTTCACATACTGATCTACTTGGAGACTTTGCCGACAATGTTGTACCTCTGCGAAGGGAGAAGGAGTTCGAGCAATTAAGCAATCAGCTCAACCTCGGCTCTCGCGGGCGAGCTTCCTCTGGCTTAAACTAAAGCTCACCTTGGCAAAGTACTTGTACCAATCGTCGAGCACCTTGAGCTCGCTCTCGTCGAGCTTCGAGTAGTCGGCGTGAGCATCCTCCGGCTTGAGCGACGACTTGCCGAGCGCGGCGGAGGCGTCCTTGCCGGTGAAGACCTATGGGATCGACAGGCGAGTGAGCAGGAGCGGCGAAAGCGTTAGATCTGTTCACTCACGTGGTACCCGCATCCGGGACCGTACATCTCCTTCTTGGCTGATACTAACCAACGAGAAAGCGCATGATGAGCTCATTGCCACGGTTCCTGCACCTCAACAGCGAGCACGCACCATCAAAGATATCTCCCTTGATTGCGACATAGATGCCCAGATCGCTGGTACCGTCGTACAGGGCAAGCTTCTCGACGGTGAAGGGCGTGCTCTTGGGAGCGTCGAGCACGACGGCTTCGGGCTTGATAGATCCTACAGCCTCGGCCATGTTGGGCTGTTTCTTGCTGTCGGTAGCGGGAAGGGGAGGGACGGCGTAGCGGATGTTGAGGAACCAGAGGAAGAGGCAGGAGAGTCCCTGTGGGGAGTTGGGAGCCCGGCGTCAGCGGCGATTGTGAGAGACGAGCTCTATGAGAGCTCTCGAGAGCAAGACTCACGATGAGTTGGACGGCGACAAAGATCTGATGGTCGAGGAGCCAGTCGTTGAGTTCTCCAACGAGACGAGAGACGATGGATTGGAAAGCGGCGTAGTTGGGGCTGTTGGAGAGCCTGTAATGATGTAGAACGTGTGAGCAGTGCCTAGTATCTCCGTACTGAGCTGTAGCGCACCGGGTCATTCGCAAGGGGAAACGGCAGGAGAGCAAGCTTCGCGGCGAGCATTCGCTGGCTCCGTTCACAACGTCGACATACATTCAGACCGATCACAGGATTCTACAGTCTCTGATCTTACGAAAGCTTCGCACACGTTGGCTTAAACTTGCGAATCAGCCTGCAAGGCCAAAGCGTGAGCTCGCTCCCTTCCTTCCTTGCGCCGAGCACTCACGTCGCCGTCTGATACATCTTGTTGAGCTGCCCGCTTGTGAAAGACTTCCGACAAGCGAAGTAGCTGTATGAAAGGAAGTTGCCGACGCTCTTCTTGATGTCTCTGTAGGACAAGGAGCGTCGACTTGAGCTCGGCGAAGGTCAGCAGCTCCTCGAGAGCGAACTCACGCCAGGGTGTACGTTCCAGAGCAGGCGGGTTTGACCTTGGTCCAATCATAGCAGTCACGCGAGCTCTCGGGGCCCTTGTCGGACCAGCGAGGCCTAAAACGAGAGAAGAGAGTGAGCACCGAGATCGGAAAAAGGAGCAGAGGCGAAGATGTACGTGTCCGTGAGACTGAGCGGAGAGGTCGAGAAATGTCAGCGTATACATCGAGGTCTGCTGTGAGCGATCAGAGCTCACCGGTCACCATGCGTAGCGTCGTTCGGCTCGAGGCAAGGGTCCTTCCCAGCAGGCGCTTCGAAGGTGTGGAACACTTGAGAGGGAGGGACGTGAGTCGGCGTTGGGCAGAAAGGTTATATTGAAGATGCAACTTACGACCTAGCCACTGCGAGGGAGAGAGCGAAGGAAGTTAGCTCCCAATGAAGCTCCGAGCGAATGCCGACAGGCAAGAGAACCGCTCACATGTCCGACCTCGTGCGTCAAGGTCGTGTAAGGAAGGAAGGTGGCCTGCATGAAGAAGTGCCCGATGTACACACCATCGTAGCTTGCAACGGGGGTACTCGGTCGGAAGGAGAATGCGTGGGCATCTGCGCGAGAATGGGTTGAGCAGGCCGCCGGAGAGGGTGAGAGGGGTGAACAGACTCACTGTCGACGCGAGGGACGTAGATATGAAGCTGACGGGCGGCGTTAGAAGGGCGAGAGCTGACGGGACCCTGTGTACGAAAGGAATGGATGATCAGCTCGGCGGGAAGGCCTTAAAGGGAAGAAAACTGAGCGTACTCGTGCGTAGGTGGCTAAGCGATTGATCTGAGAAAGCATTTGTAGAAGGGCGGAGGGGAGAGAACAGCTCAGCACTCTCCTCTCCGGCCGTTCAGGTGCCGAACCCATCGCCGAACTCACCTGCGCCTTTCCCTTCGCTCCTCTGAAAGGAAGCGAGGTCAGCAATCGTTAGCAGAGGAGGGAAGAGCAACTCACAGAGGGAGTACCAGGTGCGCATCCTTCGCCCATTCCTCCTCCCGCACGTACTTCTTCCAAGTCGTCCCCATCAAAGTGAACCTGAATCTCGGCTTGTAGAGGCTGAAATGCTTGTTGAGGAGGGCGATGGAGGCTATGCGGTCACGTTCAAGAAGCGAACAGTCTCAGCCGACGCGCTGCAGGTGAGCTTAAACGCCAAAGCACACCTTTGATATCGCTCGGCGAGACGTAAAAGTATTTGTTCGGGCAGCAGAGGTTCCCTCCGGCAATGTTCTCGAACCAAAAGTTGTGCACGTAGACGGGGATGGTAATGACGCTCGTCTGTCCGGCCGCACACACAGCTGTAGCGAGTCCGACTTGGCGTCAACTCGCGCTTTCGCGCTCGGCGGCAGCGGATCATCAGCTCACCTAGAGGCGCGAAAGCTGACGGCTGAGAGAGGGGGGAGAGCCCTTGCTCGTGCTCCTGGATCTCTTGCTCGGTGAGGAAGGCGAACGTCTGGTCATCGTTGACGTGGTTGCTGGCGTTGAGAACCGGCGGCGACGAGATCGCAGGGGGCAAAACTCGAGGGGCGCCGATGGCGGCTGGCTGGGGGGCTGCGAGCGTGGTCTGGAAGGTGAGCGAGATGCAGAAGGCGAGAGCGGTGAGCAGAGGCGGCGTGAGCATGGCTGGAGACGAAGGACGAGGAGCAGCGAGAGAAAGGAGAGAAAGAAGGGGCCACCATCGCCTGCTGCTGTTCCCTCGATCCGGGAAGAGTCACGAGGCGTCGGAGATATTTGTTTGAAGTACTTTGGATGAGTCTCGAGCAGCTTCCCGCTGTGGACTTCCCTTTCTTGGCTTCGGCCCAGCGTTCGTGGAACATTCGGGGGCGAAGATCGTCGTCGAGGGGAGGGAAGCGGCCGAGGTGCTGCTTGATAGATGTAGGCAGGGAAGGGATGTAGTCGGCGATATCGGCTCGTCCGAGACGAAGCGGAGTGAGTGGTAGGGGGCTCAGTCCAAGCATCGTGAGCTGTACCAGCTTTCGGCGCCGACTTGCGAATCCCATCGCCGAGCTCGCCCATGAACCGCCGTACCGCCCTCGCTGGACGATGACTGAAGACGCACAAACAAACTTCCACACCCGCATTCTACACCTCCACCCGCGATTCCTCACATCTCACGCCTAGTGGTGAGCGGCGGGCGTCTCTCCCCTGAGCGAACTCTCGTCCTTGACTCCCATCTCGCCCGACTTGAACTGCTTGGCCCACTAGAATTGATGATGTAGATGAGGAGAAGGTCAGCAGGGTTCTTGGGGGGCAGACTGTCGACGAGGAGAGCCTACCATCATCGAGGGGATGGCGCGGGTGGGCTCGGTGTGCCGCCTCTGTAGATGGCGAGAGTGGGTCAGCGTTGTACCTCATGATAGGCCCATCATCCCTCGCTATCCCAGCACGCTGTCCCCGTCCCTCTAAGTCGCCCAGTCCAGCTCAAACGCGCGTTCTCCCCTTCGTCGCCTAGGGACCGGACTCACCTCCTTGCTGGCCGAGTAAGACCACACTCCGTAAGTAGCGAAGGCGATGGCGATTCCGACGAATCCGGTGGACGACTTCCAGTTGGCGGGGCGAGTCCACCATCCTCCTTTGGACGGGGAAGGGAAGGAGAGCGAGAGCGAGGGTCAGCCGGGCTGTACGGACGGTAGAGTGCAGAGGAGCGATATGTACCGGAGGGCGAGTAGACTTCTCGCGGATACGGGAACTGCGCGCCGCCGCCCTGCATGTAGGTAACCAGGAGCGAGAGTTAACAGCCGAGACGAGCAAAGGGCGCTCTTGAGCCAGCCAGAGGGCGAGAAATGGCGGGAGAAGGCCAGGAGAATAGGGCAGAGGCTTCTTACCATTCGTGGTGTAGTAGGAATCATTTTGTAGCGAAGTAGTGAGCAGCGACGAAGAGGGCAGAAGGAAGAGAAGCGAGCTGGCCATGGCCGCCGCTCTCTCCCTCCTACGCCTCAGACTCGAAACTCGCTTCGGCTTTCTGTACCCACCTCGAATCAGCTACAGCACCTTCAAAAAGGGAATTCCCGCTCCCTCTGCACCACAGTAACATCCCACACCAGCGACTGCTCTCGCCCGCATTTCTCCCTCTCCATGTTCCCTACTCTTCCCCTCCTCCGCGCCACTTCGCGCTCGGCGCTCAACCCCAAACGTATCCAAACCGGTCTGTACGATGGCCGTTCGATCCAATCCGGAAACGCTGTAGGAGAAACCTTCAACAACAAGACGCGGAGAACTTGGCTCCCGAACGTCCAGTCCAAGGCCGTGTGGAGCGAGGCGCTGGGAAGGAAGCTGCGGTTGAAGGTCACTGTTGGAGCGCTGAGGACGATGGACAAGGTGGGAGGGTTGGACGCCTACCTTTTCAGGATGAAGCCCGAGCGGTTGGGAGAGAAGGGAATGAAGCTGAGGCAGATGGTGAGTTGCAGTCCTACCGAGGTGCTGAAGCTTCATCCATTCACGATTACGTGCTGACCACGATTCTACTAATCCGCTACAGGTCCAGGAGGCACACCAGGCGAGGAAGCTCGAGAGGAAGGCGCTGGCAGCTACACCACTCGAGGAAGAGACTGCATCTCGGCTATAGGTCACTAGCAGAGGAATGGAACAGTGATGGAAGCAGCACTTGGTTGCGCTAGTTCGTCCAAACAGAGTACGGAGAAGCGAGGGCACTGCTCGGCGCTGGGCGCTGAAAGGCAAGCGCTCATCACATTATCGGGCTCGTTCTCGCTTAAGGGGTGCGTTCGGCGCGCTGAGACTCTGCGGTTCTACTCTCGTCGCACCCTGTGGACCGCCTCACTCGATGCATCTTGCTCAGCGCGGCGAGGCGGGGAGCTCGGCGAAGGCTTGCGACTCCGCAACCGTCGTCCTCGAATAACGAGGCTTCACCCTCTCCCACTCGGAGCCTACTGGCTACCTACTCGCTGCTCGCGCACATGTGGCTCTCTCTTGTCACTCGCACTCAGACTGCCAGTGCTGGCCTTTTCGCTTCTCGGCGCTGCGTTGTCTTTCGAACGTTTTGATGGCTTCTCAGAGTGTGAAATGATCGAACAGAAAAAGCTACATTGCCTCTTGCAACATTTCCTGCGGCTGCACCCCGCTGAACTTGTATAGGGCCAGAATGCCCCTCCTTCAGAGCGAGCGACGAAGGTGGAAGAGCGAGCTTTGATGAAGGCGTAGACCAGCGCGTGGCTGAGCTTCCCGTCGTCCTTTGCCTCGAGCAGAATCTGATCCTGTGAAGACGAGTCGAGGCGGAAACGAGTCGAGGAGATGTGAGAGGGAAGAGGGCAAGCTTGAGTGAGGCGCGCCGCGGAGAAAGGGGAGGGGCGAGGTCGTTTTCGGGGGCAGGTGAAGGGTAGTAATGGGGTTCATGTAAAAGACTAGGTTGAACTGGATTGATAAGTATTCGCCTGACCTCTCAAGCCTCATCGGCCGCAGGAGAGTTTCTCGCCGAGCTCGGTTCGCACTCGAAGGGTTGCCTCGGATGACTTTCTCAGGCTCTCCTCATCTCGGAAGCAGATTGGAGGGCGTTGAAAAGCTTACTGAGTCTGCTCACAATTCAGTCGACTTTGGAAGTTCCCTCACACTTCGGCATCGCCCTCGTCGAGTCTGGAGCAAGTCTCGGCGATGGCAAGGCGAGGGTCACGAAGGCGACTGAAGGCTGGACGGGGCCCGAAAGGGGAACAGAGTCATCGAGGTGTACTCTGAGCTTCTCCCAGATTCTTCGAGTCATTCGGAGCCCTCGCGAATGAAGCATCTGGAGCTGTCCTTCGCGGAGGCTCTTGAGCGCCGAGGGCTGGACTCCACACAGTACAAAACTTGCAGGATCTGACCGTCGTATCTGTATTGTACCGCTTCACCCCGCAATGTTACGCTTTACAGAGCAGTACAGGTACATCCTGTATCTGTATCGGATGAAAGAGCTGAGAGATGGGAGAGAAGCGGGCAAAGTCATCGCCGAGCTGGCTTTTCATCGCATAATGAGCTACATGCAGTGTTGCAGCTGATGTAGACAGCTAAATACAGCAAAAGTATAGCCTTCGGGGAGATGTACATGTTAATAGAAATTTTCCAGCGAGAAAAGTCGGCGCCGAATGGGAAAGAGTGAACTTCGAAGCGGATTGAACGCGCCTCGAGGGGTGCAAAATGGACGAGAACAAAACCAAATTAACCACTCGGCTACTCCAGCTATCAACTGAGAGCCCTGGAGCTGTTGCAAACCCAGGTTGAGCTTTGTAGACCTCTCACCGAGCGCCGAAGTAGCCACGGTCGACCCTCGGTTACAAACCAGACGAGTTTGAGTGACTGTGCTGTACTGTCAGTCATTGAGATAGGGGCTGTAATTTCCGCAGTAAATTACAGTACAGTCAGGATTGTACTTGTACCGTGTGGAGTCCAGCCGAGGGGAGTAGTCGGAGGGGCTGCGATGGCTGCAGATGATCAAGGAAAGCTCAACACCGGTCAGCGATCCCTGTGCTTCTCTGCAGTCGATTCAAGTGCACCTCAAAGTGCTTCCTGATGTGCAGTCGGTTGCAGTCGTGTTTCACTCACTCGCTTCGCTCTTTCAGCTCTCTTCGCCTCCTCCGCTTCAACTCGTCTGCGCTTCGACTTTCGTACAGCTGGACTGGAGGAAACTTCGGGACTCGCTCTGCCCTCAACAACCTACAGCACCCACCTCGAAGCTCTACAAGGATGGACAACTCAGTCGAAGCTCGCTCCTCGCCTCACTCTCAGCCCGACGAAGCTCCCCGCCAGCTCCCCTCGCTCCCGACCGAGATCCTGCAGCGTATCATCCAGCTCGCTCTGCCTCAACTCTCCTTCAAGACGTTCAGGGAGCGCTACGACATCCTCCTCAACTGCTGCCTCGTCAACAAGCTTTGGGCGGCGCTGGCGCAGAGGGAGCTCGTCAAGCACGTAGGCTTCTCGACTATCGCCCACAAGAAGCATTTCCAGTCTGCGAGAGCTACGCGTGCGGACGGACAGGGGATCAATCGGTCGCTGTGGTTGGGTCGTTGCAGCTCGTCCTCGCTCTCGGTGGGAAAGATGCTGAAGGGTGGCAGTGACCTTACCGCTCTCTACTACTCTTCGGAGCTGTATCCGCTGGATGTGTGCCTCCTGAAGCTCGTCACGGCTGCTCCAGGTGAGCGCCGAGCTTAACTCCCTTCGGACTTCGCGCTAAGCTCACTCTCTGTTGTAGACTTGCAGGTGCTTGCCGTGGACTTCTTACGCATCCAAGACATGCCGAGCACAACGCTTACCTTCAGTCAACTCCGCCGCCTCGCCCTCTCATGTCCGCCAAACATCGCCGATCTCAGCACCTTCCTCCAGCACGCCGAGCTCCCCCTCCTCGAAGACCTCGCCCTAACGTCCAGCGACAGCGACTACAACCGCAAGATGACGCAAGACGACCTGCACCTGCTCGGCCGAAGCATCCGCCGTCACGCCGACAAGGTCAAGCGTTTCTCTTTCGGCATGGTCCCTTCCTGCCGGCCTCTCTCCGTGCCACAAGATGTGTGGTCGAGCTTCACTGCGCTGGAGCATCTCGTACTCGACCACGAAGCGCCCGTCGACGCGATCCTCTCGTCCCTTTCCACCTCTCGGCTCACGAGCTTCCGCCTACGCTCGCCGTTCGAAGATGGCGAGAAGCCGAGGCTAAAAGGGCTACTCGAGGCCCTCCGCTCCCGAGTTCGCCCACTCGACTCCCTTTATGAGCTCGGTCTCCCCGTCTACAAAGCATCGGACGAGGGAAGCGAGGACGAGATTGGGCTGGTCGAGCTGTGCCGAGAGCGGGGGATGAAGATGGTCAGAAGGCAGACGTTCTCTCGTACAGACTATGAGGCGCTTCTCGAAGACTCTCTCGACTTTTGGTGAGTCGTGTCCCTCTCCTCGACTGGGCCTCCCCTCCCTCTAACGTCTTCCTTGGCTCTCGCAGACGACCCGAAGCTCGGAGCTCGATACTCGACGGCTAGAAACGATGGGGATCAGCTGCTGCACCTCGATGAAATGGTTGGCTCCCGCTCCGTTTGGTTCTGCAGTCGTCTTTGTCCAGCGCGGCAGAGAGCACGGTCTTCCATTCGAGACGAAGGACGTGCGAGACGAACACCGAGCGCCGAAAGAGACGTTCGCCGTCCTTCCGGCCTGCCTCCGAGCATCTGAAGCACTCGAGTTGTGATGCTACAACTTACTGCGAACGTCTCGTATCTGTGTCAAGAAAGCAGGGCGAGGGCGTGCATCCCATTGATGACTGGAGGGCCTCTTCCTCTCCCACTCCCTCCTCAACTCCCTCTTCTCTCTTTCCTTCCCTCTCTTCTCCCCCGACGCACCGGTTGCTCGCTGTGAGCTACTACGCTCTTGAGCACAGCAGTATCCGTGAACTGACCATCTGTCCTTCGCAGTTCCTCAAGGCTAGCCCTTCCCCTCACTTTAAGCCACTCATCATGCGCTCTTCGCTCGCCACCGCCGGTCTCTTTGCGACCACACTTCTTCACGTCGCCGGAGCTTCTTCTCACGATTCTCACGCACACGTCGATCACTCTCGCTTCGCCCGCCGGTCGGTTTCGAAGCGCACCACTCCCTACTCGCTCGACTGGAAATCTGCCGGCGAGTCCTTCTTCGACGCGTGGGACTTTTTTTACGGAGAGCGATCCGACGCACGGCACGGTCACCTACGTCGACGCCGACGCTGCCTGGGCTCGAGGACTAGTCTCCGTTTCCAACTCCTCGGCCGAAATCAAGGTCGACCACACCAACACACTTGCAAGTGGGGCATACCGCGACTCGGTCAGAATTACTAGCAAGAGGACGTTCGGTCTCGGCTCTCTCGTAATCCTCGACCTCGCCCGAGCGCCGTACGGCCCCGCTTCGTGGCCAGCTTTCGTAACTTGCTCTCGCCCTTCTCGTCGCTCTACGCCGCTGACCTGCCTCTCGTTTCTCAATCCTCTTTCAAGTGGAGCGTCGGAGATAACTGGCCTGCCGGAGGAGAGATTGATATCCTCGAAGGCGTCAATGAGTGAGTTCGAATCTGTTCTCCGTTCGCCGAGATCACCGAATTCCGTTCTTCGAGGCCAAGAGCTGATTCACGTCACTTTTTCATAGCGGCACGCTCAACCAATACACTCTACACACCTCTCCCGGATGCACCCTCACCTCTCCCATGTCCGCCAGCGGCCTCATCTCGACCACAACCTGCGACGCCACCGTCGACGGAAATGTCGGTTGCGCCGTTCTTGACACCTCGACGGCACTCTACGGCAAGGGGGTCGGCGAAGCTGGAGGAGTCATATTTGCCACCCTTCTCAGCGAGGAGGGCATCAGCATCTGGAGGTGGAAGAAGGCAGACGCTCCACTTGGGACGACCAACGGCAACCCTCATCCTGCCAAATGGGGCACGCCTGTCGCTCACTGGGCCGCCGACTCGTGCAACATGAGCCAATTCTTTGGTTCTCAAACGCTCACCTTCGACATCACCCTTTGCGGCGAGTGAGTGCTTCGCGTCGCCTCACCTAGCTTCGGGGCAAGCTCGGCGCTGATTGTTTGCCGTTTCCTCGCAGCTGGGCGGGTAGTGCCGACGTTTGGAGTCAAGCTGGCTACTCCAAGTCGTGCTCGGAGATGGTCCAAGATCCCACAAACTTTGTCAACGCCGTCTTCGAGATCAATTCGGTCCAGGTTTTCAAGCAGAGTTAGGGATAGGCATCAGAAGCTCCTCTTTGTAGCTGCTGCATCGAACGAAGCAAGTTGGTCTTGTTGCACTATCTCGGTGCAGGCGAGAGGTGTAGGGAGACATCAACGCTGCTTGACTTGGAACGTTGCGCGAGAAAATGAGCGCCGGGAGAGGGGCTTTGAGAGTATCGACCCCAAGTTCGCCACGGGGGTAAAGCAAGCCAGAAGACTGCCTCAATTCACCCATACTCACTCAGCTACAGGTCGTGGTGTCATCGCCTCCGACGAGCGACCTCTCTCGGCCGATTCGCCAGCCTCGCCTCTCTTCTTCCTCCTCCTCTGTCGGTCCTTGTCGTCTCGCCAGCGCCACTCGACGCAGTACACTGCGTAGAAGCAGTACTGTACATCTCGAACAGAGCTCGCCCGCCAGTTGTGACGCCCCCAGCGCTGCGCTAGCGACGAGGGAAGGTCTCTCACTCAACTTTCAGCCTCGTCGCCTGCGCCGCTGCTTCTACTCACGTGGAGTGGCATTTCATTGCTCGAACTAAGCTTTTCGAAACCACTTTATCGCTTCCATCGAACTCTTTGGGCAAGTAGGCTGAAGGCCATGAGCGAGAAGGGAGGCTGGGGGAGATGGCGGGTCGGCTCAGCTTGGCTGTCGCTGGTGCGGAGGGCCTGCGCATCGCGAAGGCAAAACCGGCTGGGAGGGACTGTTCTGCTCTTGGCTTCCTGTTCGTTCTTCTTCATCACCTCGAGCACCGGCGGCTCTCTGTGTAAATCACTCCCTCTGAACTCCCGGCCGAAGAGGAGCTGACGACCCTTCCTCGTCGCAGACCTCGTTCTTCTCCTCTTTCGCCACTTGCACCACTCGAGGCCGGACCTCTTTATCATCACCATCATGCTTACCTCGACGGTGGCCCTTCTCGCCCTCCTCACCCCCGTCTTCGCCTCCCCTATCAACCGTCGCGATCCCTCTTTCTCCGACTCCGCTCTCGCCGGTCACCCCCGTCGCCGCGCTCCCGCTTCATCAGACACGAATTTCAACGCTTCCACTGTTGGCCGAGCCAAGGTTGTGCCCCTCAACCCGAAGCGTGTGCTGCCGACGACGGGAACTTACGCCAAGACGTCGTCAACGGCTGCCGCCTCCACTACTACCGAGGCCAGCACTGCCAGCTCCTCGACATGGTCGGAAGTATCGAGTTGGTCTGAAGTCTCCACCACCCCTACCGCTACCACAACTCAATCGAGCGCAACTTGGACCTCTGTCACTCCTTCGGCGACGTCGACGGGCTACACTTCCCCCTTTGAGCTCGCTTGGTCGGCTTCAGGCTGGTCCTTCTTTGACTCTTGGGACTTCTTCCAATGGACTGGTGAGCTTTTCTCCTTGCGCCTCTCTTCTCCGTTCCCTCGGCGCTGACCCTCTCTTCTCTCGCCCGCAGACCCGACGCACGGTGCTGTGACCTACAGCGATCTCGGCACGTCTTGGGATCTTGGACTTCTCTCCGTCACGGAGAACACCGCCTCGCTTCGTACCGACAACTGGACGACCCTCGCTAGCGGGGTCAATCGCAACTCGGTCAGGATCACCTCCAAGGAGAAGGTCACCTCGGGCTCGCTCGTCGTCTTCGATGTCGCCAAGGCGCCGTTCGGAAAGTCGGTGTGGCCGGCAATGGTGAGTATTCGCCTCTTCAGCTCTTCGCTGACGTCGGCGCCGAGCTGACCCTCGCTCTCTCGTTCGCCACAGTGGAGTGTCGGCGACAACTGGCCTGCAGGAGGAGAGATCGATGTCTTTGAGGGAGTCAACAAGTGAGTCGAGACTGCTCTCGAAACTTCGCCGAACTCTCGCTGATCCCTCTTCAACAGCGTCGCCAAGAACCAAATGACTCTGCACACCTCGCCCGGCTGCACCCTCTCCAAGCCGATGAACGCCACCGGCACCATCCTCGCTACCGAATGCGACGCCACGCTCAACTACAACGAAGGCTGTGGAGTGCAGGACACTTCCTCTCGCTCCTACGGCTCGGGATTGAACAAGGCGGGTGGAGGAGTCTACGTCATGTACCAGGACGACAGCGGCATCGCGATCTGGTTCTTCCTCCACGACAACATCCCCGACGACATCAAGAACGGCACTCCTGCCTTCCGCAACTGGGGGCTGCCGAGGGCGCGCTGGGACGCCTCTTCCTGCGACATGGCCGAGTACTTTGCCGCCCAAACGCTCGTCATCAACATCACCATCTGCGGAGAGTGAGTCTCTGCAGCTCCTAGTCTTCTCCCTTGCGCTCAGATCGCTGACCGACCTCCCTTCGGCTTTCACAGTTGGGCTGGCTCTTCCTCCGCTTGGTCGGCTGCTGGCTACTCTGGCACCTGCGCTGAGGCAGTGATGGACCCCAACAACTTTGACGACGCCATCTTCGAGTTCAACTCGGTCAAGGTGTACTCGCCCAAGTGAGCGCTGGTCGCTCGGCGAGGGGGTTTGGAGAGGATTGGGAGCTCCGTTGACTGCTGAGCATCGACGTTGAGCGGGGAGAGATCCCCCCTTGGATTATCTTGGGCTGTTGTTAATGACTAGACTGGCTTTTCGCCTCACTGACGGACCCGAGAAGTGAAGCGAAACGGCGAGCAAGTCGGCGATGAGAAGGCTTAGGGGCCAATCTGCTCCCATCTCTCTGAGTGAATCCTCTTGTCTGTTCCAGCTGATTGGAGAGCTTTGCGTGCACTCAAAGCTGGTCTTTTTTGCGCAACTCAAGTGGTGACCTCGGAGGGGAGCCGAACAGCGCGCGTCCAGCTGGAGCGGGCGACGTCGAGCTGCTCGAGCTTCTGCCCTTCCCTTCCCGACTCGCTTCACCTCCGTGGCAGGATCCTGTAGTACACCACAGTACGAGCACACCTCTCCCGAGTGCTCCCTGTAGCCCTCTCTCCCTCTCACTACTGCCTCAGCTCTCGACGCATCTCTCTCCCAGGTCAGTCCGCCTCTCGCTCTTCGTCTCGCTTCGTCTCGCGCCCCGCCCGCTGCAGGCTGCTCTACTACAGCTCGAGCTGCTCTCTTGCTTGCCTGCGCCCTTCGCTCGGCTAGCTCAGAGGGAGAGCTCTGGCGGCGGGGTGCATTTCGAGCTGCGCTAGTCAAGGCGGCAGTCTGCCAGCTACAGCGGGCGCCAGGGAGCAGTGACGGCTGAGTTACAGAGTTTACTGACAGTTTCACTCGCACAGGGATATCACAGCGGAGCTCTGTACCACTTCACCCGCCGGACGCCGCCGACATCAGCCCGCCCGCTAAGCTCCCCCTCGAGGCCATCGTCCTACTCCAACCAAGAGCGCTCGCCAGGCCTACCTCAGAGCTCGGAGCGACTCTTCTACAGCGCAACTATTAGCAGCTTTACCGACAAAGCTACAGCCCTCGCTGTCTCTGGCTTTTGACGCGCGATCGACTCGCCAACCATCAGCAAGGTGCGTTGGAGCTCCCTGCACTTCACCGGCTTCGCTTGGAGCTATACCAGATAGCTGACAGCTTTTCTAGTGCACTACAGAAGTAGCGCATACCTACCGCGACTTCCAATCTCCCTTTCTCATCCACCTTCCCATTCGCGCTGCCTCTCGCCTCGCCGTCGACAGCAACAAGCGGAAAAGATGGCAGAGTCACCCATGTCGGACGACTCGCTGAGCTCAATTGGAGCATCTACCGAACCTCTCCCCGCCTCGGACGGTCCCTTCATCTCCCCTCCTTCCGGTTCGCACCCTGAGCCCCGTTCGCCCCCTCTCCCGTCAAGAAAACAACTCTCGGGCGGCAACGAGAGCGACTCGACGCTGACCGAAGTCAGCTCGAGCGAGGGTCGTGGAGGTGGTAGAGACGCTGAGGATGATGATGAGGACGACCGAGACGACGACAAGAGCGGCGCAGGGGAGCCAACCCCCAAGGCGCGGCCATTCAACGAGGCGCAGGTTCGTCGTCCACTCGAGGACGGGCTCAGCGACCTTTCATCGGCCAATGGAGGCTCAGAGGACGAAGCCGACGTCAAGCCCAAGGGCAACGCTCTCAAGCTCTCGACCAACTCTCCCCCTCGCGCCCTCATCGGCGAGCTCGTCGCTCGTCGCAACACCTCTCGCCCCGGATCCTACTCGGAAATCGACCAGGACGACGATCTTCTAGCAGCTACCCTCGAGGAGAAGCCCGCTTCCTCCGCCGACGAGGGAGATGAGGATGAGGTCAAGCGCGCCAGCACCAGCAAGCGCGGCGGCAAAGCGGCGAGGGGGACTCGCGGTCGAGGCCGAGGAGCTCGCGGTCGTGGAGCCAAGAAGGCCGCTCCGAGTCGCCGAGCTGAGAGCCCTCTTACGTCCGAGGACGAGGATGCCGAGGAGAAGGCGCCGATGGAGGACGCACCTGCACCTGTCGAGGTGGTCGTCTCGCCCCCTCGTGGGAAGGCAAGGGGTGGGAAGGCAGCACGTGGTGGAGCTCGAGGAGGAAAAGGTGGTCGTGGTGGAGCGAAGAACGCCTCCGCTGCAGCTGCCGTCGTCAAGTCGAGGTCTCGCACGGTAGGTCCTGCTCGGCGCTAGAGCTCATCGAGATCAAGCTGACCTTCTCTTTTCCTTCGAACAGCCCGAACGAGAGGCTTCCGTCCACTCCAACACCTCAAGCACCAGCCGCAAGCGACCACGCGAGGAGGACGATTCCACCGAGCCCTCCATCTCCCTCGACATTCTCCCTGAACTCCCTCCTCTCCCCGACCTCACCGCAGCAGACGAATCTGTCCGACCCGACGTCTCGCCCAATCCCAGCGACGAAGGCGAGAGGGACAGCACGAAGCCCGCCGACCCCTCCGCCGCCGAGCCTGATGAGGAGCCAGTGGCCGAGACGGATGCGATGGATGTGGATGCGGAGGAGACAGAGGTAGAACCTGTACCGGAGCCGGAAGTCGAGGCGGAGAGCGAGGAGAGCAGTCAGGTCAAGAAGAAGCCGGCAAAGAAGGGCAAGAAGGGGGGCAAGGGCAAGGAGAAGGCGAAGGATCAGGATCCCGAGGTCGACGAGACGGGAACGCCGATCGTGAGTGATCACGAGGAGGGTGAGTCTGCTGCCGAGTTATCATCCTCCCTTCGAACCGCTTGACTGACCCTCTCTGACCTCTTCGCAGCCGATCCAGACGACGCCTTCCTCCGCAAGCGCGCCGAGGCTATGGAAGCTCTCACTCGCATCGAGATCGAGTTTGCTCGTCTGCGCGATAAGCTCTACATCGAGCGAATGACTGAGGTGGAGAAGGAGCGAGTGGGCGTCGAGACTGGTGAGTGCCAACGACGACGACCGGTCTTGCCTCGCTGACCTTTCTTCTCGCACACAGGAACGCATCCCGAACTCATTCATCTGACTAAGCTCATCGAGATGCGCCGTACAAGGAAGCTCGAGCTCGCTCAGAAGTGGTTGGAGGGTCTCGAAGGAGCGTACGAGCGGCACAAGGAGGAGGAAGAGCACGCTATCTGGACTTATTGGGCGGTAAGTCGACTCGATCTGTTGTCCAGAGGCTCTGCTCACTCTCTTCATGCCCACAGACTGGACGCTCCGAGCTGCAGACGACGATGCTCGACGAGGCCAACTCGAAGCGGAGGAAACTCGAGCGCGAGAAGCGCAAGATGGATCGACCAAAGGATGGTGCGTCTGCACAGCGATATCGCTAGTACTGAGGCCTCTTGATTGACGTTGACTTGCTTGCAGACGGCCTCACTCCCCTCCTCGCTCCTCGACCGCTCCCCTCGATTCCACTTCACCACCACCGCCGTCTCGGCTTCGACGGCGAGTACCTCACCGAGGCCGACATCACTTGGTCACTCCGCCACGCCGACGTGCGCGCCGACCCAACCGTCAGCGCTCTCGACGACGATTCGACTCTGACCGACCTCGAGCGGATGGGCGTGAGTTGCCGGGTTTTTCGCCCAGCGAGCGCTTCATGCTGACCCAACCTTTCCCACAGCTTCGCGAGCCTGATCGCTACGCTGGACCCTACACCTTTGAGCAGCTCTACGGCCCTCAATTCGGTCAACCCGCCTTCGCCGATCCTCGCGCCGTGCCAGCTCCCTTCGGCTACCCAACGTACGACCCATCCGCCGTCCCTCAACACCACTTCGGAGGAGCTCCCTTCGGCAGCCTCCTTCCTTCCCTCCCCAGCACCGCTCCCCGGCCGCCCTCAAATCCCCGCTCGAGCAACTTCCCCAAGGAGATGGGCGGCACGGCGCCTGGAGCTCGCGCTTACGGGTCAAACCCTTTCCCCGACGCTTACGGACACGTCGACAGTGGAGTTCTACATGCTGCATCATGGCAGAAGCAGTCGAACGGACCCTTTGACGAGGATCGGCGGCGGCAGAGGACGCCCAGCGCGAGCGGGGGAGGATTGGCCGACTCGCTCGACATCGTCGCAGGGCACAAGGAGCGCGTAGCCGATGTCGAGGGAGTCAAGATCAACGGCCACAACACTCTCAAGCCTCGACCTTCCCTCGACGACCACATGGCGCACGCTCGCTCGCCGAAGGCTGCCAAAGCCAACGGTGCCGCTGTTGAGCGGGCTGCCTTCCTCTCCATCCCTTCCATTCCTCCCTACCGCGGTCCTCCCTCCTCTACCACTTCCAGCGCTCCCTCAGCTCCCGTCAACTCTCACGTCAATGACCCCGCCGCCGCCTCCGCCGCCCCGCCTCCACCTCAGACGACTCCGCTGCTCGGGACCATGGCGCTTAAGGCTGCACCAACACTCTTCGGTAGCGCACCAACAGAAGGAGCAGGAGCGTTTGCGCACTTCGGATCGGGTGTCGAGGGAACGGCAACGAGGGCAGCTTGAGCTGGGTTCGGGCGGGGCAACGGAGGACTCGGAGAAGGGTTCATTCTCGCACGACGGACGTTGGAGCGCTTTCCTATGTTGTAGCGATAATTCGGCGGTGTGCATCTCTTCTTTTCCCTCTACATGGTTGTAACGTACTTTCTGTCACTTCTCCGCTTCTTCAGCCGAGGGAGCCGATGCGAAATTGCTGCAGCTGAGTGCTCCGAGGCAAAGTCATCCCGCGCTTCTCAAGAAGTTCACGAGATCAGAATGCGACCCCTTCTCGTGTTTGCCTTGTCGTCAGTCGCGATCTGGATCGTTTATTGGAAGCGCGGAAGCTGGCCCCAAGGGGGAGGAGGGAGAGTCGAAGGTTGCTCTCCTGCACTTCATTGCTACACTTCATCACAGCACCAATGACTATTCACACAAGTCCCTGGCCCAACGTCGACCTGCCCGAAAGCTCTGTTTGGGATCTGGGTGAGCAGCTCCCTCCACTCGCCTCACCGGTCTCTCTAGCACTCCAGCCGGGGCCCGTCTCGTTCTCCGCTAACCCTGCTTCGCGATTGCAGTGTGGAGCAACCCCAACAATGTACCGGACAGCAAGCCTGCAGTGATTGATGGCTCTTCCGGGCGCGTATGGACGTGAGTTCGCTATTGTGCTGCAGAGCGAGCCTGCAGAGCGGGAGTCGGGAGAGAGACTGTTTTGACTCTTTCAATGCAGGAGGAGCGAGTTCAAGAAGGCCGCTCAGCAGGTGCGCATAGAGTCATAGCAGATAGACAGGTCTGAAGCTGACCTAATCGCCTACAGGCCGCTTACGGCTACCGCGATACCCTCGGGTTGCAACCCGGCGAGGTCGTTTGCATATTCTCGCCCAACTCGTGCGTTGTAGCTCACTTCAAGCCGTCATCATAAACCTACTGACACCCCGAATCTGCCTTATAGCTTCTACTATCGTCCGTTGTTGCTTTTGAACCCTTCAGCCTCTCCGCCGAGCTGACTCTTCTCGTCATCCTCGCCTCACCTTTCCCTCCATCAGATCTTCTCGTCATCGCCACACAGTGCGCTGGATGCGTGCTCTCGGGAGCCAATGCCGCCTATACCGCCAAGGAGCTCGAGCACCAGCTCGGCGATTCGTCGGCCGCCGTCATCCTCTGCCATCCCTCCGTCCTGGAGACAGCGCTCGCCGCTACTCGTGCTCTCGGATGGTCAAAGCAGAAACAGAGGGAGAAGATTGTGCTCGCTGTGCAGAGGGATGAGACGGGTCCTGCTGGCGACAGTGAGTTCTCTCGGCTCAGCTGTTCAATCGATCGAGCTCACCCCCGCTTGCCTTCGCAGTCTACAAGTCTCTCGCCGACATCATGACGAAGGAGATGACCAAGCCTCACCGCATCGCTAAACCCAGGGAGACGGTCGCCTACCTCGGCTATTCGAGCGGAACGAGTGGCAAAGCGAAAGGCGTTCGCACCTCGGCGTACAACATGACTTCGGTGCTCTCCATCCTCAAGCCGATTGATGCGACCAAGGATGATGTCCATCTCGCCGTCTTACCTCTTAACCGTACGTTCAAGCTCAATCCCGCTTCTCTTTCGCTGTCTCGGCGATCCTCATCCCGCCGAGTCGCCCCTTCTCGCCCAGCTCGCTGACACATACATGAATGAAGATATCTACGGTCTCACCAAGCTGGTCCACTGGCCAATCCTCCAAGGCCAAACCGTCGTCGTCATGTCCAAATTCGAGCTCGGCGCCTTCTGCTCCCTCGTCGAGCAGTACAAAGTCTCGGTCGTCATGCTCGTCCCCCCTATCGCCCTCCTCCTCGCTCGCGATCCCATCGTCGACAAGTATAACATGTCCTCCCTCCATCTCGTCATCTCTGGCGCCGCGCCTCTCGGTCCCGACCTCGAAAGGGACTTGGCTAAGCGGTTGAAGACGAACGTGACCCAGGCTTATGGGCTCACCGAGTCGAGTCCTACGACCCACTATTGTCCCATCGCTACGCCTACGCCTGGAAGTATCGGACCTCTCTTGCCGATGATGAGGGGCAGGATTTGCGATCCCGAGACGGGCGAGGACGTCAAGGAGGGAGAACCGGGCGAGATGCTACTGCAGGGTCCCAGTGAGTTGATCTCTTCATTCTACATGAGTCGCTCGAGAGCTCATTTCCGCTCCACCCATCACCAGACATCATGCTCGGCTACTTGAACCGACCCGAAGCCAACGCCGAGACGCTGTACGAGGACAAGGATGGGATTTGGCTCAAGACTGGCGGTACGTCTCTCCCTTACAACACCATCTACATGCATTCCCTTCTCCCTCATCCCTTCTCTCTGCTCACTCGCTTCCTCTCCTCTCCCCCTCCCCTCCCCCTCACCAGACATCGCCTGGGTCGACTCGCGCGGCTACTACTACATCACCGACAGGATCAAAGAGCTCATCAAGTACAAAGGGCTTCAAATCGCTCCCGCCGAGCTCGAGGGAATGCTCCTCGACTGTCCCTACGTAGCCGATTGCGCCGTCATCGGCGTATGGATGGAGGAGCAGGCCACCGAGTTGCCCAGGGCGTATGTTGTCCCTTCGGTGGAGGGCAAGAAGCAGAAAGACCCGGCAGGCGCGATTAGGGAGTGGGTGGATGGGAAGGTTAGTAATCATAAGAAGTTGAGGGGTGGGGTTCGGCTCGTCGAGTCGGTGCCAAAGTCGCCGTCGGGCAAGTTGTTGAGGAGGAGTGAGTTTCGAGGGTTTCTCTTCTCCCCCTCTCACGTTCGTTCAAAGCTGTGGCTGACCCCGACGTCTCTTCCTTCCATCTACAGTCCTACGCGAGGAAGCAAAGAAGGAAGCCGAGTTGGAGAAGCCGTTGCCTCAGGCCAAGTTGTAGATCGTCAGCATCGTACAGACCTAGAGATCCCGTTCTCCTATTGTAGATACTACAGAAGTTCGAGAATTATGTTAAGAAGCAGCACGAGCTCGAGAAGGTTGGGTGAAAGAGCAAGCAGAACCATCGCCGAGCTGTTTCGAATCGAAGCGGTGCCGGGGGTGTAAGGGCTAAGGGGAACAATGATATGACAGCATCTAGGTGTACACGGACCTCTCCCAGTTCAATTTCGAGCTCAAAACTCCATCGACTCGGCCTTCTCCTCTGTTCGGGCGCAAGGAGAGGTCGGGGTCAGCTTCCTATCTCTCCCACCGTCCCTCCCTCTCTTCTCGAACACAGATCGAAAACTCACCTCTCCTCCCCCTCACTCCCTCCTTCACCAACCCCTCCACATGCCTCTCAAACAACTCGACATAAGGCCTCAAGCTCGTCTTGTCCCAAGCCGTTTCTCCCGCTCCTCCAACATGACTAGCGCCACTGCGCGCGAGCTCTTCCAACTCCATCAAAAGTTGACCGACGGTAGGTACCGCGGAGGGGTCGAAGGATTCGACGCTGGAGGCGAGGAGGGGGACACAGACTCGGCCTGGGTTTCGGGGCGGGCAGGGGAGGTCAGCTGAGCTCTACTCGGTCGTTGAGCTCGGATTGGGGAGGGAGAGAGAAGGAGGGAGCAGAAGAAGAAGAATGAACGCACCAGTCCCCGGATGAATACAAAATGGTGACTTGAGCAAATGGTTCAATTTCTTGGACACCTCGGTATCGATGCGAGGGTACGTGTATTGGAGCTTGATGTCGTCGACGAAATCGCGGTGCTTGCGGAGGGTCTAATGGCGAGCGGGTGTGAGCGTTTGCGAGGAGGAGAGAGAGAGGGAGAGAGAGGAGAGAGAACGAACCAGCTCGTTGGAAGCTTTGATCTGTAAGAGACTCTTCCACCTCTCTGCTGAGCCTTTGGCAGGTGCAGCATCAAATTCCTTCTTGAGTTCCTCGGCGTGCTCTGTGTCATTAATCACCTTCGGTCAGCTGGTAACTCGGCGGAGGAGAAGGGGAGAAAGGCGAACTCACTTCGGTCAGGCAAGAGGGCGAGGAGCGTCTCCCACTGCTCGGGATCCTTGAAACAATCTTGATCCTCGAGGATGATGCGAGGGAAGTAAGAGTCGAGAGTCTTGAGCGCGCGTCTGTTGGGACCCTCGCCTCCACAAGGTCAGCGCCGAGCTCGCCCTCCCACTCCCCTCCCTCGTTGTACTCACGCCATGGAAGGATGCAACGGTCTCGGCAAGTTGACCTTCTTATCCTGCTTGGCACCACCCTTGATCACCTCAATGTAGTTGACGATGGCCCTTCTCTGGTCGTCCGAGAGAGCTAGAGCGGCGGGATCGGAAACCCAGCAATGAATTCCTCGACGACCGGAGTAGACCCAGAGGAGGTGGGAGAAACCAAAGTCGTCTAAAGAGGAGGAGGAGGGGGAAGGAGGTGAGCGAGAGGGAAGAGGCGAGAGGAGAGGAGCAACCTACTGCGAAGAGTCTCGTCGAGGACTTTGACGGCCATGGAGATGAAGCGCCAGCAGCGTTTGCACATGGCTTTGTCTTTGCAGCAGGTTCGGATCGAGTCGTCTGTTTGTTTGGGTCAGAAGAGGAGGAGAAGGAGGTCAGCGAGATTCCTGTAGCGTAGTCGCCTCGGGAGGAGAGGGGAGCTCACAATCCGTCATGTCGATATCGAAGACGAGCTCGCGCAGGAGCGGTTTGAACGCAGTCTTCATCAACACCTTCTTATCCTTGGGCTGTTTCCATCATCCTAAAGCATCAGCGAGGTCCTCTGATCCGCGCAAGCGATCAGGATTCAGAAACTGACCCTCCCCGAGTAGACGGGACCAATCTCGAAACGCGCGGGGTTGAGGCGTACTACATCCTTCTTCATCTCCTCGGCATTGGCGTAAGAGTTGTAACGGATGTACACGTCGTTTGGAAGGTTCATGGCAAACTCGCGGTGGGTGAATTGACGGGTTGGCACTGCGAAGGAGCGAGGGGGACGCGTCGCGGTGCGGAGGGGTGAGTGAGCTGGGATGAGAGCTGTAAGGCAGTAGAGAGAGGGAGAGGGAGAGTACACACACCTTGACCGTGGTTGAGCCAGAGGAAGAGCTGTTTGAAGGGGAAGCAGCGGCGGTAGTAGGTGAGCATCACGAAAGGGTTGGATAGGTCGCTCATGGTCGCCAAGGTGGCCTCGGCAGAGCTGTAGCGTGGTACAGAAGATCAGCTTGTGAGCTCGAGAGAGGTGTAGTAATACACTGACGGCAGTTTTGGCTTGTCATCGTCGGCAAAGAGGTCGTCGAGAGCTGCGAGGAGAGAGAGAGCGAGGAGAGAGACGCGTGAGTTGTGAAGAGGTGTACAAGAGAGAGGGAGAGGGTGAAGTTACCTGGGCCATCCTCTGGTTTGACTGTTGAGCCATTCTGTGGTAGTAATCCTGGCATTCGAGACGATTCGGAGAGAGAAGCAGCAACAGAGCGGAGAGCAAGAAGAGTCGCGTCGAGTGGAAATGAAGTTGAGGCAGCAGAGTCAGCTACACAGGGAGAGTGAGAGAGAGAGGGCAGGCTGTATTACAGCGGATTCACTCTTGAACACTGAATCTGTTCGCCTCTAACCTGCTCCCCTCTGCTGGACGACTCGGGAGCGGCCCCTTTGCAACCTCTCCCTCTCTCAGAGCTCAGAGCGCGACTCCAGGTGCTGCTGCTCGGTTGCTCTCCGCTCTTTCACTTGGATCTCACGACTTTCGACACGAACCACGACTGGAGAGGGATTCAACTTGTAGGTAACATTGTATCAACCTACAACTTATCCCTTGCTCAGTCTTAATCCTTTCAAGCAGCGCTTTGGACCCGCTGGGACCTCCTTCGTTTCACTCAACTCCAACACCTCTCGCCCTCGCCCTCGCCTCGCCTCTCCTCGCCCTTCCAGCTCAACTCGGGGCTCACTATCAACCTACACAATCAATCTCACGCTATTCAACTCTACCCCCCCCTCTCGCCATCTCCAACACCTTGCATTCGAACAACCCAAGGACGATCCCTTTCTCGTCCGACACCGATTCCGCCGAGTACGACCCCATCTCTGCACCCTCTTCACGCTCTAGAAACACTTTCAAACTAATCGGTAACACCCACCGTGAGTCCTCGCCTGCATCTCACTCATCTGTACCGTCCGCTCACCGCTCTGTCTCCTCGCCCGCGTCTCTCTCTCTCGTGTTTTCCCCCTTCCATTTCGATCAACTGCAGCCTTCGCTCGATGGCGCCGTCCATCGTCCTCCCTACAGAGGGAACATCATCATCCCACAACGGCCCCCCTTCCCCTACCCCTTCCGCCCGCTCCAACCGGTCCTTCCTCGACGAGGATCCCTACCCCGATGGCTCCCTCCGTCGCGGCTCCTTCTCCTCCGCGCACGCGACCCCGCCCTCCGCTTCACCACAACTAGGCGGTGGAGACTTGCTCGCCAAACTCGAAGGTCTCCTCAACTCCAAGGCCAACGAGATTCACCTCGCGGGACAGCTGGGCGCGGCCCTCCTCCAACAGCAGCAAGAGCTCGAAACGCGCATTCGGGAACTCGCAGAGGTGCAGCAGAGCTTTGCTTTGTCGCCTGCTGGGCAGCGACGCGCGCGAGGGACGGGTACCGCCGAGGATAGCGATGGCGAGAAGGAGGTGGGCGAGGAGACCAAGCGCCGACTTGAGGAGTTGGAGAATGACCTCAAGCAGTGGGATGAGAGTAATTCGGGCATGTACCAGACGGTGGGGATGGCCGCTGCTCAAGGTGTACCTTCCATCGACGCGCTCCAGAACGGCGACGACGGCCAGCAAACTCCCCAGCGCCGACCTTCCGCCACCTCCTTCCATGACCCCTCCGACCCCTCCTTCTCTCACCTCCGTCAACGTGCCCCCTCCCTCTCCCACCCCGACGCCTCTGCACCCCTCGGCCTCCTCCTCGCCTCCTCTTCGACCCACTCGGCGATGGACCCCTCGGCCTCTCGTCGCGCTCGCAACAACGCGCAACACCGCAACAACGACATCGAACTCGCCACCGAGATTGGGCAGAGTTTGTTGAGCGAGGTGAGGAGGCTCCAGGCGCTGTTGGCCGAGAAGGAGGAGCACATCAAGGAGATGCAGAAGGAGCGCGATGCCGTCGAGAATGAGCTCGAGAATCAGAATGTCAGTAGGAGGGTCATTGAGGAGAGTGTCGGTGAGTGTTGCATGCTCTTTTCATCTACCTCGTAGACGCACGACTGACCCCCCCCCTCCCCTTCTCATCGCCGAGCGTAGAAAAGTACAAGGAGGAGAACTGGAACCTCGAACTCGCGTCGCAAGAGATGCGCCACGCTCTCACCGACGCTCAATCGGCTCTCCAAAAAGCCGACCTGGAACGCACGCGCGCGCTCAAGGACCTCTCCGCCACGCTCTCGTCCCTCGATTCGCAAAAAATCGAGACCGAGAAGCTGACGGCTCAACTCGAGTCGCTTCGCGCCAAGCATGAGACGGACATGGCGACGATGAGGAAGCATACTGCGGGGTTGCAGAGGGAGAAGAGCGACCTCCATTCTACGCTCGAGGGCCTCAAGACGGAGTTGGCTACCAAGTCGCGAGGGATTAAACGGTCGGGATCCAAGCAAGAGGGGATTGAGGGCCTCGGAGGAGATGGGGACGGTCGATTCGAGGATGAGGAAGGGTTGGAGGAGGAGGATGGGGAGGATGTCTTCCGCGGTGGAGCGAGGAGGAAGACGGGCGAGGGATTCCTCCCTGGGTCGCCGGGCGACTTGTTCTCCGAGTACGGCGGCGACGACGTCTCCTCCCCTCAAGGCTCCCCAGCATTCCAACGCGACCCTCTCACTTTGGACGACGATTCGCTCAAATCGGGACTCGCTCATGCCCAGAGGACCATCGCGACGCTTAGGACTTCGTTGGCGAGGGAGAAGGCGGCCAAGATGGAGTTGAGGAGGCAGTTGGCCGGCGGGGCGGGGGCGGGAGGGAATGATAGTTGGGAGGAGGAGAGTGAGGTGGGGACGCCTGTTAGGAGTGGATTGGCGTCCAGTGGTGGTAGAGGGAGTGCGAGGGGGAGGGGGAGCGCTAGTAGAAGGGGTGGAGCGAGGGGAGGAGCAGCAGGAGGAGGAGGAGCCCATGGACCGAGTCGCCTGGCCAAGGAGTTCGCCGGCGATTCTTCCATCGACTCGATTGATGAGGAGGAGGTTGTCGATTCGTTCGATTCGCCGGGGGATGGAGCTTCCATCTTTGAGCATCACTTCCCCGGCGCCGCGGGAGGAGGAGGAGCGGGAGAGGAGGACGACATGCTCTCCGAAGGGTTCGATTCGCCCATCCCTCCCACTCGCCCTCGTCATCGCAGCCACAACAGCGTCCACAGCATCGATATGGACCCCGCCTTCGCCCACCACCAATCGGACGATAACGCCAGCATCCGCTCGCGAGACTCGTACGCTCCTCAATCGACCCTCGCCGATGTCCTCGGCTCCAATGCCAATGGACGACCCGCCAGTATCGTTTCCTTCAACAATAGGAGCAACAGGCCCACGTCCGGCATGTTCAACGGATTCGATATCGAGCAGGAGGCGTCGATGGATTCGATCCCCCATCCTGCGCCCCTCGTTTACTCGGACGTCGCTACCATGACCGATCCGCTGCCCGAGCCGGCTCTTCTCGGTGAGTTCGGACTTTGCTACAGGCTGACGTTGAAGAAGTGAAGCTGACCTCGTCGCCCTTCCGACCTTTCTCCTGCAGAGCAACTCAAGGGGGAGCATTCGCTCCTCGTCGCCGAGCACTCGTCGCTCAAGGAGGGTCATTCGCTACTGCAGGAGCAGCACTCGTCGCTCCAGAGTGGCTTCTCGCAACTCGAGAGCGAGCACTCGTCGCTGAAGGATGGCCACTCGAGACTCGTCGAGGAGCACTCGACACTCAAGGACGGCCACGATCAGCTCGTCAACGAGCTCGCCGAGCTCAAGGATGGTCACGCCCAGCTTCAAGACGGTCACTCGCGACTCGTCGAGGAGCACTCAACGCTCAAGGACGGCCACTCCCAACTCGTCAACGAGCACACCCAGCTCCAGGACGGCCACGTCCAGCTCGGCGACCAGCACTCGCAACTCTCCAACGAGCACGCCGAGCTCAAGGATGGTCACTCGAAGCTCTCGACCGACCACTCCTCCCTCCAACTCTCGTCCAAGGAGCTCGCCGCCGCCCTCGCCGCCGCCCAAGCTCTTCACCAGCAAGCCGACTCGGCACACTCTCGCGCCGTGGAGGAGCACTCGGCTACCCAGGCGTCCCTCAAGCAGATCGAGGAGGAGCGGGCGAGCGCGCTCAAGGACCTCGAGTTGACCCGCGAGGAGCTGCAGAGGATCGACGGCGAGCGGACTGGCGCCCTCGCCGATCTCGCTTCTACGAGGGAGACGCTCAAGAAGGTCGAGGAGGAGCATGCTCGCGCTCTCGGCGATCTCGCGTCGACTCAGAAGACCTTGGAGGACCTCCAGGCCGAGCACGGTCGAGCTCTCGAGAACCACTCGGCGACCAAGTCGACTCTCGACAAGGCCAACTCGGACCACGCCGCAGCTCTCAAGGATCTCGCCACCGCCGAGGAGAAGCACCAGCAGACCGACTCGGAGCGCCTTCGTGTCCTCGCCGAGCTCACCGCCCTCCAGGCTACGCTCCAGCAAGTCCAGGCCGACCACTCTCGCGCCGTCGACGAACACTCTTCAACCCAGGACACGCTCAAGAAGACCGACGCCGAACGAGCCTCCGCCCTTCAAGACCTCGCCGCCGCTCGCGAGCAGCACGAGCAGACCGTCGCCGAGCACTCTCGAGCTCTCCAGGACCTCACCAACACTCGTCAAGCGCTCGACGAGCATCGCTCTGAGAAGGAGAAGCTCAACGAGGAGCTCGCCGCCCTTCGCGCCATCCCCGTCGTTCAGACGGCCGAGGTTGGCGTCTCGACCGATCCTCTCGTCGTTCCCCAGGGCGTCGAAATGGAAGTGCAGACGGACCCTCTTCCCGATTCTACCCCCATCGCCGCTTCAGTCCCCTCCTTCTCGACTCCCACCTCGAACCGCGCCGGCAGGATGGAGGATCGCGCCCTCTCCAACCAGCCCTCCCTCTCCACCCTCGGCATTGGCAAGCTCTCGTCCTTCTTCGGAGCCGCCAAAGCCAAGGAGGAGATCCCTCCCCTCCCACAGGACGACACCCTGCGCTCGTTCGCCGGCATCGAGGGACTTCGTCGCGCTCCCGCCGAGTCTGACAACGAGTCGGAGGACACGGACCGCGCGATGGAGACGGAGACGGAGACGGATGTCGAGTTCGAGGATGCGAGGGAGTCGATTGGAGCGCCTACGCCTACTGGATCGGACGGCCACAACCGCTCGGCTTCGCTCAACGACTTCCACTCGGTTCGCTCGGGACAGTCGACGTTCGTGACCGCTGGCAGTGAGGCGGGTCGGGACGACATGGACAGCGAGAGTGAGCTCGAGGTGTTGAGGGAGTCGCCGCAGAGGTACAGGGCGAGCAGGAGTCGAGGAGTCGGGTCGAGTGCCAAGGAGTCGACGCCTCGTCAGCCTCTGGTCGTCACCACCGACGCCAGCATGCAGACGGAGGAGTGGAAGCCCGAGCCCGTCATCGTCTACCGCACCGTCGCCACCAACGCTGCCGCTTCACCCGCCCCTCAGACGCCCTCGACTGCTGGCTTCGCCACCGCCCCCTCCAAGCGCGATTCGATCAACACTTTCGGTCGCGCCGAGTCGCCGGATGCTCTTGACGAATCGGCTGCCACCGCTACCGCCTTCCTCGGTGGCGCTGGCCTCGCCACTGCCTTCGCCGACCGTCCTCTCTCGCCCGAGGATCACCTCCGCCCCGAGTCGGCTCTCTCCTCCTTCTCGCAGGCGACGGACGACGTCGACAGCCTCGCTCCTCAGTCGGTCGTCGACGTGGTGGGGGTACCCGCCCTCACCTCACTCATGGGCCCTCCTCCCACGCCCAGCCGGCACTCGACTCGCAACGCCCTGCGCGCCAACACCATCCCGCGCAAGAGCAACCTCTCGTCGGCCTCTTCGGCCTCGCTTCGTCAGCCTCCTCCTCGCCCTACCTCTCCTCCTCCCGCCGATCTCCTCTTCCGCGCCCAATCGCCGACCTTCGACGACGACTACCAGAACCGTCGCCCCGTCAACAGCCTCCTCGCTCCCGGCATGGCCACGAGTCGCTCGCAAGGGTCGAGCGTGCTCCCTCCTCCTCCTCGCGGATCGGCGTCGTCGCAGAACCTTCGCGTTCGCCCTCAGACGTCGATGAGCATGTCCGAGTACGCCAACTCGCAGGCGCAAAAGGCGGCCGATCGCTCCAGGCAGTCTCGTACACCTCGTCAAGGACCTTCCTCCTCGGCCGTCTCCATCTCGGAACTCAGCATGCACAGCGACATGTCTCGTCGCATGTCGATGGCCTCGGACCGCACCAGCGAGGGAGGTTTCGATGGCCCTCCTCCTCCTCTTCGTTCGGCGGGCGACTCGACCGATCCTCAAGTCATCCATGCCATCACTCAGACGATGATCGGAGAGTTCTTGCACAAGTACACTCGTCGCTCGCTCGGCAAGGGTCATTCGGAGAAGAGGCATCGCCGCTTCTTTTGGGTTCACCCCTACACCAAGACCCTCTACTGGTCCTCGGCCGACCCTGGAGCGCAGAACACGAACCAGTCGAGCGCCAAGAGTGGTGGGTTATTCTTCACGTCTCTTTCTCAAAGCTTCAAGCTGACTCTCCCCTTCGCCGATAGTCTTCATCGAGGGCGTTCGTCAAGTGCTCGATCCCAACCCCAACCCTCCCGGCCTGCACCAGGGCAGCATCATCGTTAAGACGCCCAACCGCGAGATGAAGATTACTGCCAGCACCCGAGAACGTCACGACATGTGGTTCAACGTGAGTCGTCGCCTTCGCCGAGCCCTCTCATCGCATTGCAGCTCGCTGACCTCGACTCAATTTCTGCGTCCATCATATAGGCCATCAACTACCTGCTCGCTCGTCCAGACGTCCCTGGCACTCCTGGTCCCGCTTCTCGCGCCGGCACTGGCCCATCCTCTCCCGCCACCCAGTCCTCGCGCAAGTCCGCTCCCGTCGACTTCGGCACCACTCCCAACTCTCGCCTCTACAACCTCACCTCCCAATCCGACTCGCGCCTCACTCCCAAACCATCTCGGGGTAGTCGCATGTCCCAGTCGGTCGGTCGCGCCTTCAAGCGCTCGGGAACGGCAGCAGAGGAGTACGAGAGGCAGACTGCTTTTGGCTCGCCGAGGTCTGTGAGGACCTACTCGGGTCTCATTGGCGCCGACGAGAGTATCGAGGTGGTGGATCGAAGCGAGATCCCCGTCGATTTCGACGACGATGATGATGGATACGAGGGGCTGGAGAATGTGAGGGCATGCTGTGGAGGCAAGCATGATGTAGGCTCGCTCGGTAGGAGAGCAGGAGGTCACCAGTGAGCTTCCCTTTCGCCCGAGCTTCGTTCTTCTCTCGCTCGGCGCTGACCTCGGACTCTCTTTCCTCTTAGCCACCACCACCGCCACTCTCACTCTCACCATTCGGACACCGAATCCTTCGCCACTCCTCTTCAGACGCCCAGCGCCAGCCGCTCTCGCTCCAAGTCGGCCGCTACGGGCGCCAGCTCCTTCTCTCGGCGCCTGCCTACCACCTCCTCCACCTCGGCCACCTCCTCGCCATCCCGCAGGAAGCCCGTTCCTCCACTCGAGCCCAATACACCTCTCACTCCACTCGCCATCAATACTGGCGCTCGTAGGCAGCCTTCAGCTCCTTGAGCCGACCGACTCGTCCCCCTTCTCGTTAGTTCCTCCCTTTCGCACTTCTCTGCCTTCTCGATAGCTCGTTTCTTTAGTCCCGACTGTTCGTTAGCACTCTAGTCTGTCTGCACTCGATTTCTTTGATTAACGACCCAAGCCACTGACCACAAGTTGAAGAGGGGAGAGTGCTCGCGAGAGTCGTTCGACTCCTACCATCATCTAGCCTACAGACTCTCCGACTGCTTCTACGCTTCGCAACACCTCATTCGAGGTGGAACTTGCTCTCCTGCACCTTCCCGTCTTCCCACTCGACCTCTCTACATGTCAGCCGACGCGAGCTCCCCCTCAGTCGCCAGCTCGAGCACGGCAAGCTCTCCCGCTCCTTCGCAACAGCCGCCACGGAAACACAAGAAGGCTAACCTGCCTTTCCTGGTACACCAGAGGTACTTGGCTCGTCAGGCAAAGGAGAAGGAGGAAGCTGCGCGACGCAAGGCCGCCGGATTGCCACCTCTGCCGCCCAAGGGAGCGCCACTGCTCTGGATCGTGCTCAAGTGGACGGTGTTGGCGCTGGTGACGAGTAGCTTCTTGTCGAGGTCGGCGACGGGGACGTGGAACTGGGGATACGAGGGCAAGTACGACAGCTTGGCCAAGGTGAGCTCTGGACGGTGATGTAGGGGATGCAGAGTGCGCTGACCGAGCTGAGTGTTGACAGATCTACGAGAGCCTGCTGCCCACGCCTCAAATATACCTCAGCGAACAGCAACTCGCCCGTCACGACGGCACCGACCCGGCCTATCCCATCTACCGTGCGCTGCAGTCATCTCTTCGGTTCGAGGGCATCACTGACTCGCTCTCACAGTCGCTCTCGATGGTGACGTCTACGATGTATCCTCCAGCGCAAAGACCTACGGTCCCGGCGGCGGCTACAACATCTTCGCAGGCAAGGATGCCGCTCGGGCCTTCGTTACGGGGTGCTTCAAAACCCATCTCACCCATGATCTTCGTGGGTTGACGGAGAAGGATCTCGGGGTGAGTTTTCGGAGCATTGGGAGGCAGGAGAGGCGAAGGAGATGGCCCAAAGTGCTCTCGCGAAGCTCGGCGCTGACCATTCGATCGCTTTGCAGTCGCTCACGCACTGGAAGGGCTTCTTCGCGAATCATGGTCAGTAGTTGCAACATGCGCGAGTACCTCATGCTGACTTCTCCGCCCGACAGCCACCTACAAGAGGGTCGGCCGCGTCGGTCATCCTCCCATCGACCCCTCAACGCCGATTCCCGCCCCTTGCAACGCCAAAGCCGAAGGAGGCGCCATCTGATCGATTCTGTGGCTTGTATTGAAGTGCTTTGCTTGCCTACACCCTCGAGAGACTTGTCCAGTCGAACTTGAGAGCTGGGAAAGGCGAGCGTACAGGGTTGGCCTCGTCCTTCATCGACGATGCTACACCTACCAGCACGAACAGCGCTCCGAACAGCCCGACGAGCAGTAGCAAGCGCTCCTCTACGCACCCTCTTCGGCTCTGCACCCTCACCACCACCAAAAGCGCCCTCCGCCTCTTCCACCACAACCAACACCATCTCGCCCGATGAGATTGCCCACTTTTCCAAGCTCTCGGCGCACTGGTGGGATCCCACAGGAGAGTTTGCTCTGCTGCATCGCATGAACCCGGCTCGGATTCAGTTCATGAGGGAAACGTTGCTGAGGGAGAGGGAGTTGGAAGGCGCAAAGTGGCTCGAGAGCAAGGATGTGTTGGATGTCGGATGCGGAGGTGGGATCTTTGCTGAGGTGAGTTCTTTCGAATGTCTAGCACTACGCAAGCTGACCTAGCGTACAGGCCATCTCACGGCTCGGCGCGAGGACTCTCGCCATCGATGCTTCGCCGGCCAACATCACCGTCGCTCAAACGCATGCTTCCCTCGACCCCTCCTTCACCGTCGCTTCCTCTCCCATCCCACCACGCACGACCGCCGCCCCTTCCACCGCTTCAAGCGTGGGCAAGAACGCTCTCGAGTACCGCCATTGCGCCGCCGAGGACCTCGTGCAGGAAGGCAAGCAGTTTGACGTTGTCTGTGCCATGGAGGTGATCGAGCATGTTGAGGACCCACGAGGCTTCCTGGACTGCCTTTGCGAGCTCACCAAGGTGCGTCGGCGGCTCGCTTTCTCCTTTCTCTCACTCTCGGACTGTTTTTCGGCGCCTCCCTTCGCAGCCCGGTGCACCTCTCCTCCTCTCCACCATCTCCCGCACTCCTCTTGCCTCTTTCCTCACCCTCACCATGGCCGAGGACGTCCTTCGTCTCGTCACCCCCGGAACTCACACCTATAGCAAGTTCATCAAGCCCGAGGAGCTGCAGGCCTACTTCGAAGAGAAGGGCTGGACGCATATGGAGCGTCGTGGGTGCATCTACGACCCCATCAAGGGTGGCTGGCGGTTGCTGGGCATGGGTGAATGGGGAGGAATGGGCGAGCTGGTCAATTACTTCTTCTCGGCTCGCAAGCCGCTCGCTTGAAGGCTGTTGTCTCAACGCAGACAGTCCATCAATGTTACAACACGATACGGCGAGAGAGAGGGAGAGCTAAGCAAGAAGTTCAAAGAGTGGCTTTGGGAGGGGAGGATGGCACTGCCTCGACCTGGCCCTCAGCGCCGTCGAGCTTGACCCGGCTAACCTCCTCGGCCAGGCTATCGACACTCTTGTCCTCCTCTACCTTCTCCACCACAGCCGCGATGACCTCCTGCTGCTTCTCCTCAGGCTCGACTTCCTCCTTGGCCTTCTCGACCTGGGCGGAGGGTGCCACATCGCTCTTGTCCAGCCTACCCTCCTCCTCCTTCCGCCGCTCCTCGTCCAACAGCTTATTCTGCCTCTCCATCAACTCCTCTAACTCCTGTTCCCACCCCAACTCCCTGCAGAGCTTCCTCACGCCCTCGTCCGTACTGCCCAAGAACCGGACATCGCGAATGCCCTCCTTCCGCTTCGTCACGCCCTCGAAATCGAATCCTTCTGCCTCGGAGACGGCAGAGAAGAAGCGAGTTCTGGGTTGTTCGACCTCGCCGACCGACTCGAGGTTGAGGAGGAGCCGGGGGCAGGTGTCGGGGACTCGGTGGACGAGGGAGGCGAAAGGCTGGACGGTGAGGGAGGTTCCGAGGACGATGAGGAGGTCGCAGGTGGCGAAGTCCTGGTGCATAGCGAGGAGAGTATTAGCTTTCATCGAGGAGGGATGAAGGGGAGAGCGAGCAACGCACCGAGATGCGGTCGAAGAAGTGCTTCGGGAGCCCCTCCCCGAAGAACACAATCTTGGGCTTGACCTGCAGAGCGTTGTTGGACAGATCAGCGAGTCTCAGCGAGCTGCGACAGCGAAGCAACGCACGAGAGCCCCGTCGTTGCCTTGGCAGTACGGCTCGGTGCAGTAGACCACCTCGCCTCGCTCAATCTGAGGCTTGATCGACTCCTTCGTGTAAACCTTCTTACACTCCAAGCACTCGGCTTCAGCGAATGAGCCTGTGAGTTGTAGCGTCGTCAGCTCGGCGCTTCATCGCAAGCGCGAAAGCCGAGAGAACGAACCGTGAGCCTCGATGATGAGCTCCTCGTCCAATCCAGCTATCCGCTCGAGGGTATCGATATTCTGAGTGAATCTGCGGAGGTGAGAAGATCAGTAGACGTCTCTGATGAACAGCACGAGGCCTTACACCGACTTGAGCACCTTCTTCTCATGAAGCAGGCGGAAGAAGTAGTGAGTCGGCGTCGGGTTGAAGTTACCAGGGTACAGCTCTTTGGCCAGAGCGTAAAAAGCCTCGGGCTGCTCTACAAAGTAGTCGATGTCGAAGATGGCCTCGGGGCTGCCAGACGGCGAGAGGGAAAGGATCAGTTTGAAAGCTGGAGAGCTCGTGCGAGGAAACAGGCGCACTAGGGCAGCGAGTACTTCTCCAGGTTGGCGTAGAGACCAGTCTCGGGCGAGCGGAAGTCGGGGCTGAAGAGGGCGAGCAGGGTCAGCATCTTTGCGATGATGTTGAGCTGCTCGCTCTACTCACATGCCTGCAGAGGTACTAATGCCAGCTCCAGCCTGTAGATATGGATATCAGCTTTATCATTCTGCATTGCCGATCCGTTTCACTCACCATGACAATGACCCGCTTCGCTTTCCCAGCTTTGATCAGCCCCGCCACATCCTCCAAGCCCGGCTGCTCGCCATGCTTGACGCCAGGAAACGTCTGTCTCGTCACTTGAGCAGCAGCCGCATTCGAGCTCGCCATGAGCGCCGTACGAGCCGAGTTGAAGAGACGACAAAAGGCGGAGGGCGGCGTCTCGTCGTCGACGGGTGGTAGAGTGCACGCGGGGTACTGTGGGCGACGAGAGGGTATGAGGTCCGCTTCGGAAAGATCTACAGTATCGAGGCTGAATGCGGTCGCCAGCGCGAGGGTGAGTTGACGGTGAAGTGGTGGAGAAAGAGCCGTAGCCGAGCGATTTCGTCGAGGATTGGACGCTACAACTCGTCGTGTGGGCCCGTTGCAGCTTCGTGATTTCTCTCCTCTCCGAGTCCTCAGTCACTTACAAACTCCAACCGAAGACGCCGACCGCTCCATGCCACTCTCTCGGCGCAAGCTCCCTCTTGTCTCTACACTGAACAGCGGTCGGCTCGCCCACGGCAAAGGCGCCAAATGGATGAACATTTCAAACGTTCTTTCGCCTTTCCTGCGCGAATCTCTTCTGTTCCGAGTCCAAAGGGTTGCTCGGCGATCTCACCCGTCCTCTCCGCCCCTTTCGCTTGACCTTCGCATGCTACGGGCCGAGCTCAACGTGAGAGTCAAAAGGAAACCAAGCACTTCATCGGGGTGCAGCAGCTAATCCCCATCGTTTCTAGCCGTCGAGTATGGAGCTCCGAGCTTCGTGTCGTCTGCGAGTCGGGAAAGAAGTTAGAGGGAGGAGAGGCGCAGTCGAGGAGAGGGACAAGACTCACCAAAAGTCCAAAGAGTCCTCAAGAAGCGCCTCATAGTCTGTACCAGAGAAAGGCTGCCTTCTGAGCATCTTGATCCCCCGCTCTCGGCACAGCTCGACCAGCTCAATCTCGGCCTCGCTTCCCTCGTCCGATCCTTTGTAGACGGGGAGACCGAGCTCAGAAAGGGATTCGAGTGGGTGAAGTCGGGAGCGCAGGGCCTCGAGTAGCCCTTTCAGCCTCGGCTTCTCGTCATCTTCGAACGGCGAGCGTAGGCGGAAGCTCGTGAGTCGGGAGGTGGGGAGGGATGAGAGGATCATGTCGACGGGCGCTTCGTTTTCGAGCACGAGAAGCTCCAGCGCAGTGAAGCTCGACCACACATCTTGTGGCAGGGAGAGAGGCCGGTAGGAAGGGACCATGCCGAAAGAGAAACGCTTGACCTTGTCGGCGTGACGGCGGATGCTTCGGCCGAGCAGGTGCAGGTCGTCTTGCGTCATCTTGCGGTTGTAGTCGCTGTCGCTGGACGTTAGGGCGAGGTCTTCGAGGAGGGGGATCTCGGCGTGCTGGAGGAAGGTGCTGAGATCGGCGATGTTTGGCGGACATGACAGGGCGAGGCGGCGGAGTTGACTGAAGGTAAGCGTTGTGCTCGGCGTGTCTTGGATGCGGAAGTAGTCCACGGCAAGCACCTGCAAGTCTACAACAGAGAGTGAGCTCAGCGCGAAGTCCGAAGGGAGTTAAGCTCGGCGCTCACCTGGAGCAGCCGTGACGAGCTTCAGGAGGCACACATCTAACGGAGTCCTCTCAGAAGAGTAGTAGAGAGCGGTGAGGGCACCGGCTGCCTCCAGGATTTCTCCCACTGAGAGCGAGACGCCGCTAGCCCGACTGAGCCAGAGCGACCGATTGACGCCCTCTCCCTCCGCACGCGCGGCTTGCGCAGACTGAAATTGCTTTATGCGGGCGATAGTCGAGAAGCCGACGTGCTTGACCAGCTCCCTCCGCGACAGCGCCGCCCAGAGCTTGTTGACGCGGCAGAGGACGAGGAGGATGTCGTAACGCTCCCTGAACGTCTTAAAGGCGAGTCGAGGGAGGGCGAGCTGTATGATACGCTGCAGGATCTCGGTCGGGAGCGAAGGGAGCTGGCGGTGAGCTTCGTCGGGCTGGGAGGGAGGCGAGGAGCGAGCTTCGACTGAGTTGTCCATCCTGGTAGAGCTTTGAGGTGGGTGCTGTAGGTCGTCGAGGCGTAGCACCAGTCCCAAAGCTTCCTCTAGTCCAGCGGTACGAGAGTCGAAGCGCAGACGAGTTGAAGCGGAGGAGGAGAAAGAGAGAACCCGAGAGAGAGTGTGTCGCCCAGTGTCGCCCAAGCTCGCCCAAGGTCAGGAAACACTTTGAGGTGCATGAGCAAGCGCTGTAGCGAGCTGGGGGGAAGCTGAAAGTACCTGGGATCGATCTTCAAAGAGGACAGAGCTTCGATCAACTTCGGCTACTCTCAAGTTCGCTGCTCGGCGTTTGCCTCTTCGCTCGTCGAACCTTCCCGAGCTCATCCAGCCTCCGTCAGACTCCTATGCACGAGGCCTACATTACGACATTTCCAACAGCGCGTCTATCGTCTTTGCCATGTCGCCCGAATTGGAGAGGAGGACCTGCGGAGCGAACGCCGAGGGTCAGCATCGTCGAGCGGGCGAGAACGAGGAAGCAGCGGAGGCGAGAGGCTCACCATCTCCAGCACTTCATCCTCAAGGTTGGGGAAGACATTCTTGAGAGTCTGTGATGAACGAGAATCCAAATCAGCGCCGTTGGTCGAACGAAGCTGAGAATGGACAGCGCCGAGACGAGAGTAGAACTCACCCCAATACTAGCCATCCTCTTTTCCTCCGTCTGCCTATCAATCTCTCTACTAACCTCCTCCGCCGTAGTCCCTTCACCAGCATACATCCCCTCCAACGACCCCGACCTTCTCTTCGCCAACTGCTGATGACCCTGCTGGCGTTGCTGTCCTCCACCTCCTCCAGGGACCGCCGGCAGCGGCTGCTGCCCCGCTCCTCGAGGACTAGACCCGCCTCCCGCCATGCCTGTATCGCTCACTGCCTGATCCAACTGCTCAAATATCCTCCCAATCGCGCCGAGCGGTTTGCTCACGATCCGTTCGACCGAGTCGGTTGAGCGGAGGAGGAAACCTCGTGCGGTGGAGGGGAAGGAGAGACCTGGTTGTTGGAGGAGGGAGGGGGAGTCGACGTCTGTCCCTTCGGGGGAGGTGAGGGGTAGGTCGGGCGGAGGAGCTGCTGAAGGGGAGGTAGTGTTGGTGGAGAGGGGAGGAGGACGTGGTCGAGGGGTCGTGTCTCCACCTCTTCCGAGATCGGGAGAGCGATTGGGGTTGGGAGAGCGATTCGGCGAACGATTCGGGCTCGGCGAGGTGGAAGGGGAGGGGAATTGAGGTGGTCGGGTCAGGCGAGGGGAGTCGTCTGGCTGGGGGAGGTTGCGGATGGCGGTGGCGACGTTGGTCTCGAATTCTTCTTGAGTGATGTTGGAGAGGGAAGAGGCGTCGACCGTTTCGATGAAGGAGATGGCGCCGTTCTGTTTCGGGCGGAGGAGTCGAGTCAGCGAGAGAGCGAACGTCGAGACAAGCAGAGGTACCTACCAGGCTTGAGAGATAGTAGCCTCCCTCTCCCGAAAGCTTCTCTGGGTTGCGGAAGCGTTGGATGTACCTGCGTCGAGCGAGCGAAACAAGAGGCGGTTGGTCAGCGCTCGGCGGTTTCCGCAACAAGCCTCCTTCGACGAACAAAACTCACTGCAGGTTCGAGACGAGGTGCTCGGGGTTGCTCTTGAGCACGACGTAGATGAGAAAGGGGATGAAGGTGTCGGCGCCTTCCTCCTTGGTCGAGAGATGGCGGATGAGGCCTGTCTTGGTCGAAGGGTGCAGGCGAAAGGGAGGACGAGGAAGAGGAAGGCGAAAAAGATGACGGTCGCGTGGGGGAGATTGTGGGAGTGAGTAGAGGTGGCGAGAAGAGGAGAGTCAGCGGCTGCTCGGCGGTGGAGGCGAGGAGGCAAACAGAGACAAGGCAAGGCCGACTCACCGAAGATGACCTTGCAGCAATTGAGCACGCAAATCAACTTATCCCTCGGCGCCTTGTACTGATTCATCTTGCCCAACTCCCTCCTCGCAAAATCCAAGAACCCCTGCACCTGCCTCTGCCTCGCCCTCGTCTCTTCAGGGGTCTCCTTCTTCTCCTGTTCCTGCTCCTGCTCCTCACTCTTCTCCCCCTCTGCCGCAGATTCACCCTCATCCTCCTCACCCGTCAACAAATCCTCCGGTAACCTCGGCGTCCCTCCTCTACTCGGCGGTCCCCCGCTCTCTCCTGCATCATCATCGTCCTCTGGATCCGGGATAGGAAGGTCGAGATGAGAAGGCTTGATCCATGCGAAGAGCTTGATCCGTTGGGCGAGGATGGCGTCCCGCTCGACGTCGCCCGTGGGGGAAGTTTCGTTCGGCAGGGTTGAGAGGTCGAGGGCGGGGGTGAAGGTGCTGTGGTTGTGAGGGTACGCGGAGAGAGAAGTAGGGTCAGGCAGATGTGTGAGCGAGGAGGACGGAGAAGATTGATGAAGAAGGGCAAGGAGGAGAGAAGGCAAAGTGGTCAGCGAAGCCTGTCGGGCAAGCCTTCTCTTCCCCCAGCTTGGAGGGGATGTCGAGACCAACAAGTAATCCACTCACAGGTGCCAAACCCTATTCATCACCAACTTCTCCATCGCCTCCATGCTCATCTCAAACTCCTCCTCGGCCCTCTCGCTCTCAAACTCTCGCCAATAGGATCGCCAAGGGTCGACCGAACGCATCTTGGTGGCGATGAAATCGAGAAAGTCGTTGATGACGCGGATTTGGTCTGCCGTGGAGATTGGAGGGCGTCGGGAGAATTCTTTGAGAAAGCTGTGGGCGGCGAGGGTGAGAGCGAGGGTGAGGAGGAAGGGAAGTGGAGGCGTGGGCGAAGAGCCCGGAGGGAGCGGAGGAGAAGAAATGGGCGAGAGGGTGGAGGAGACCGTGAGGACAACCGGAAGGAGAGAGACAAGGCGAGCAAAGGAGCGCCGAAGGAGGAGGGGAAGCGAGAAGCGGGAGTCAGCGCTGCGTCTCTTCACGTCGGCGCACGCCGCATCCAGGAAAAGAAGAAGCGAAACTCACGACCTGAGATACTTGGCAATAGGATCGGCACTCCTACTCCTCATCTGCTCCAAGAAGCGATTGAAGTCAAACTGAGCTTCGTCCTCCTGCTTCTGCCTCTCCTTGCCCTCCCTACTGCCGCCCCCAGCACCACCCTTCTCCATCCTACTACTCGCACCCTCCTTCTCCTTTCCACTCGAACCGCCTCCAACCCGACTCGGCTCCCCTCCTCCTCGCGAATGGGTCGGCGAAGTCCCCAACGGCGTGTTGGCAGGACTGGAGGTCCTACTCGCCAAAGGGGAGCGAAAGACGGAAGCGATGGTAGCGAGCGGTTTGGGTAGATTGGAGGTGGACGAAGCGGGAGGGTCGCCCGTCACGACGCCCCCACTTGCTGCCGAACCCTGTCCAGCCTTCTCGTTGAGCTCATCGCGTAGTCGAGCAGCGGCGGCGCCTTCGGAGGAGATGGAGCGTTGTAAGGCGGTTTGAGTGCTGATGATGGGTTTGGAGGGAGTGGGAGGAGCGGGAGAGGAAGGGGTTGGCGTCGAGGTTGCCGAGCTGGAAATGGAACGAAAGACCCCGGAGAAGAAGTTGGAGGGGGAGGAAGAAGGTGGTGGTGGTGAGCCCAATCCTGCGCCTGATGCTGGCTTGGCGGGCGGACGAGGCGTGTCGTGTTCTGGTGGAGGAGGCGCCTGTGATTGCGCTGCTGCTGCTCCTGCTGCTCCTGCTTCGCCGTCGAGCTGGAAGGCTGTAGGGAGATGGGTGAAGCCCGAAGTGGTGGGAGACGGTGAAGGTTCTCCATCCGAGTCTGGCGGTAAGATCTCCAAGAGGGAACCGCGAGCGACGGTATGGCCGAGGGTGGTGTAAGTTGGCTGATAGCTGCTCCCTGTAGTGTTTGAAGAGGCGGAAGCTGGGGGAGGTGCAAAGGGATCCAAATCTGCCAACATCGAAGGCGGTAGAGGATGTGCCACAGCTTGTAGTAACGATCGAGCGTCTGAGCCCTCAGCGGTTGGAGCGCGAGGCGCGGTGGAAGCCCAAACGTCGCCCGTTTCTTCGAACGGTGGGAGTTGAGGTGGTGCAGAATCCCGTTCATCCCAGCCCGACATTGTTGGTGCAAGTAGAACGAGGTGAAAAGTGAAAGAAAGAGAAGAAGCGCGAAAGAGGTGCAAGCTCGAGACGGCTCCCAAGACTGCATATACTCAGCTCGACCGCGCGACTAGAAAAGCGGCCAAGTCGAAGCTCTTCTCTCTTCTCTTTCTTACCACGACGCTGAGGCTCTGGCTCCCCTTCAAGGAGTTACACCTTTTCATGACTATATCCAGGGAACATCTCGGGTTGTCTTTTCATCTAGTACAACTCCATCGCGTGGACCTGTCTCGTCCCTCGTCACTGCCGTCAAGATCCCAGGTTGGCCAGCACTTCCCTTTCGACTCTCTTGCCTCGGTAGCTCGCCTTTCTCCTCCTCGTTCTCACGGGGAGTGACGGATCGTTTGAGAGACCAATGGGGCTTGATGCAGGCGGAGGGGGTTCAGGGTGCAGGCAAACCAGTCGGTTTATTCCTCCGGTTGGTAGCATCAATCCTCGCAAGAGGGCGCCTTTCTGGCTGTTGCTCTGGCCAAAACCAAACCGTCGACATTCTTCTACATCCTCCCTTTCCTTTCGTGTGTATCTTGGTGTAGCTGTAGCGGGAGGGCCTCTCTTCGAGCGGCGGGCGCTCAGTGCAAAGAATTTCCTTTCTCCTCCTACTTCAGGCTCCGAACGATGCGAGCTGGAGCTACAGCAGGGCGAAGAGGATTCTGAAGCTGATGAGCCTCTCCCACTGCTCACTCGCCGTCGTCGAGCACACAGGCAATGAGCGAAGCGAGCTCGGCGCTGGCCTGAGGACCGCGAGCAGCGGAGGGTGCTGTGAGGGCGATAATTGGCAGGGCAATGTCCGAGTCAGTACGTATAGCATCACAGAGTCCTCCGCAAGTCATCTCTTTGCTGCAGTGGAGTTGGGAAGAGGGCAAGCTCAGCGAGGAGGGCTCGGCGACAAGCTGACGGCCGAGAGGCGAGCTTGCAAGCAGTTCGAGTCGCTCGCCGAGCTCATTTGAGCTCGGAAATATAGTGATAAGTCTCGTGGCGAGCCCTTAGGATGCGAGAACCTTTGGACGTGCACCTCAAAAGTGTTTCCTGACCTTGGGCGACACTGGGCGACACCGTCTCTCTCTCCGCTC